>CM053784.1:151877994-152355494 GCA_028749045.1 Cupressus sempervirens | reverse complement strand
GTAGAATGATATAGATAGTTGGAAAGGAATTTAAAAAAGATTAATAATTATATTATTTTATGAAATATATAAAGAAAAATATTAAATTAAATTAAATTAATGAACTATTCATTTCTATGATTTTAAATATAAATTGAAATATTTAATTAAAAAAATCATTGTTGACTACTTGATTCAAACCACCAAAATAGTTAGTAAGTCTGAGGGCTAATATTAGTTTTACAAATTGTAAAATGCTAAAAAAAATTAGCATTTTACAATTGGCAAAAATAAACATCAATTTAAAACTTATAAATACATTTAAAATAAGAAACAAAAAGCACTTAAATATTTTATAAAACTCTTTAAAATATATTTATTTGATTGGTATCAATTAAATTTTTATTTAAAATAAATATATGTTCACAAGGAAATTAAGAAGGATTAAGAAAAATAAAAATAATAATTTCACAATATAAATAAATAAAAATGTTAAATAAGTATTAGTTCTGTTGTAGGTAAAAACAATTGCATTCATGAAAAACAACAATTTAATTTAGTTGTCTAATTATAATACAGATTTTTTCAAGAACTTTGTATGTGTGTGTTTCTATACATACATATATATTTGATTTTTTCATAATTGATTGTTGGTATAGTCGTCAGTGAGGTTTTTGTATTTTTCTTGATAAAAATTAAGAATTTATTTTAAAAAACTATTGTCCAATCATAATACTGAATTTTTCTAGAACTTTTTGTAAGTATATAGTTTTAAAAATCTTCCAACCCACAAGACAATATTATTCTATAGTTTTTTTTTTTCAATTTTATGCATTCTACTATTGCTCAATAGTGTTTTGTTTGACAACTTTATGCATTTAATTGTTGTTTAATAGTGTTTCGTTTGACAACTTTATGCAATATACTAAGTGAGAAAATAAAATTGATAAAAGACAATTAAAAAATCTACAAACCAAATTTATGTTTAAAAAGTTTGTAAGTTCTAGAAAGATCTTTAATCATACTACCCATAAATTTACATATAAATAATATATTGATTTTGAGTAAAAAATCAAACACATCAATTCTTACTAATTAGTTTTCAACATATTACTTTCAATCATATAAAATATTATAGTATGATTATGTCCAATTGCAATTTTTTCTACTATAATTCATATTTTCTATCTTAAAAATACACTCTAATTACTATAATTTCATATTCATTAGTTTTCAACATATTGCATTCAACTTTTATTGCGTCTTTGTTTTAATTACTATAATTGGTTATATGTGCACAAAAACATCATGGCCCAAAAATTGTTTCAATACTTTACTTTTTAATTCTATATTTAAACTTGGTAAGAAAAATAAGTTGTGATAATTAATATTGATTAGACAACATTTTTTAAAAATAGTGTAATAAGAAATAATATAAAGTTGTAATTAAAACATTGATTAATGCATGATAGGTTTGTTGGAAAAATATTTGTATTTTTATTTAAGAAAATTGATTTTTCTCCCTACCCAAAATATATATCATTTAAAAAATAATGAAAAATTAGATAAATATATAAACATTTGAAGTTTCATTTAATCTATAAGTTAATCGATCAATTTAATTGAAAAATTAAATTGAATGAATTAATACATAAACACCAATTCATATTAAAATCATAACTTTCATTTATTTTATTAAAAAACTTTATTCCTCTCATTTAAATTTACTATTTAAATTTATGTATCTCATTTTTCTCCTATAATATTTCAATCTCAATTGTTATTATTAATTGATTTAATATTTAAATTAATTAGATAAAATTATTCTTATATTGATAAGTAGGAGATAATTTCCACAGCTAGTCAAATTGTGATATGAATATTTTTCAGGATATTTTTTTAAATCAGAGGTTCAATTTAAAAAATGTGTTTTAGGTAGTATTTCAATGTTCAGCCCCACGACAAGAGAACACTCCATAGCTCGATGGAATATGCATGGTTCATTCCTACACCTCATTGTTCTCGTTGGTCCCTAGTCCCCACCGTCCTCTAATGGTTGCAAGAATCAATCCTTTTCGCCTGCATCGTCCAGAATGTTCCACAGATAAAGCTGCAGTGACTGTGACAGGTGGCATGTTTGATTCAAATGACGGCAGCTCATACCTCATGAGTCTCTTCTTTACATTTAAGATTCATGGCATGTCATTACTTTTCTTTACATTTCTCACACGCATGGCGGATTTTAAACGACATTTTACTTCCAAGGGAAGATTTCTGGGGTTACTTTTAGTTGAATTGACCTGACGCTGGAAATCAGGACTCTAAACAGGGCACATGTCCCGCGAGGGACCCTACCTCGCACATAAAAATAAGCAGATGGTACGAAAGATAAGGATTACAACAGCGAGTTACACAGAGGCCCATTTCAATTTATCTCGTTTGTAAATAGAGTGCGGAGGCCTTTCCTTGGTAGAACTAGTCGGAGCAGCTTCGACTTACCTTCAGCTCAGCGTGGTCATAACGTGTATGTTTTTCCCCCTTTTTCTGTTATCCTACATGCCTATGATGGAAATATGTGCATACGATGGATCGATTATAATTGTATTTGGCGTTCGGTTGTCAGCCTATGGTGTTGAATTTGAAAGTTGGAATATGGAATTTCCATGTGCAACAACGCATATCTAACTTTTGTTTTGCATTTAAGGAGGGCAAATCCTACTAACCCTGACTATTACTTCTGGTTTCATCCGTTTTCATTTGTTTGGTTATACTAATATATGGAAATGCCAAAGCTTGTAAAGATGTGTCTCCATGACTGGTCCTTTATATTAATAGAAATATTCTGATAATTTTACCGTGAAATATAGAGAACTTACTTGAATAAAGTAAGACTAATTCTAGTTTCCAAACGGACCTCAGTGTATACCTTGGGCCATATGAATATACTCCTGAGGTAATTTGGCAAAGGTGCCTTCGGCAAGGAGTATACGTTGACCCAAAGATTTCTTCTACCATGGATTATTAACCCTGGGTCCCATGGGGGGGGGGGGGCGCTTGGGCTCTATATTTAAGGAGTTGGAGGTCCCATGATAATATTTTGGGGGGGGCTAAAGCTTACTTTGGAATCTTTTCCTATTAACTAGGAGCCCCTACTTTTTAGTTGAGCGGATGCAAAAAGGGGGGGCTGGAAATAGCCCCTACTGTTTAGGGAAGAATTCTGCCACTTGGCAAGAACCTACCCTTCATATTTCCTCCAAATTGAAATCATCCTGCCAAAAATTCTAAAAACAACAATTTATATTTAAAATATTTCCTTCAATTTAGGAGCTAATTTTTTAAAGCAGATTTATATGTAATGCCCATGAGACCGCTCCCTTTTAAATGTTCCTAAAAAAGCTCAGCGGCACCTGCTCTATTTTTAAGCAAGCGGGTGCCCATGGGATCCCAGCCTTAATCTCCTTTCCTCTCCTTACAAGATCAATGCGATCAGGTTGTTAGGCAGCATGAAATCCAGAACTTGTGTTTTCCCTATATCAAAAAGAAAATAATTTTGTAGGTTAATATCAAGGTTGCATGGGTACTCGTACCCACACCCCTGGTACTTGTACCCACTGAGTACCCACGTACCCAAGTACTGGGTACACGTATCCCACGTACCGGGTACTCGGTGGAGAGCATTATAGCTAAGGACCTTGATTAAGATTCTGATTTTGGTTTTTTATTTTTGTATTAGCTTGTTGTTTATCAAACTTAATTCAATACCAAATCAGTTTGAAACTTTGATACTCATTAACAATAAACTTTATCACTGTTCAAGTCATAAGTTTATCATTTGCAATATGTCATTGTTATATGATTTAGGATCCTCTTGTTCATGTTTAAAGTCTGCCTTCTTTGTTATGCATCTAAGCATTTATCATGTATTATTATTTCAAACATATAGCAAATCTGAAACTGAAAACAATACATTACATTTGCAAACTTTATCACTGTTCTTGTTTTGAAAAATCATTGTCATGACTCATAATTTCAGATTTTTTATAAAGGTATAATTTTTAAATAAGTTTGACATACCCAAGTACCTACGTCCCCTATTATGAAAAATACTTTAAACATTAAACATTCAGCAATCGCATATATATATATATATATATTTCAAATTTTTTGTTTTGAATGCTCAATGTCATGACTCATGACATATATTTTGATTTTTATATTTTCTATAAAATATTAATAATATAGAAAAAATAGGCATACACTCGTACCCCCATCCCCTGTTTTGAAAAATATGCGTACCCGTTCCCGTACCCGTCCCCATTCCCGTACCCATGAACCCGTGCAACCTTGGTTAATATCCATAATTTTTGGATACATTGTTTTCAAGTTACCAAAATGATGTGTAGATCTAAATTTCCTCGGTTATCTTCTGTATATGCATAGAGGTAGTTGAACTTGTGATGACGAGTGCATAATGCATTAACTTTTAGTTGGGTTCTAAATCCATATTTTAGCTGGGGTCTACGTTTGCATTTGCAATGCCATATGAATATACCCCTAATGTAATTTGGCGTGCCTTCTGCAAGGAGTATATGTAGACCCAAAAGCTTGCTTTCTATCATGGAGTGTAAAAGCTTCTTTCCTCTCCTTACAAGAACAATGTTATAAAGTTGTAAGGCAGCATGCAATCCAGAACTTGTGTTTTCCCTACAACAAAAAGAAAATAATTTTGTGGGTTAATAATAAATATTAAAAATCCATAATTTACATACATTGTTTGCAAGTTACCAAATTGATGCATATATCTAAATTTCCCCATTTATCTTCTGTCTACGCCTGGAGGTAGTTGAACTTGTGATGACAATTGTATGATGCATTAACTTTTAGTTGGGTTCTAAATCCCTATTTTAGATGGGATTTACGTTTGTATTTGCAATACCATATGAATATATTCCTGGGGTAATTTGGCAAAGGTGACTAAATAAGTGCTTTTTCAGCTTTGATGATTAATTAGAATAAATATTTCATTACTCAAACACAAAACTAGAGAACTTGCTCCCATAAAATTGCTTGATGTTTATATGCAAATTACATAATGAAAACAGCCTTTGTGTGTACTATTTTTAGTTGTTTAAGTGCTGAAATGTGAACGAAATTCACAAGAATGGTTGTCACTAAGAACACATCAGTAACGAAGCATACACAAAGAATTTGGTCTGGAGGGTACCCAAGGTGGGTAGGAAGATTCAGAAAGAGTGAGCAATAATTGCCTTTGAGCCACAATTGTTTCATTTAAAAAAAAAATCACATGTCAAACTGTACAATTGAGTTATTGACTTTTATATGCTGTCCCATTTGTATTTATCCATTTTACCTCTTACAGTGAAGGATCAAATCTGAATGTAATTTCTTGGTTTAAATTTTTAATTAACGAGCTATATTGAGATGCCGGGCATGTTCTTTAGTATGCCAATAATGGGTCAAATCTTAGAAATCATATTTTGATGTCCAGTGGCTGCCTTAGTGGTGCTAAAACTTTTCTAGGGATTGGGATTTGCAATTTCTATAAGGAAAAACACATCCCCTGACTTGCTTTGATTTTGAGAAGAGGAGGTCACAGTGTAGAGACCTTTATTTTGAATGCATCTTGTCTCGTGACTTTCTTCCAATTATATTTGTGTGAATAATAGGATATGCCAGAGCTTATATATATTTGTAGCCTTGTCTGTCCTCCATATTAAAGGAGTATTTTACTGATTCTAGGGTAAATTTTCTGAAACCAACATGAACACAACTATTGTACTTCGAATCTGAAAGGATCATGGCATAAATCTTGCTTTGCCCATGTTTGACAATAGTAAAACGTGCTTGGAAGCATTCAATCTGGAGGACACGGATGCTGCAATATAAGAAAATGAGGTTTTTTTCTTTTTCAAGTTACCATCTACGGTATATGTTTATTGTTTTCCTAGTTGCCAAATTGATGGCTAGACTTAATGTGCCCCTGTCATCTTCCATATATCCATACATGAACGATCAGTTGTGGTTTCTAAAAGTAAATAAGTACAATTCTAGTTTTGATCATTTATTATAATGAATATTTCATTACTTAATTCTCCGACATGAATCTGAGAATTGTCTACCACAGATTTACTTGTTATTTCTTTGCAAATTACACAAGGAAAACAGCCTTTATATGCCCTCAGTTGAGTTACTTTAAGTGCTGAAATCTGAATGTAATTCACAACCATGAATAGGACTGAGAACACATCAGAAACATAGCATACATAGAGAATTTTTTAGAGTTTTATGTGTGTTGATTGAAAGTGTTCATCCTTCAAGCACAGAAATACTCTTCAATTCTTCCTCAGTGCATAAGCATATCTGCTGGCAACCTGGATCTGTGTGTAGGTGTGTTGAAGGCACATTCAAGATAAACATTGGTATTCTGATGTGTGCTGCAAGCATGGTGCAGCAATGATGGCAGACTACGCATCGGTGTCTGTGCATTTTAGATATGAGTATGGATAGGGTGTCATCGTATAGGAGGAGGAGGGCCATCTATTTTTGTACGGAGTCTACTTTGAGATAAGCTCCCAGTCAACTGCTGGAGAGATGAGTGATTTGTGGATGTAGCTTAGTCAATAAGCATACAAAGCAGTTTTGTTGATATATGGGTAGGTGAATGGGAGGCATGCTCAAGAGCAGCATCAGCATTAGCATGTTGTAGCAGTGGTGGAAGAGTTCAGCTTGGTTTCTTTGGTGAGATATCAGTATGGAGAGGATGTACTTATATGGTATAATAAGACTCGGGTATTGTGGGAGTCCTTTTTGAGATACGCACCCAGTTAACTAGTTGAGACACGAGTGGGTTGATGTAACTTAGTCTTAACTATTTTAATTAGGAGTTATAAGTTGGTAGACAGGGTTGATTGATTAGTTAGACCTGTTGATTGTTCCTTCAAATTGTCACTACAGTGACTATTAATCTTAACTTGGAGCTTTACATTATACCTTTGTATTGTACTTGTCTATTTAAAAGGAAGATCTTCAAATTTTAATCATGCTGCTTAAAGAGTCTGTTTCTAAACTTTTATTCCAGTGCAGTGAATTTGTTTTCAGATTAAATGAGAGGACAATTAGAGATTTGAGAGTTCAGTTCTTAGTATCTTCTGTTTACATTGTTAGCAGTATGCATTTGTAGACTAGGATCACCTGATATTATTGTTTTGATTGAAGTCCTTATGTTTTAAGCTACTGGATTGCTAGACTAAATTTTCTGAGCGCCTCATTTTCTATCCACAGTCTGATAATTAATACAAGCTTTTTTTGGGGACATGATGTAGGAGCACCCTAGGGTAGTCAACAATCTTGTATACAAGGGCTTTGTGCTCGAGGTTGTGGAGTTATGGTTTGCGTGGTTGGGGATCTGTGCAAGGCATGTTGGGGAACCTTTGCTTAAGTGTGCATGATGTTTGGAGTCATCGTCTTGGAGTTGGAGCCATTTTAGGGGTTGTTGGTAATAAATTCCTATTTACTGGCTGAGCTTTGGAGATTGTGTTTGTGAGCTTCGATCCGAGGGAGTTGGTGTTTGTGCTCTTGGATTTGGATAGTTGGTTGGCACGTGGACCTATGTTTAAGTGCATGTATTCTTATGTAGTCTTATGAGTTATTTATGCATTGTAAACTTGGGGCCTGTCCTCAGTATTTAATTTATGTTATGTATTTAATGTTTGTAGCCAAGTTGACTTGTGGCTTGATGGGTATATTTTTTGTGGGTGTATTTAATTAATGTAATTGGTTAGGATGACTTGTGGCTTGGTTTAGTTTTGAGTGATTATCATCCATCATGGGGAAGATGTGTAGTTGAGAAGAGCGAAGTTTGAGTAGAGCTAGAAGTTGAGTGTGGCTTGGGAAACAAGAGGGTTACTTGGTGGCCTGTGAGCACGAGTTGAGATTCTTCTTGGAGTTCTCTTCCAGGTTGTGGATTTGGGCTAGCGAGTGGTTTGGATCTTGTGAGCGCTCTCTAAATTTTTATTATAATTGTTGATGTGTTTGGCCATAACCCAGAAGGCCTTACAACCGGGCATGTTGGATGAAAATCTTATTATGAGAATTGGCATTGTGTGGATCTAAATCTCAGTGTTATTGTTTATATTCCACTGTGTGGTTGTTTGTTGGGGGCTAGGACATCTCTTTTGGGGATTGTCTTGCCTTGCACTGCGTCAAGTGGTATCAAAGGGAAGGTTGGATCTGGTTGATTTGCAGATTTGTTGCAGAAGGTTTGCGAAGATCTTGGAAGATGCCTCCAAGAGAATTGGATCCTAGGGCGATTGAAGATCTTTGTGATGCTGTGGAAGCGAGGATCTTAGAGAAGACTAAAGCATAATTCAGATATAAGATGGTGTTGATGAAGAGTGATATGATTGTTGAGATCATAAGTGCTCTAGGTGGTGTACCTTGACATATGGGTACCAAAGATGGTTACGAGGAAGTGGCTAAAGACTTTGAGGTTGTTGGATCGAGTGGTGTAGATAGAACTGATCGAGTTGAGAGACCTATGAGAAATAGGGTTGGTCAGTTTGATAGTTTTGGATCTCAGTTGAAGCTGAAACATAAGATGGAGGTTTCTAATTTCTTAGGTACGTTGAATCCTAAAGATCTGATTGATTGGATTGGTGAATTGGAAGACTACTTTGAGTTGGAGGTTATTGGAGATACACTCAAAGTGAGGTTGGCACAGACTAAGCTGAAGGGACATGCTGCTCTTTGGTGGAAGGAATTTCAAAGAGATTAGAAGAGGAAGGTGAAATAAAGATCACTAGATGGAGATTAATGGTGACAAAACTGAAGGCTAAGTTCATTCCTGTTAATTATGAACTTGAGTTGTTTAAGAGGTTGAAGAATCTGAAGTAGAAAGATATGAGTGTGAAGGATTACACAGAGGAGTTTTACAAGTTGACTATTCGGTCTGGACATAGAGAATTGTCTAAGGAGAAGGTGGCTAGGTGTATTAATGGTTTGAGATTCAATGTTCAGGATGAGATTAGTATGTTGAATATTACTTCAGTTGAAGATGCTTATCAGTATGTTTTGAGAGTAGAAGAGAAGCTGAAGAGGGGACATCAAGGTAATCCTCGAGGGAAGGAGAAGCAGAATCACTTGGTGAAGAACAAACAAATTGCTAAAGATGAACCAGAACATGTTGAACAGAGGAAGAGGACAGACAGAGGTGCATTTAAGGGTACTTGCTACAGATATGGTGAAGGTCATCGATCTTTTGAATGTCCTAAGGCTGGTGACAGAAGAAGTGTTGTGGTGCAAGAGTCAAAGACTTGGTGAATGAACTTGAGTAGGATGGGGATAACTTGCTGATTCCAAGGGTGTTGCTTGGTAAGAGGATGTTGGACCTTGTCAAAGGAGGAATTTGTTCATGACTCGTTGTAGATCTGAAGGTAAAATCTATAATTTGATTGTGGAGGGTGGTAGTACTGATAACCTAGTTGCTGAGGAGATGGTTCAGAAACTTTGTTTGAAGAGAATGAGACATCCTTGTCCTTGTAGGATTGGCCGGTTACAAGATGAAGATGTTTTGGAAGTGAGGGAGCAATGTCTTGTTGATTTCCAGGTTGGGCAGTATAAGGATCAAGTGTTGTGTGATATTGTTGACATGAGTAGTTGTCGCATATTACTTGGTAGACCTTGGCAGTATGATTGCAGCACTGTGCATGATTGTGTCAAGAATGTGTTTACTGTCGAGAAGGGTGGCAAGAAGCATTTCCTGATTCCTTTGCAGAATAGAGCTCAATAGGAACTTGAGTTTTGGTAGCTGAGTTGAGTTGGGAGATTTCGAAAGGGTTAGAGATCAACGTGGAAAGCAAACTTGTTGTGCACCGAAGACAAATGTAAAGATAGATAGTTGTAGAAGAAGAACAAAGGTAGGAGTGTACAAGTTGATGTGGTGGAGGATATGTATGTGAAGAACCAATTTGGGGTTATGTGTTGAACCGTGAAAGATGTTCTTCCAGCTATTAAGAACATCTTTTTTTCTCACTTGGGGTGTTTGAGGCAGGAACATACTGGGATAGTCGACAATCTTGTATGTAGGGGCTTTGTGCTTGAGTTTGTGGAGTTATGATTTGTGCGGTTGGGGATCTGTTCGAGGCATGTTGGGGAACCTTTCCTTAAGTGTGCATGATGTTTGGAGTCATTGTCTTGGAGTTAGAGCCATTTTTAATGGTTGTTGGTAATGTGTTCCTGTTTACTAGCTAAGCTTTGGAGATTGTGTTTGTGAGCTTCAATCTGAGTGAGTTGGTGTGTGTGCTCTTGGATTTGGATGGTTGGCATGTCGACCTATGTTTAAGTGTGCGTATTCTTATGGGGTCTTATGAGTTAGTTATGCATTGTAAACTTGGGGCTTGTCCTAAGTATTTAATTTATGTTATGTATTTAATGTTTATAGCCAAGGCGACTTGTGGCTTGATGGGTATATTTAATGCAGTTGTATTTAATTAATGTAATTGGCTAGGCCGACTTGTGGCTTGGTTTAGTATAAGTAGAGGGTCTTGTGGAGTCTAGAGTCATTATCATCCATCACAAGGAAGATGATTAGCTGAGAAGAGCAAAGGTTGAGGAGCAGAGCTAGAAGCTGAGTGTGGCTTGGGAAACAAGAAGTTTGCTTGGTGGCTTGCGAGCACGAGTTGAGATTCTTCTTGGAGTTCTCTACTAGGTTGTGGATCAAGGCTAGCTAGTGGTTTGGATCTTGCAAGATCTTACTGAACTTCTATTATTATTGTTGATGTATTTGACCGTAACCCAGAAGGCCTTATAGCCAGGCATGTTGGATGAAAATCCTATTATGAGAATTGGCATTGTGCGGATCTAAATCTTTGTGTTATTGTTTATATAACACTGTGTGGTTGGTTGCTAGGGGCCAAGACATCTCTTTTGGGTATTCTCTTGCCTTGCATTGTGTCAGGACATTGAGGCTAAACCTTCTTGTTCCAAGTTTTTGGAAGTCTAGTAACTGGTAAAATCATAAGGATTTAATAGAGGAAAAGAGAGGACTAATGTTGTTGTTTTTGGTTTGATAAGCCATGTTTCCTCTTGATATTAATACATGGCATGATGGAATGATAAATATGCTGATCAAGATCTAGTAACTATATGAGATTTGAATAACTTGACATTTTTTCCTTGACATTAAGCCAGACAATGCCTTCGATAAAGGATCAAAGGACCTAGAGCTGTCTTCAGTCAGACCTGATATTACGAGATCAAAGTAAAATATAAAACACTAAGTTGATAAATGACTGCAGGCTAATGTTAGGTTCACGATTTGATAGAACATTTATATAAGTAATACATATATTTTTGTAAGAAGCTCCTGATGCCCTGACAGATTTGTCTGTCCATGCATGTGTAGCTGTTACGGATGAGTCAAACCAGGTTGAAGGAGGAAGCCTGGTTTCATACATTATGACTGGTGGTTAGGGACAGTTGGGTGTCTTTACAGAGGAAAAATAGAGTAGATAGGTGTTAGTTAAGAGGTATGTATCATGACTTAGGGTGCAACATGAGTAAAGTTAGCAGGAGGAAAATGGTGTCAGCAGATAGCAAAAAATACAGTTATCAAGAGTTATGGATAGCACAAGTCTACTAATTGCAAGATATAATGCTTAAATTAAGTCTGAAGAAGACTGTGTGCATGGATAAAAACAACACCATCTACAAGATTGTACTATTGAGCAATCACCAATTAGATTGAGCCAAAGAGTTGTGTGGCATAGGAGTCTGAAAAAGGCTAAAATCCCCGAACATAAAAACTTATCTATTAATTATTTTGAGATATTAGTGAATTGGCATGAGTACTAGTGTTTTGATATTCTTAATATAATGTGCATGGTGTGGTGAGTGGATAATGTTCTTCATTTAAGGAATAAATGAATGGCACAATGATTATAATTCATATCCCATATTGGAGTTGAGCTAAGATATTAATTAATCAAGGCCATGTACATTTGTAGTTTCCATAAACCTTTAAAACCTTGTGTTAAAAATTGAAGCTTAAAGTATGCCTCGGCCTAAGTATCTTGCCTATGAATTTGTGTTTGGGAATTGTATGCATCTTGTGAGTGATTCTCACCTATATAAAACTTGGGCTAAGCCTCTTATCCTTTCCTCTGTTAATTAACTTTCTTGTGATGATGTTACATGATTTATAACTTATTTGTTAGTGTTTTATGCTCAGGGATTTATGTTGGAAAGGAAATGCTATGTTGAATTTATTTTGATCATTATGGTCTACATAATTGCAATCGTTGTTAGAGCTCAATGCTTTTAGCTTGGCAGAAGTGTCCATGCTGCTGCCTTTGACATGTAATGTGAAGCAATCCTTGGATTGTTTATGATAATGTTGAAGAAAATTTTAATTTAATCTGTTGAATATTTCTGGCGATAACTTCATATCCACAATATTGATGTTAATTGTTCATCTGCAAGTTAAAAAGTATATCTGATGCCACTGCATGAACCCATTTGCAAAATTTAAGATAAGTTTGACGATATAGCTCAAACCTAAAAAATCTGTAGTTTTGCTGCATGGATGAATTTGAAACCTTTTTGAGAGATTTTGAATATTTAAAAAATGATGAGATATCATCTGTCCTTATGATCTCTGTGTAAGTGCCCAATGTGCTCTGTTAGTGATGCAGCATTGTGGTGGAGTGAGTTGTTATTAGCTGCGCTTTTCTTTATTCTAATCACTTATCGAGTAAAACTCTGCATAACTGTAAATCTTTGTGCTGTACCTCTAGGGTTGGGAGCTTACCCTTTTCTGTGTGACATGCTGTATAACATATAATGTTTGGTGCACTTCATCTTCAATGTATTGACGAACGTAAATACTTTCAAATAAACATGAAAATACATACAAGATACCTCTTGCTAGGAATATTACAGTTTTAGATCATACACGGTTTACTCTTGAGACAAGATGTATGACTTTAAGTAAATAAACTTCGCTTATATTTTATCATGGTAGTAATAATTCTCTATCTCTGTTAATTGAAGGTGCATCCGCCTCTTTCCTGGGTTCCCATTGCCTGTGGTGGACGTCGAATGGATTTACTGTCTAAATAACTCGTAATAATAGGAAGAGGCTATTAATACATTTGAGAAATAAGGGAATTGAAATTAAGTGAATTTTTTTTTCCAAGTTCAGAAAAATAAAATGATGTATAATCAAAATTTTGTTTTGGTATGTGTAGTTAGCTTGATTATTGCAATGATTTCCTACATTGAGGCTAGTTTATTTATCACAGAAACTTCTGTATATTTGAAGGCATAACATGACTCGAGATCTGTGGAAACTTTTATGATTAAGAGAAATCCTATTTATTGCAGTGTGCACTTTTATCTATAGATTAATCACAAGAACAGTGATGCATATATATGTTTCTATTACTTGCAGAGATGTTTCTTTGTATACCCCAGTGGTGTGCTTGGAATGACACTTTTGTACTGATTGAATGAAAATAAAGTAATATTGATTTTATGCCCAATACTGCAGGTAAATTCTTATTTCCAGAAATTATAATATTCCAAGTACCTTCATTTTGAAGCATGGCTTCAGAGGAATCCTCTCAGAATGTATTGGAATGGGTGCAAAATGATAAACACCGCTTTCTCCATGCTGTTTATCGAGTTGGGAACCTGGAGAAAACCATCAAGTATACAAGATTCCATAATTATCTGAACTGTTGTTAGGTGAACTGATGCCATTCTAAAAAGCTATTTAATTTGGCAAAACATGTAATGCTGATGTGTTTTTGGAATTGAATTCAGATTCTACACAGAGTGCTTTGGGATGAAATTACTGAGACAGAGAGACATTCCAGAGGAAAAGTATTCAAATGCTTTTCTTGGATTTGGACCTGAGGAGTCTCATTTTGTAGTGGAACTGACCTACAGTAAGGATTGTTGCTTCCAAGAATTGTGCAATTATGTAATTTTAAGGCATAAACTTCTTTAGTTGGTTGTATAACTTCCTATGTGTCTTTCTTTTTGTTATACATGCAATTAAATATCAAAGCTTAATGCTCCAATTGTTCTTTTTGACTTCTTAAGCTTCTGTTATACATTTATATTGCAACAGTATTTAGTTTCTATTAATTTTAAATACTCTAGGAAGGTGCTGCTAGAATTCCCACTTATTACAGGGTTTTCTCATCCTGGCAGACTATGGAGTTGACAAGTATGACATTGGCACAGGGTTTGGACACTTTGCAATTGCAACAGAAGATGTAAGTATCATTTTACAACATATAAGTTATGGTTGTCGAAATCTGGCAAATTAAAAGTGAACAATGTTTTTCTCTTTCTTTGTCAATCTATCATATGGCATCAATTAAACATGGCTAAAGTTTCTTTGGCTGTTAGGTATACAAGCTGGTTGAGGATATCCGGGCAAAGGGAGGAAAAATCACAAGAGAACCAGGCCCTGTAAAAGGGGGTACAACAGTGATAGCATTTGTGCAGGATCCAGATGGTTATGTGTTCGAGCTTATTCAAAGGGGTCCTACTCCAGAACCACTGTGTCAAGTCATGCTTCGCGTTGGAGATCTTGATCGGTCCATTGCATTTTATGAAAGAGTAAGAAAACGTTTCTTACTGAAGCAGCACATTGACAATTCCAAATGTATTAAGAAAGATTCTGGATAGAAACTACTGTATTACAAAAGATGGGATTATTTGTCATTGGATTGCAGAAGAATTTCTAATGCCTTCTACTTGGCCACCCTACTGAATATGACTTTTCTGTGAAGTTTTTGGAATCTCCTGCATTGGGTGATTTGTATGTTTGATTGATGCGGAACCGTACTGAAGATTACACAGAACTCCATTAGAACACCATTGCCACTTGTGGATAAGATGTCTTTGTGAAATTTCTTGAATTAACATAATGCTGTAGTTGTAATGTGAAAGGCAGGTAGTTTTGTTCCATTTTATAAGCTCTTAAAACCCAAACATATTGCTTTGTGCCCCTTTCAAATAGAGTAACGGAGTGTATAAACTTTTGGGCATATCCCACTCTACAAAATAACATTGTTGTGGTGTGGTACTTGCTGATTTATCCACTCTCAAGCTTTTCCTTATGAACATGTTTTGTTGGTTGTTTTAAAAATAATTATCAGTTTTGTTCAGGCAAGATTGCATATTTACCGTTGACGAAAACAGATTTTCATCTCTGAAAAAGAACAATAAAATATTTTTGTCAGTTTAGTAGTATCTTTGAATAATTATATTTTGATTTTGTGTATGATAAAATGATTTTTCCTTGATATGATAATTTTGGGGAGAAGACCAAAAATTGTTTGCAGCTTCACATGCTCTTTGTATATTTGTTATTGATTCAAGTGAAATTTGGAAGAGGTGGCTCATACGGTAAAATAACGTGTTAACTTCAGCAATGAATTATTGTTTCAATGTACTCTGCAAAAGCTATTTTTTAGAGTTAATAAGCAGATAATGTATTAAATTCTTGTTCTAATTTATACAACTGATAGTCAGAAAAATTGATTGTTCTTTGTGTTTTTCAATTTAGGCTTGTGGAATGAAACTCTTGAAGAAAAAGGATAACCCTGACTACAAGGTAACTAGGATTTTTCTGTACACGGCATGGTTTTTCTTTGAATATAATAAAGTGGCCCTGTTAATGAACATGTTGGTTTTCCATTTTTCGGGGCAAGCAAATGGCCTTAATGGAGTTTAATGCCTTGCAGTACACGATAGCAATGATGGGATATGCAAAAGAGGAAGAGACAATTGTATTGGAGCTAACATACAATTATGGTGTCACTGAATACACCAAAGGCAATGCATATGCACAAGTAAGAGCATATCATATAAATAACTCAAGTCACGGTTTTTGGAGACTAACCTTATTATTTGATAATCAAAATTTGGAATTTGTGCTTGTAGATTGCACTTGGCACAGATGATGTATACAAGTCTGCAGAGGCTATTCGTATAGTTACACAGGAACTTGGTGGGAAAATAACCCGGGAACCAGGACCAATTCCAGGGCTCAATACTAAAATTACCTCTTTCCTGGATCCTGATGGTTGGAAAGTGGTGAGTTGTCTCTTGTGTATTGTTGCTTGTAGCTTTAGACATTGATTTTAGAGAAGCTATCTAATGATATTGAGAAATGACTCATTAAGAGTGAAAGGGATATGCGGCAATTGTTCACATAGGTAAAGGATATAACATGGTCATAACTTTCCACTTTGATCTGATAGGGAGAATCAGTCTGCTATGACTGTAACAACTATGATTCCTTCATAGCTGGGAAAATCTGTTATGATACTGGGAAACATTGTTATGATGTTGTTGATTGCCTTCGATTTTTTCAGGGTCCTTTGATATTCCCAAAGGTTGAAATGCCCTTATGCTTTATTCTTCCCTCAGGAAATATCTAATAGCCTTTGTTTTCAGAGCAGATAGCATATACAGGTTGACAGATATATCTATGTAGTTGATTCTATAATTATTCCAGAAAAGAACTCAAGAAACATAACTTTGTTTTGTACTTTCATAGAATGCAGTTTGTAGTTTTTGATCTCAAAACACTAGATTATATACTCTTAAGGTTAAGTCACAAGAATTTGAAATTTCAGTTCAACCATATATAATTATATGCTCACTCTTCATCAAATATATCTTCTAGAGTCAAGAGTGTATTTGACAATTTTTCTAGGCACTTCATGCCCTCAAGTCTTCACAGCAATGGAGCCTTCTGGCCTGGACAGCAGTGCTGGCTGCCCCCTATTAATTCTCGTCAAAAAACAAATTTTGTTATTTGCCTTCTAGTGACAACCGACTTCTTAAGGGGCCAATTCAGACGCAAGAGGAAAATCAAATCTGTTTCTCTTTGCCAACTCTCTGACACTTATTGCAAACTGGAAGCTTCTACCAAGTTTAGCTCACTCTCTGCAAACTGTGGTTTGCTTCTTTACCTGTGTTACCCCCCAAGTTTCTGAGACGGGGAAAGGGGGGATAGGGAAATGGGTTTTTGGGACAATTTTTTTGGGCCGGAGCAGGAAATGACCATACACACACACACACACACACATATCTGAATCTTCAAAGATATTTATGCCTTTCAGATTCATCATAGCAACATAATTTAAAATTGGCAAATTCCATTTATCAAATCATCATAGAACATAGCAATTATAGCATCAAATCTAATCATCATAGACATAGCATCAATTTCCATCATCATCTAAGAATACTCAAGTCTAAGAATAGGAACATAGGATAACATCATGATCAAAGGAATCAAATTAGAGAACAAAAAACATCATTGATTCATATCACAAGTGTTGGAGTTGATGAAATCCAACTCCGAAGACGTCCAGGATCACCTGCATGCAAATAACCTATCAAAGGGAAGCCAAGGAGAGAAGAGCGTGGAGCAAAGGAAAAACTCTAAATGGACATGAGAGAGAAAATATGCAAACACAAGAAAATATGTATTTACAATGAGAATGAGATATGAGTTGTGAAATACAATGAGGGAGCTCGAATATAAAGAGCTCAAGGAATCTCCTAGAACAAGCTAGAAAACGCTAGGAGATAAGTGTGACAGCTAAGCATACATCCACATGAGGTGGAAAGTCCTCGAACAAGGTGAGAGGATAAGTATGACTTAGGAGAGAACAAACTCCCGTATTGTCAACAATTTATAACAAACTCCTAGGCTACAACTAATTAATGAAATGCATTTACTTAAGTAAGCTTAAGTAAATAGAATAAATAATTAATAATTAATTATTTACTCTAACAACAAGAGTGCAATTTTCAAGTTTAAAGTTTCATGCTTTCAACAAAATGAGAACATTGAAAAAGTTAAGACTTTTAAAGTATCATTTATAATCTATCAACTAACAGTATGACTATTGAGTACTAACTGAGCTGTGGAAAAAACAGTCTTGGAAACATTTAGAATAATTAATAAATAGGGCATATTTATTTCTTTGTTCCTTTGGAGGGGGGGTGGTGAATCAGTTATCCAACAATTAAAACATTATCTTCCTTAAACAAACTTAACCATTCAACAAAAGTAAACAAGAACCATAATAAGATGCACATAGACAATTACACCAGATATGTTGAACTCCGGTGGGAATGATGCCCATAAGATGATGTACTAATATAAATATTCCTTGTTAGAGGATGGACCCTGTTAGGAGTCTATTACAACATTTAATACAATGAGTCCTTGTTAGGAGACTTTGAATCCTTGTTAGGAGATTCCAACCTTGTTAGGAGTTGTGGTATAATGTATGCAAGAAGAGCCCATTGCCCAAACATGCAATTTCAACTACAAGAAGAGCTCACTGCTCAAACAAGTAATTTATTGTTATCTTTCTTTTTTCTTTAGTCTTGTCAACAAGACAATTCACTGTCAGACCTTGTAGACCAGATCACGAACCTTGGATCCAAATACCAAAACTTAGATCACTCAGCAAAACTTCGGCAATAAAGTTTCCTTCACTTCCGCACTGCTCTGCACAACTTCGCATTCCGCACTCTCTGCCGCTTATCATCAATCATAAAATCATATCATCTCATGCCATGATAAAGGAAAATGTCCTTCCTTTATATGAAGTCCACAAAACGATTGCTTGAGTCGGTTGTTAGACCTTCTCAATTAATTACTATAGGACCACATTAAGAGCACGTTACACTTAGCGATAACATTAATCTTCCGCCTTGTAACTTGAACAACTTTCCGTATACGCAATATTATGACGAGTGAGCTTAGCCATGTCATCCTCAATATGTTTTTTTCATGTCCTCAACCTCAATCCTCAAGATATTAACTCTGCTAAGAGATATATTAAGTTTACCAGACAATGCCTCTGTAAACTCTATCTTAGAATAGACATCACCAAAACTTACATAACTTCTTCTAGACTTATCTTTTCTTCTGACGTTAATTGCATATACTAGATACTCAGAAGTATCTCCCATAACTTCAGATAGTTATAATGCTCAACTACTAACTTGATCTTTCTGCTATTCTTTTGTCAGATACTACAAAAAACTGCTATGTTGACATCAATTGCAAACTCAGTCACAAATGTAACTTATCACCATAGTAGTACACTCCCCTATAAGAATATCATTAGGATTCATGCTTCCAACAATTCTTTCAACAATCTTCCCTATCTTCCAACAATCTCCCCCTTTGGCATTGATGACAACATAGATGAAAAAATCTAGTTCCAAGAATACCAACAAAAGACTATTCATCTTCAAATCCTCTTCATCATACTCTCCCATTGATATACCTCAATATGCTCAATAACAAATTGTTATTCCGCTTATTGTGCTTATGCTGAACATCTTCCCTTAGCATAATGTTTTTCATGCCAAACTTCTCCCCTATTAACATCAATGTCAAAGGTAACCAACTCTATTGCATCAACATCTGTAACAACTTACTAGCTCGAGTGTCAAAAGACACTGTTTAAAACATCAACAAGAGTCCTAGATGATTTTGTCTATCACAGATACTCCACCATACAGGAAGCATTAGCATTCAGTCCAGACAACAATGGTGCTCTGTTACATTGGATTGATACTCTTGCATCTTCTTACTCTGATGTAGGAAGGGGCATAATCCCAAGCATACCTTGCAAATACTCAAAAGTCTCTTTGGGAAGAGGCTTAATGAATATATATGCAATCTGCTCTTGAGTGCTTACATACTCTAGTCTGATTTCCTTTTCTACAACGTTTTCTCTCAACATATGATACTAAATAGAAATGTGCTTAGTTTTCAAATGCAACACTAGATTTTTAGACATTTACCGTGCTTGTGTTGTCACAATGTATAACAACAGGTTCACTGATTTCTATCTTTATATCCTTCAAAATCTGTTTCATCCAAATCACTTGATTGCAATTATTTGCTGCCGCAACATACTCTGCTGATACTGTACTTTGAGATGTACAATCCTACTTCTTACTTAACCAAGAGACCAATCTTCCTCCAAGAAAGAAAGCTCCTCCACTGGTGCTTTTTCTGTCATCCATACTGCTTGCTCAATTTGCATCAGTATAAGCACTTAGAATAAAATTATTAAATCTATCAATACCATAATTCAAACTTAGATCTTCTCTTTAGATATGTAAATATCTTTTTCACTGTTGCATAATGTGCTTCTCTGGGATCAGCTTGGAATCTTGCAACAATTTCAATTGCTTTTGCTCTATCCGGCCTTGTGAGTCAAATATTGCAATCCTCCAATCATAGATTTGTACTTTTTTTGCTCAATAGTAGGTGTCTCATCCTCTGTAGATAACTTATGTCCAGTTACCATAGGTGTTTCAATGGGTTTGCATGTTTCTAAACCAAACCTTTTTAGTAAATCCTTTAAGTACTTAGTCTGAGAAATAAAGATTCTTTTTTTATTCTGTATAATTGGCAATCCTAGAAAATATTTCATCCCTCCTATCATACTCATTTCAAATCCTTTCTTCATTTCTTTTGCAAACTTCTTACTTTCTTAATCATTTCCTCCAAATATGATGTCATCAACAAATATTACCAAAATCATCAAACCATCATTGGTTTCTTTCCAATACAGATTGCTATCTACCATACCTTTGCTATGTTTAAGCTTTGTCAAATGTTTGTCCAACCTTGCATACCAAGTTCTAGGTGCTTGCTTCAATCCATACAATGCTTTTCTTAGATTGCATACCATATCCTTGTCATCTGTCAAAGGACATCCTTCAAGCTACTCAATGTATACCTTTTTTTCAAGTTCTCTATTTAGAAATGCTGACTTGACCTCCATTTGATATACTTTGAATTTCTTCTGTGCTGCTTACGCTAAGAATAATCTTACTGCTCCTATTCTAACCACTGGAGCATAAGTCTCCTTATAATCTATTCCTTCTTGTTGTAACCTTTACATACCAATCTTGCTTTGTTTCTTACAACTTCTCCTTGCTCATTCATCTTGTTCCTAGATACCCATTTAGTTCCTATCACATTCTTGTCTGTTAGTCTAGGGACCAATTCCCATGTTTCATTCTTTACTATTTGATCCAATTCCTCTTTCATAGTCTGTTTCCAATAGTCATCTTTACATGCTTCATCTGCATTCTTAGGCTCAACTTGAGATATCAAGCATAGTTCTTCATTTATTTTGCTTCTTGTCATCACACCTTTGTCCTTGCTTCCAATGATCTGTTCAAATGGGTGATTCTTTATCATGTTCTTTCCTAAAGTAGGAGTTGTTATCTCAACTCTTGGTTCTATTGAAGGTTCCGAGTTTTTTTCGTGCCTTGGCTCTCCTTCATTTTGCAAATCATTGTTAGTCTCAAGAAATACCTCATCATTCCTTGGCTTAGTAACAATATCATCATCTGAATAGTAATCAACCATTCTCTCTTGTATTATGAATTTCTCATCAATTCTCACATTTGCACTTTCCATAATAGTTTTAGTTCTTTGATTATAATATCTATAAGCCTTGCTTTTCAATAATCAAGAAACATACCTTCATCACTTCTGGCATCAAACTTGCCAATGTCATCATCTCTCTTTATGTAACACTTACTTCTGAATATTCTAAAATACTTAACTATAGGCGAGTGACCAAACCACAATTCATAAGCTTTCTTGTTTGTGTTCTTCTTGACTTGCACTCTATTCATAGTGTAGACTAGCAGTATTCACAGCTTCTCTCCAAAATGTTTTGGATACATCATTTTCTGCTAACATAGCTCGTGCAGCTTCTGTAACTAACTTGTTCCTTCTCTCAGCAACACCATTCTGTTTAGGGGTTTTCAGAGCTGGTAGCTCTCTTTTAATTCCATTTACTTCACAAAACATGTTAAACTCATTTGAAGTAAATTCTCCTCCTCTATTTGATCTCAAATATTACATTTTCGTACCAGATTCATTCTCAACTCTATTCTTGAATATCTTGAACTTGTCAAATGCCTTAGATTTCTCATTAAGAAATGCAACCCACATCATTCTAGAAAAATCATCAACTAGAATCATTAAATACCTTTCACCATAGAAACCTTTAGTCTTTGTAAGACCGCTGAGATATGTGTGTACAATCTCCAACTTTTCTGTAGTAGTAAACTTCTTGCTGGGAAAAGAAGTTCTGTTATGCTTTGCCAAAGCATACTCTTTGCAAATTGTGATAGTAGGCTTTACAATCTTCGGCGAATCTCTAACTGCAAACATTCTACTAGTCCTCACAATACTATCAAAGTTTATATGACAAAATCTCTTATGCCATAATCAACTGTCATCTACCTTTGTAACCAAACATGTCATTTAAGTAGGATTCAATTGAAATACATTACCTCTAGATCTGGTTCTTGTTCCAATTACCTTTCCATCTTTATCTTTGATCATGCATGTTTTTTCTATGAACTGCAACTGATAACCTTTGTCTACTAGTTGTCCAACACTCAAAAGATTGTGCTTTAAACCATCAACAAAGTATACATCCTTAGTGTTCGTTTTATCTTCAAGAGTTATAGATCCAATACCTTTTACTTGACATGCTGCAGTGTTTCCAACTCTGATAATTCCTTCATCTTGACTTTTGAAGTTGACAAACTTGTTCATGTCACCAGTGATGTGATGTGAACAACCACTTCCAATTATCCAATTAGATTTCCTCTCAACCTGTGATACTAAAGCTACCTTCTGCGGAATTTCTTCTTTAATCGCCACAAATCCAATTTCAGCATCAGTAGCACTTAATGCTTGTTCATCAGAATCATTATCTTCATTTGCATACAAACATTCTCTATCTTTTCTAGGCTTATGATTTCCCTTATACTTTTTCTCCCTTTTAGGACACTTATATGCATAATGACCATATTTATCGCAAGTCCAACATTTAAAGATTTTTTTACCTCCTTTTTCTCTTCTTACCAAAAGGGCTACTCCTTCAATCTTTCTGTCTTCTTCAGATCTGCTGCTGCTAGCAAAATCTCCTCTAGCACTTGTGCTCCTTGATAAGTTAGGTCGAATATTCAAAGCACTGAAGGCTGTCTCTATTTTGGTCAATTCTTTGGACTGTCTAAGTTCATTCTCAACTGCTTCAAGTCTTCCAAGCAATGTTTCTTTTGTGAAATATTTGGTGCATGATATCAACAACTGTATCATGTGAACTGCTGACTTAAATGGTGGAGTTAGAGTCTTCAAAATCTTCCACATAACCTCATCATCTTTTTTGGTACCTCCTTGGGCTTTAATACCTGCAGTAATTTCTGATATCTTGCCTATATATGTTCTTACAGATTCATCTTCCATCATTTTATCATCTTGAAATGCACAAATCCAACTTTGTAACCTCAACTTCTTAGAATGTGCATCACCTTCGAAACTATTTTTCAAAGCTTTCCAAATCAAATGTGAAGTAGCAAGTGATTTTACCTGATTGTACTCAATTTCAGAATTGTAGTCAATAGTGCTTCTCTAGCTCTCATGTCACACATGAAAAGATCTCTTTCTGCCTTGGTGCAAATTTACAAATCCTTTTCTTCAATGATTGTCTTCGCTGATTTTGTCAAGATCCAATATCCCAGAACCATACACAACAAATGTGTCATCTTTTCTTTCCAGCTTTCATAATTTGTTCCATTGAACTTCGGACTATCTTTTTTAAACATGTTCGACATGGATCTCCCAAAGTTTGTTAGACGTTTTCTTCAAGGCCTTGATGCTCTGATACCAATTGTTAGAAACAATAGTCCACCAAGATAACTGGGGGGGGTGGTGAATCAATTATCCAACAATTAAAATATTTATCTTCCTTAAACAAACTTAACCATTCAACAAAAATAAACAACCATAACAAGATGCACATAGACAATTACACCAGATATGTTGACTAGGGAAATCCTTGATTAGAGGGAAAACCCCCGTGGGAATGATGCCCACAAGATGATGTATTAATATGAATATTCCTTGTTAGAGGATGGACCCTATTAATAGTCTATTACAACATTTAGTATAATGAGTCCCTATTAGGAGACTTTGAATCTCTGTTAGGAGATTCCAACCCTGTTAGGAGTTGTGGTATGATGTATGCAAGAAGAGCACTTTGTCCAAACATGCAATATTAACTACAAGAAGAGCTCACTGCTCAAAGAAATAATTTACTGTTATCCTTCTTTTTCCTCTGTTCTTTCCTTTGTCTTGTCAACTGGACAATTCACTGGCAAACCTTGCAGACCAGGTCATGAACCTCGGATCCAATACCAAACCTCGGATCACTCAACAAAACTTTGGCAATGAAGTTTCCTTCACTTTTGCACTGCTTTGCACAACTTTGCATTCCACACTCTTTGCTGCTTATCATCGATCATAAAATCATATCATCTCATGCCATGATAAAGGAAAATGCCCTTCCTTTATACGGAGTCCACAAAACAATTGCTTGAGTCGGCTATTAGACCTTCTCAATTAATTATTATAGGACCACATTAAGAACATGTTACACTTAGCGATGACATTAATCTTCTGCCTTGCAACTTGAATAACTTTCCGTACATGCAATATTATGATGAGCAAGCTTAGCCATGTCATCCTCAACATGTCTTTATGTCCTCAACCTTGATTCTCAAGATAGTAACTCTGCTAAGAGATATAACAAGTTTACCAGAATATGCCTCTGTAAACTCTATCTTAGAACAAACATCACCAAAACTTACATAACTTCTTCTAGACTTATCCTTTCTTCGTCCGGGTTAAGTGCATATACTAGATACTTAGAAGTATCTCCCATAATTTCAAATAGTTATAATGCTCAACTAGCCATCCGTACTAACTTGATCTTTCCGTTGTTCTTTTGTCAAATACCACAGAAAATTGCTATGTTGACATCAATGAAAAACTTAGTCACGAATGTAACATATCATCATAGTAGTACTCCCTCATAGGAATATCATCAGCATTCATGCTTCCAACCAATCTTTCAACAATCTCCCCAATCTTCCAACATCTACAACCTATGTCCAAGTCTAATCTCTGCCTGTGTCCATGTTTGCAACTCCACTTGCTTCCAACCTATGAAATAACCCTAATGCTGCCCCTGTAGTTGAAATAACGTTGCCCCAATTGTTTTAAAAATTCCAGACTCTACAAAATAACAAAATCCTGCAACCTGAGCAAGAACCTTGCCGTTGTTCATTTGCGTGTTGTAGGAATAAAAATAAAGTTCCTAACAAATGTTAATTTTAAACCCGAAGTAACATGCTCTTCTATTATTAATGTTTTCTTGTGTTCCAATGTGTGGGCTGTGTGGGGAAAAATAGTTTTTAAATGTTTTTTTGGTTTAATTTTTTATTTTAAAAGTGGAAACTTTTCTCAGTCCCTAGGATGAATGGACCATTTCCAAAGTTTGGGGATGTTTCTATTTTTCTTGCCTGGGTGGGGACCGCTTGGAAATGTCTTTGGCTATCCCCATGTCCGTGAAATGGGTATGGTTTACAAAACTTGGGGCTTAGGGCGAGAAATGTGTCTCTAGGTTTACTTGGCTCTTTACAGACTGGCAGCTTTTCACCGAATGCAATTAAATTGTTTACTTGCCTTGCACTACAAATTAATATACTACCCCAAGTGGGTATATATTTAAGACTGCTTTGTTTTTTGCATGGTTATCGGGAGTCCCGTCTCCCCCCTAAAAGTCACGTCTCGGAGACCGAGACGCGTCGACGCGTCTCGGAGACTTTTCGCATCTCCGGAGACCTCAAAAAAGATTGGAGACTTCATGACGAAGTCTCCTGAAGTCTCCCTGTCTCCTAATCCAAAAAGTGAAGTTTCCCCGAAGTCTCTTGGTAAAATATAAATGTAAAATATAATATTAAATAATTTTATATATTTTAGCCCTCATTTGAATGTTTTTAATACAAAAATTGAGACCACCGACAATTAAATGATTAAATCATTTAAAATATTTTATTTAATAAATTAATAACTTTAAAAACATTAGAAACACTTTTAAAAAATTATTTTTATTCAACAATTTAAATGATTAAATCATTTAAAATATTTTTGGAGAGAGATGATTTTTTGGAGAGTATGATAGCTGAAGACCTCGAGATGGATGATCACAACCTTGTGGAGTAGATGATAGTACCATCGACATACTAATACTAGATATATTTCTGTTTTTTGTTTATTGTACAAAGTGTTCATTTTTGTTTGCATATCAGCAATTCAGCATCAAACTATACTTTTTTGAATTTAAAATTTGAATATGTAATGATAATGTCAGCGATTATCAATCTGATATGATGGTGATCATATGCAATATTCGAAAAACAAATGTCTATGAGATACAATATTGTGATCATGTGAGTTTTGAAATCTTTGACTCTATGAGTCTATTTTAATTTTTAATGTGACATTACTATTATTATTTACTTTAGTCTTATAGTATTACTATTTTCAAATTTTGTATTTACTTTTAGTATTAGACTCTTTAAACTATTAAAAAAAAATTAAAAAAAAAAAAATTGCCGTCTCCAAGTACCCCTGTCTCCTATTTGAAAAATTGCTGTACCGGTACCAGTACCAGTACCAGAGACCTCAAAGTCTCCCCGTCTCCCAGTGACCTTGGTTTTTTGGTACGCTGAATATTTTGTTTCTGCCTTTGAGCACGTCAGATCTTGGATGAAACTCTCAAGAGATCTATGTAATCTATAAGCTTTAAATTGTTTGCTTTTAAAAGATTTTATGTCAATTCTATGAATATATTGATTCTTGAATTTGTAGCTTCTACAATAAACTTGTTTATTAATGCTTTGAATCTATGTAAGAAATCTTAATTATTTGAATTATCTATAAGCAATTTGGAGGCTCTTGCATTGAAATTTTCTTCTTTTTAATTTATATTGTGCACTCAGTTTCTTTTTGAATTTGATAGTTTAAAGGAAAGACAAAGATATATATCATACAGAGTTTGAGGTCTTTATAGTTGTATTAGAGCCTCAGTTCTACTAGCTCGCCTCAGTTCTACTAGCTCTGGGATTGCTTTGAGTGACAGGAAGCAACGGTACCATCCGAGAGAGATAAAGAAGAGTTCCAACATGGGTAACAATAATGAAGAAGCAAAGGCCTTTGTTAAATGCTCTGAAGGCAACTTGGCTCATCAGAGACATTACAGGAAGTTGTCCGATTGCTTAGATGGCTTAAGCTGAACCAAGATGATGGAAACTTTACCAATGAGAGTGATGAAGTGTTGCTAATAGAGGAAAGTCTAACAATCAGGGTGGAGGAAGCATTGTCAATGAAGTAAAATAAGTCCATGGCGTTGAAAGGAACTCAGCTATAATGTTTGCGGCAATTTTTTGTCAAACGAAGTGCTCAAGATTGAATGACTTGTTCAGACTGCCTTTTAGTGGAATATAATATGTTGAACGAGGTTACATGCCTTTACTTGAGTACTATGGACTGAAATCCAAAAGTAGATAGAGGATGGAGGAGTACAAGGAAAGAAAAGAGACATTCAATGTGGCTTGGGTAAAATTACTTAACCTAATTTTGATGAAACAAGCAACATCGGTCATGGTTATATAAGCTGAATACTCATTAAACTCAACGAGGAAGATGAGGCCATCAAGTTTTCCATGTTACACTTGGAAGGAGTAGCGCATTAGTGGTGGTACCATGGACTTGTAACTCAAGGACATCATTCAATCTCCACCATAGAAGATTTTAGTTAGAGACTTATTGAAAGGTCTGATAGATACTACCCTGAAGTTCATTTCCATAACTTAGTACTATCTAAAGTAAGAAGGCAGAATGTAAGATTATGTATCAGAATATTAGAAACTTGCAGTAATATGTGCTTGATATGCTAGATAGGAGGTTGATAGTACTCTTTGTAGAAGGATTAGCTGAGCCACTAACAAGGTTATTTAAAGCCTTAGACCTGACAATATTTTTAGATGGTATCAAAATAACTCTCAACCTAGAGGATTTGGTGGTCAAGGACACTTTAAGTAGTAAGAAGACAGTTCCACCCAGTCAAATCAAGCAAACTTTTCAGACCACCTCCTAGGATGCCTCTAGTAAGACAGAATTGAGTGGAAGTCGGTAGAAATTAAATCCTTCTTTAAGTTATCCAACAAAGGCAGTGATTGAAAATGCTAAACCAAGGCTGTTTCTTGCCTAATTTGTTATTCACACAAAATGGGATTATGTATGTTAGGGAAGAAGTTAAAATAGCTCATGCTTGCAAAGTTGCAATGGACGACTGTTGAAAATGATAGCTTCGGTCCGATGACTGAATGATAATTATCAATACAATGATATAATTATATGCATGTATATATATATATATATATATATATCAATATGCATTGTGTATGTTGATATATATATACATACATACTTAAATGTTTCAAATAATATCATTATGTTGTTCTTATTTTTGTAACCAATTATCATTCATTAATCAGATCGGAACATCATATTTGTTCCAGTATAATATCGATCTGCATATTTGTATTTATAAATTAATATTGCAGATTAATATATTGACTAATTGTGTTCCAAATATAATTGACCTACATATTGATCGATAGTGCAGAGATCCACATCAGACCGTGTCTCGATATCCTTGCATTGGATGCCGATTATGATATTGACTGAATATTATTTGCACTTGTTCACATAACAACCAATAATCACTGGGCATGGTTAAAGTTATGAATGGGCACTTTGAGGAGACATGTTCATGAACAGTCATGTCTCCACTTACGTGGAGGCATGTCTATTCATTAACATGCCTCCTCCAAATTATATTCTTATATATATTAGGTCCGATCGAACTTAGAGGACACACATAAATCAATTAGTGAAAGCCTCTTGGAGTTTGATCATCTTCAAATATTCCTATATTGCTTTGCAATAGAATAATCAGAATTCACATTCTTATTTCAGACTCATTTCAATATTGTGAAATATAATAATTATCTTCATCTGATTATAATCTGCAAGAAGTAGAATCGAATAGTTAGTAAGATTATTGTTCAAGAAAATTAGAAGAATAATCACATTCCATTTTTCATAATGTCATTTCTAATTAGATTTGAGGATTGTCTTGAAGGAGCATCCAATTTCATATCATGGAAGTTGAGAGTTATGATGATATTGAAAGAAAATGAACTAGACTCATTTGCGAAAGAAAACAAACATAAACTAGAGAATGATCCTGAGAAAATGGATCAAGGACAATGAAAGGGCTGCTATGAAACTTATTGTGGATGTAGATGGGGACCATATAGTACCTATTCTATCAAAATGTGATACTGCATACCATGTGTTTAAATTTCTTGAAAATACATATGAAATAAACAACACTAGCAGAACCCTCGCATTGAAGAGACAACTAAACCACGTGCAAATGTATAAAGGAGAATCTATCACAACATATTTTATGAGGATCCTTGAATTGAGAGATCAACTTTCAATGGTTGGAAATCAAATTGACAGTAAAGAGCTAACATTAATAGCTCCAGGTGGCCTCCCAGGGAATAAGTTAACGGTCAAAACTCCTTAAATTTGATAGGTTGAAAATAAATTGCTTACAAGAAGAATCCAGACTGATCACGAGAGGAAATAATCAAAATGTTATAAATGAAGATTTCCATGTACTAAGAACTAACTCTTACAAAAAAGGAAAGAAGAAGAATTTCAAAAGGAAGAAAAATACCCATGGAAAAGACTCTTCCAAGAAAAGAAAGAATATATCTCAAATACAATGTTTCAGATGTGATCAGTATGGACATTATGCAATCAAGTGCCATAGAACAAAAACAACAAGCATCTTTTGCTAAAGTTGGAAAAGCTAATTTAGAAAATGATTCAGAGAAACTTGTTTTTTATTCAGCCCTATCAAGCCAAGTGTCAAATGAACTTAACAGCTGGGTGATTGGTGGTGGATCCTCATGACATATTATTGGATTCAGAGAACATCTAGACAGTATGGTAGAAGAATCTGATGAAGAATTGTTTATTGGGGATGATTTTGACTATCCAGTAAAGAGGATTGGAACTTGCACCATCAATTTGAAATCAGGCATATCTCCTCAACTCCTTGGAGTATTATATGTATCAAGGATAAAAAGAAACCTAGTCTCCATTTGTACACTTGAAGACAAAAGGTATAGAGTAACCTTTATGGATGGAAAAGTTTTGCCATGGCTGTATCGTCTTAAATTGGACGCACTTCAATTTAATGAAGGTTTAGCACCTATTTAATGCGACTTCATCAATCTCCTTGTGTCTTTCACCCCTTCTTCCCTTTGATGTCCTTTCACCTAGGTGAAATTAGAGTAAAACCTAATAGATCCTCTTTTTCATGGCGTTAAGCTTGAGGTAGGATCTGTCCTCCTAGGTCATTCTTCTCATTTATCTATCCTCTTGGAATGTGCTCTCCACCTCGAAATGGGATTACCTCGGAATCTAGGCTTGATTTTTTGATTATCGACCTATTTTTGGAGTCCTGAGATAGTCCTGGGGGTTTTTGCATTTGATCATCATGGGCACAATGTGCCCTTGACCAATCAGGGATGCAGTGCGCCACTGATTAGGCCTTGTTTTTTGTCTCCTCTTCGGGTCCCATGTTCAACAACGTTCGGGGTGTTAATTTCTAGGCAGATCAACTTGCGGGAGTTAGTCAATTCCAAGCTCTATATAAATCCTTCCATTTGTTCCATTTTCATATCTCATTCTCAAGTGTTCAAGCAATCCATCAAATCACAAGCTCAAGCACTCTAGCATTCAAGTTCTCAAGTTCTTCAAGCATTCAAGGCATTCAAGCTATCTCTCCATTGAAGATTAAGGATTTATGCATTCAAGCAATTGAAGGAGTTTGTCTTCAAGATCTTCTTCAATCCATTCACGATTCTTTGTTGCATCTTCTACATCCATAAGAACATTGCATTTGATTCAAGAGTCGATGTTTGTAAGGTGAATTCGTACATTTGCTTTACATTCATGCTATTTCAATTATTTCAATTCAAGGTTAATTCCTAAATTAAGGTTTGACCAAGGCAAAACCCCCATCAACAAAAACCGTCTTTCTATTATAGGTTACAAATATCGAATCAATGAACAAGTTGCAGATATGAGTACCCTTTTCGGCTGTCTTTGGGACTGCGAAGTCAAAATCAGCATCACACATACTCAATTAGAGGTATGTTGCACCCTTAATGATCCCATTCTGCCCCTAAAGATCCAATTCACCCCTGATAGTTCATTGAAAGATTTCTCTATTTTGTCTATTGCACAGTTTCAAGCACGTATATGAAGATTACCATTCATTTTGATTAGAACAAGCAGCATAAAATAGACTTTAGAAGTGTGTTCTTTATCCTCTTTGTCTTTTCAGCATATTTACTTACATTTAGCTCTAGTTTCTTACATTCATCTAGGGTTTTCAAGGACTTGGACACCTTTCCCCTATTCTTCCTAGATCTAGTTTTCATTAGTGGTCCTTGCTTATTTGGTTAGCACTAATCTTCCTAGACCTATTTCTCTAGAATTGGGATTGAAAGGATTCTTCTCCTTGACTTCCTTCCCTCTATCGAAATATGTATGTGTTGGCTACATGATGTACTTAGGCCTTTATCCTTGATTCACATTTCCACCACTACAATGGCCAAAGATAGGAATAAGGCAAGGATGTCTTTACAAACTATGCACTGATTCAAATCAAGCCCCAGTCAGTTTGTCTTCTAACTCAAATGAAATTTGGCTTTGCGCTCTACCTTCAGTGGAGAAAATGGCGACTTGGCTGCCCAAACTAAATCAATCCCATGAAGGAGCATGCAAAGGTTGTGCACTAAGAAAGAATACAAAGGGGACTTTCCAAAATAGCATTAGGAAAACTAAAAAAGTACTAGAATTAGTTCATTCTGACTTATGTGGACCCATGTATATATCCTCCATGGAAGGATTCTTATACTGTATAATCTTTGTAGATAACTTCTTTAGAAAGACTTGGATATACTTTGTTAAATGTAAAGAGTATGAGGAAATCTGTAAAAGGTTCAAGGAATTCAAAGATTTTGCAGAAAACAAAATGAAAACAGATAATGGGAGAGAATACACTTCAGAACTTTTTAAAGAATTTTGTGTCAATGGTGGGATTGAGAGGGTTTACTATACTTTACAATCCACAACATAATGAAGTTTTAGAAAGAAAGAATAGGACCATTATAGAAGCTGCTAGAGCAATGTTGTACGATCAAAACATAGAAACTTCATCTTGGGTTGGAGCCTCTAGGATAATTGTCTACATTTGAAATAGATGTCCTCACTCTCTACTAGATAGAAAAACTCCTAAAGAAGCATTCACCGGTGTCAAACTTGACATAAGTCGTCTTGTCTACATTCACATGCCTAAAGCAAATAGGTCTATGTTAGAAACCACAAGCAAGAAAGGGATAGTTGTGGGCTACAATAAAACAAAAATTGATTGAAATTAGCAGAAATGTCATCTTTGAGGAAGACATCGCTTTTAGGATATCCAAGAGCTCTCATGAGGTAGAAATACAAGATCCTCCTAAAGATATGGAGGATTGTTCTCCTAAGGTTCAAAGGGAGTCTCCCAAAGAGATTATAAATGAAAATCAGACTATACGATTAGATGAATCTAATGATAACAAAAAGAGATCACTTTAGGCCAGAAAGATGATTGAGGAAGTTGGAAATTATGCAACACCCAAAGGAACTTTTAGAGAAAGTAAAGGACCCCACATGTTCTCTAGTTATATTGCATTGATGAGTGATATATCAAATCAGAGCCAACTTGTGTTACAAATGCTTTCAAACATCAAGTATGAGAAGATGCTTTGACAAAAGAGTATCAGTGCATCGTAAAGAATGATGTATGGGACATAGTACCAAGATCGAAAGGGAAGTCTGTTGTTTTTTCAAAATGGCTCTTCAAGATCAAACGTGTTGCAAATGATAGTATTGAGAAACACAAAGCCCAGTTTTTTGCCAGAGGTTTCTCACAGAAAGAGGGTATTGATTATGAAGAGACCTTTGCACCTGTTGCCCGTTACACCTCAGTCAGAGTAGTGATAGCTACCGCAACGTCTAAATGATCGAAGATTCACCAAATGGATGTGAAGACTGCATTTCTGAATGGGGCAATTGAAGAAGTCTATTTAGAGTAACTTGAAGGTGTTGTAATACATAATGCTGAATCTCATGTATGCAAATTAAAGAAGGCTTTTTATGGACTTAATTAGGCCCCCAGAGCTTGCTATGAGAGGATTCATCACTATATTGTGGGACTAGGGTTTTTTAAGAATGATGTAGATCCAAACCTCTACTTTAAGGTAATTAATGGTGATATGTTAATACTTTTATTCTATATGTTGATAACCTGCTAATTGGAGGAGATCACGTAATTTCTCAAGTAAGAGAGTTCTAGCTTTAGAATTTGACATGAATATTTGAGCATTTTACATTACTTTCTCGGATTAGAAGTTTGGCAGAAATTAGATGGTATCATTCTTAATCAAGGAAAAGTAAACCTTAGACATTCTCAAAACGTTTGGAATGTTGGACTGTAGACCCATGTCTACACCTATGAAAACTAGTTTGTACAAATTGAAGGAAGCAACAACAGAATTAGAATTTGCAGATCCCACTCCCTTAGGTAATTGGATCATTGATTGTATTTGGTTAACACAAGACCTGATATGTGTTATGTAGTGAATATTCTAAGCCAGTTTTTGTGTGAACCAAAGGAGATACATCTTGTTGCTGCAAAGCATATTCTAAGATACCTTCGAGATACAATTAGATATGGTCTTAAATACAAAAACGTGGACCTAGATCTACATGGATTTCTTGTTGCTGCAAAGAATATTCTATGATACCTTCGAGGTACAATTAGATATGGTTTTGAATACAAAAATATAGACCTAGATCAACATGGATACACTGATTTAGATTGGGTTGGAAGCGCAATTGATTGGAAAAGCACATCATGATGTTGCTTCAATTTAAGATCAACAATGATCTTATGGATCAGTCGGAAACAATCATCAGATGCACAAAGCTCTATTGAAGCCAAGTAAATTGCAACCTCTACGAGAGCAAGAGATGTAGTATGGCTCCGTAAATTGCTTGTGGGATTGTTTGGTGAGCCCTCGAACCTTACTTTTCTCTACTGTAATAATCAAAGTTGTATCAAGCTTTTAGTGAATCCAATGTTCCATGATAGAAAAGCACATCAAGATTCCCTATTAGTATGTAAGAGACATGGTAGAAAGGAATGTGTTTTAGTTGGAGTATATTTGTACAAGTGATCAAACAACTGACATTCTCACCAAGCCTCTCGAGGGTGAAAGATGAACACTTTCAAAATAAGCTTGGTATGGTTGAAAATGTAAGTCAAACTTGAGATTGAGTCTCAGATTATTATTTATTTGTTCTTATATATATATGATATGTTTAACATGTAAACTGTTTTGTCATGTCTGTGACTCCATGACTTTATGGGCCCTTGTGGACATTATTGAAAGGTGACGATCTTTCAGATAATGAACACTTGTATTTGACTTTGTAAGGTGATGACTTTACAATGATTTGTTTTACTACCAGGATGGATATCATGTGACTTGATATCCATGGACATCTCATGATGTTTAATATCTCCAGGACATTTTTTGATAGATATTATGAAACTTGATACCATTTGAAGATCAGTATGATCTTGAAGAGATAATCATGGTGGATATTGTATCTATGGATATACCATGATTTATTGTGGTAGACATCATGAGATTTAATTTTAGTACACATACCATACTATGTATGTTTGTGTTATATGAAGAATGTAATGTGACTTGATATTCTTAGACACATTATATCTTCTAATATCACAAGTAAGGTGAGATTGCTGTGATCTATACTTGGTAAGATTTTATCTTCCCTAGCTAAGACGGAGTTTTGAAAATGATAACTTCGGTCAGATGATTAAGAATGATAATTATCAATACAATGATACACACACACACGTACACACACACACACACACATTTTTAAATGTTTGAAATGATATCATTATATTGATCTCATTTTTGAAACCAATTATCATTCATAAATCAGATCGAAACATCATATTTATTCCAAGTATAATATTTGTATTTAGAAATTAATATCGCAGATTAATATATTGACTAATTGTGTTCCAAATATAATCAATCTACATACGGATTGATATTTCAGAGATGCACATCTACGTCGATTATGATATTGATTGAATATCATTTGCACTTTTTAATAAAACAACTGATAATCATCGGGCATAATTAAAGTTATGAACGGGCACTTTGAGAAGACATGTTCATGAATAGACTTGTCTCCACTTATGTGGAGGCATGTCTATTCATTAACATGTCTCTTCCTCCAAGTTATATTCTTATATATATCCACTGTAACATGTGGGCTTGCACCCCCTCCTAAACCTCGAAGTAGTGATCCCCGAGACGTCCTTGCATCGGGTACTGGAGTACCCAAGTACCCCAACCTCTGCCATTCCGCAACCATGCTGCCGTTGGGATGGGTACTTGAATTTCTATTTGAATTTTTATTTTTGAATGTTACTATTGGTTATGTAATATGTCACTATGTTGAATGTTCAATGGTTATAGTTCACATTGCAATTTTGCTATGTTCAAGTATTTTAATTTGGTGTGTTCTACTGAAATACTATTTCATTACTAGAATTTCAAGTTCTATATTTATACTATACAATACCCCTCCCTGTACCTCCCTCCCTTGGCTGTGCCCCCGCTGTCCCAAAAATGAGTCTCATTTTCTCCGCGTCTTGGAAACTCGTCCTGGCATCCTGCTGTCCCAACGTACCCCAGTACTGGTGTAACACTGAATATATCAGAGATCAGACATAGAGGACACACAGAAATCAATTAGTGAAAGTCTCTTCGAGTTGAATCATCTTTCAGATATTCCGATTTTGTTTTGAAATAGAATAATCAGAATTCACTATTCATCATCTTCGGATACTCCTATTTTCTTTTGCAATAGAATAATCAGAATTCACTATTCTTTTTTGAGAGTCATTTCAATATGGTGAAATATAATAATTATCTTCATTCTGATTATAATCTGCAAGAAGAAGAATCAAATAATTAGTAAGATCATTGTTCAAGAAAATTAAAAGATATACATATTCTAATCTGAAATAGATCTAGTCTACATTAACGACAACTGCAAGATTGGGATAATATTTTAAAATCTCTTCCAAATAATTTATTGCCACTGGTTCCCGCTTGGACTCGCAAATATGTTTGTCTGTGCTGTGATGCTTCCCAGTTATGATCTGATAATAGGATGCAACCCTATCATAAGAATTAAGACACTTGTAGCCACTTCTAGATGTTAATCTGACTGTTCTCACTTCATGGGTATACTAAAAGTGATAGTAATAATAATAGGTCATTGGGGAAAAGTTAAACTTTTAAGGACTCTCTTTAAATATGTATAATATAAAAAATGCTCCTACATGAGCTTACATAATCTGCAAAGTACCACGCCATTTTGATTTTTTCCACAACCATCATCCTTTAAATGAAGTCTACATGTACTAGTTACTCATCCTTTCAAACCTACATGTACTGGTTATTCAACTACCACTCATATACCCTTGGCCTAGAATTTCTATAAACGGAGGCCTCATGAGCTCATTTGAGACATCAAAGAGATTATGAAGTCTTGTAGTCTCCTTTACTATAGGGTCTTAGAGAGTCTCCAAATATTTTTGTCTGCTCTGCTCTTGCGCTTCTATACGATTCTGAGCATCAGTAAACAGTAGATGTAATGTTATGTATGCAATGTTTGCTAAGTTATGTAAATTATGCAGTACTGAGTTTGTTGAGCACATTTGTTCAAAAAAAAGTAGATGTAATGTTATGTATGCAATGTTTGCTAAGTTGTGTAAATTATGCAGTACTGAGTTTGTTGAGCACATTTGTTCAGCATTTTTTTGCTTCTTTTTTGTACGCTCCAACATTTCTCTTATATTTTTTGCCTTAGCCGCTTCTATTAACCATTCTTTAATGCTTCCTTCTGTTTGTGAAGAAGTCTTTCATGTTGAAGACTTCCCTCATTTAGAGGACGCAATATTGATTCTTTGTATTAACTTGGCTTGCAAGGTCAATGCATTCTTTATTTGGCAAGTGAAGATGTTTTGCATCCACTTCCTCCTTTATGTGGTTATTTGTAGCAGGTTGAATGCTTTGATATCTTTTGATTACGAGTTTGACCTAAATGTTGTGATTGACTTTGGATTTGAATCTATACTACTAGTCTCTTCAGATACCTTTTTCAGTAATCTTCCCGGTTCTCTTTTCTCTAACCCTTAGATCTTATCACATTTTTCTCTCTCCTGCCTTGGTTTGGGTCGAAGGGAAGGATTCTCTTAAATCGGACAACTTTTTAAGGCAATGTCCCCAATGTTTATTCTTTGATCTGCTAAAATTAGTATTTGAAACTAAGTTACGGGATACACAGCTCAGATGCTGGACAGTCTACAGGCTTTAGTATTATTGGCATGATATTAATGATTAATCTCATCAAATATATATTTCATATGCCGTATGTAGTGGGAGCAGGCAGAGAGGCAGCTCCCGATGGCCAGGTTTTGGAGATGTTTATTTAATTTGTTCCATCAATATAATATTTAAAGCTCCTAATTCAAGTGTATGATGATAATCCCAACACAACTGCTTAAATCTTATTCTGGCCTGGTAAATTGGTAATAATTATTTTACCCATGGTGGAATTCAGACTCTGTGATTGGCCAAATATTACTTTCCACAGCGAATTCAATATAGATTCCACATAACAATGACCGTTGATGTTAGCCGCAAATAATATCATCTGGAAAGTATTAACGCTAATGTCAGATTACTATTGTTAAGAATAGTAAATATTAGTTGGTAATTATGAAAATATACACAACTCTTTATAAAACACATCCTTTCAAGTTATGGATATAGACAAGCTAATTTGAATATTTTTGAACTATAAAATGATATTTAATATTTATCTTTGGCATTGCCATTGATCAATGACGAAGTGCTATATTATAAAATGATTTAACAATTTTTTTGTGTATATATATATATAAAATTAAGAAAATCATATATATAAACCTTCGATTTATTATACACGTGTATCTTCAGTTTCATTCAGAAGTGGAATTTCACTTTCTAACCGGGGATGCTCCTGCATCAATTTTCCTCTCTTTCTGAATGAGCTGATATTTTAGGGGACCCAGATGCCGACCATTTGAAATAAATGCATAGGAACAGGGTTGCAGTTAGACCTCACTAATTATAAGAACATAGAAGTGAATGCTTGAGACACTTAAAATTGTGGCAACTCTGTATGTGCATGCATTATGTATATGGTGTGTACGTGTACAGTATGTATATGGTTGGAATGAACAATAGAAAGTGCCTACTGATTGAGAATGGATATCTGAGCCAATATGAACATAAATGGATATCATTCTTCATTCTGGTGCTCTAATACATCCTGATGATGGATCGCAGAGTGTGATCTGAAAATGCAAAAAATCACACAATCATTCTTCATTCTGGTGGCTCTAACACATTCTGATGATGGATCACGGAGGGTAATCTGGATGTGATCCAAATGTTGATGTAAAAAATCACAATTGAATCCAGAAGCAATTAGGTTCAATTTGCATAGATTGTGAAAAGTGCTGTGAACTATAAAAAAAATGTGGCTGAAATCTTGAACAACTTACTAGCAATCAATGCATTTGAATTGCACAGCATGAACAGATATCACTGACTAGTAAGCTTTTCATATCAACTGTAAATATATCCTGTTTCGGACACAATTCACTTTTGTATTTTCATACAAATGAATATATTGTTCGAGTAGAAATCAATATTTTGCATCTTACCTCATTTGAATTAACTGAGTTATGTTTTCTTATGTAGGTGTTTGTCAATTCACTTTTGTATTTTCATACAAATGAATATATTGTTCGTGTAGAAATCAATATTTTGTATCTTAGCTCATTTGAATTAACTGTGAGTTATGTTTTCTTTTGTAGGTGTTTGTTGACAATGCCGACTTCTTGAAAGAACTCCAGTAGGAGGCCTTGAGGGTCAAGAGCTGCGATATACTTGCTTGTTGACTTTATTTATATATTAATATGCATATTGGACTGGGGAACATAAGATATGTTAGAAATTCTATGTATATTGTATGCCTTTAATTATATGGTATGGTGTTTGATATTTGAACATGATTTGTGTGCACGACTGGCATTTTGTAGATTGGCTTTCATTTCCTTCTGCTTTTGCTTAATCAGGAAAACAATTATCTTTAAAGTTAAATGCAATACCATCAAGTCTAAATGGATTTATTGTGTATGCTTCCAAATAAATGAAATGTCTATAGTCCTATGATAGAAACCAAAGAGGCTGCAGTGCGTGGTATTACTTTTAATATTTTACTTAAAATTTGTGAAAAATGGTCGAGCATATTAAGTTAAAAGGTTTGAATCGGAAAGGGCAATTTTTGTATACCAAACAAAGCTATTTGTGAATTGCCAAGTCGGAATGACGGGAGGAATGGAGTCGGTTTGAACATTATAATAATGATAAGGGGGAATCAAGAAATTGTAAGTACACAAATATGTTTATTTCTGTATGCATGTCTATCCTATCCTATTTATGAACTTAAGTATCGGAATTTTCTTTGAAGAATTCATTTGGATTTAGACTTGGGGTTGAGAGTCATGGAATAAGAACTCACTAACCTAACATTGACAAACACTTGTAATGAAATCTATAATTTGCTATAATTTGTTTTTAGATTGATAGTTTATTGTTTCAAATAGTTTCAAATGATGTTCAAATGTTAGCAAATTAATAGTACAATGTCTTAGTGGGAAACTAGGTGCAAATGTAATTTCTTTGGGCCTTTTGAAATGCATAAATTTACATGTAAAATGTGCATCTATGACAATCATTTTCACAAATTCCTGCTATGCATATTAGGAGCTAATAATGAATTGTAATGAATGACTATAAAGACTTTCTAACAAACAATTGTTGTGCAACCATATAACTTGTTTTGATTACAATTTGCTTACAATTTTATTTAGTGCAAATATTGTAATACGAATCTAGTAAGCACATAATATGGTGAACTTAGTAATATGAGTTGTCTAATGTTAATGCTTGAAAATGTAATCCGATAGAAGAGGACCCTTTGGAAATGTAAAGTTCTCTAATGTGATGATGACAACCTCAAAGCAAAACATGCCTTACACTTGGAAATGCAAATTGTTCCTTCGCTATAGCATGTTGGTAAACATATTTGTCACTAAAGAAATTGCCCAACGGAGTGTATGTGGCAAATCGTTCACAACAGTTGGATAGGCCTTTGATATTCGGCCTTCCTCTGCGTTTAGAGGGGCAACTCCCTCGTAAGATGAAATTTTAGATTTTTCAATAAAGATAAGAACTTAGAAAATAGGAAGGAAAACCATTGACAACGAATGCACCATATGCCTCCAACGTTTTCATAAAAATGATGTAAACTATTAATGAGAGCTATCAAGGCCTACGCTTGAGAACTTTCACCAACACAATGCTAATTCAATCATCCACAAATACTTACATCATACCATGAAAGTAATCATAGATGAATCAACACTTTAACAATTTTGATCCCTTGGAGAGAGGACGCTAAATGTACTTCATTTTATTTCTTGCACCAAGAAAGAAAGAAATAATTGATTACACAAAAACAACAATTGTAAACACTTTCCAAAAATTGCTTTATGATCAGAGCATAAGTGTTCCCCCTGTATCCAAGTCCAAAAAGTCCTTTATTACATTGATCTCTAAAAATTTATAGCCAATCTAGAATAACCAACTTTTCGGGTTCATAACTACCCAAAAAGTTAGAGTTTGGACTACTTGAAGATGATTCATAACCAACTCTAACCCTTGAAGCTTAATTATGGTTAGAAAAATAAAAACTAGAGTTAATTCTAAAGTTGACTTTTTTACAAATTACATCAATAAAATTCTAAGACAACTTTAGATAGAAATACTTCTAACTTTTAATTCTTTGAACTCGTTCCTTGATCTGTAGGTGGTACCAGCAATTGAGTCAAGTTTGCCTTGTACGCTCTGAATGATTTGATGACTTGAGCCAAAGTTTTGTTCTTAATGACGATTAAACTTTGCATCTTTAGCTTACACAACTCATGTCTCTTTCTAATTTCATCCAATTTTGTCACACAACCTGACAAGTTTTGAGTACAGGAGTTCAATGCTACTGAGAGACTGCTCAATTTCATCATAACACTAGCATTTGAACTTTGTTTACTGCCAAGTTCGGTGTTGATTTTTGTTTCTATGCATTTCAAGATGGAAGATATGTCTGGGTTTTGAGTATGTTCATTAATAGGAATACCTTCTATGATCATTGGTATTTCTCCCAAGGCCCTCTTTTTTAGTAACTTGCATGAGTTTAAGAATTGTTCTCCTTCACTCAATTGTTCATTCATACTATCATTCTTCCATCGGATATTTTCTAGCCATATATCAATTTGCTCTTCTTCTCCAGTGCTGATTAACCTTAGTGACTTGATTATATTGCTATCCATGCTTTTAATCTCTACTAAATTGGCATCAATTTCTCTCCAGAATGTTTGTTGTTCCTTGAGAGTTGCCAGTTCTTTTTGAATGCTTTGTTGTATATGATCCGCTTTGGTAAATGTACCTTGAACATCCTGAAATAAACTTGATGCTTGTTCTTTCATGCTTTGTACCCATGCTTTCACCATCTTACCATACGTTTGGCATTCTCCTATGTTTTGAATGGTTTCTTCATCAAACATCTTCTTTGGATCTTCTGTACTTTCTATGGATGAACTAGGATCTGGAAAGGAGTCACCAACCATCAATTTGATGCATGAAGAAAGAGCTCGGACTTGACACTTGAGTTGATTCTTAACTTGCTTATCTCTCCTTGATTGTTCTATTAGGACAGCAGCTGACACTTGAAAATTGTGTTCTTTCCCCTCACGGGTAGTCCGGCCTAGATCCACTTTAGTGATGCTAAAATCAGATTCATTTGTCTTATTTATGTCCGTCTTTGTGACTGGTTGTGCAATCTCAACAGATAAATTACCTGAAGCTGGGTTCATTGTTAGTCTGGAATCCATTTTAGTCTTCTTTATCTTTGTACTTCTGTGCATTAAGTTAGCTACAACATCTAGATTGGGCGCCTCCAATTGAATCATCCTTTTCTTCTTTCTCTCTAAGCTTTGTTGTAACCAAGATGTTGAAATACTAGCGGATGAGCCGATTACTGAAGGAACCTGTAACACTGTAGATGATAAGTTCAAGTTATGCACATTTTCTACAACTGGCTCCTCTTGGATGGCTTCTGTGCTTTCAGGAGACAATGAGCATGAAGGAGATGCTATGTATTGAATCATCTCATCTACAAATGAGGGTAAAGCATTCATCTCAGGAGCTTCATCAATCATTTGTTGAATTGGCTTTAAGGTCTTCTCCTTGGGTTTTGATCTCTTCTTCCTAGTGATCACATTGAGTTCACATGCTGAAACTAGGTTAACTCGTTCATCTGGATCTTCACCATCATCTCCCCCTTGTGTGCTATGCAAAGAGCCCGAGGATGTAGGAATAGAGGACAGAATGGATGAAACTGATGTTCCTTCTTGAGAAGTATTATTATTATTTACACTACTTCTTGTTGACTTAGTAGTAGTAGTGGCTTCTTTGACTTTATTCTTTAACCAAGTCTCAGTTCGTTGAATCACAAAGAAAGTCCTTTCCTTGAGGTCTTTCAGTTCTGGCAGCGACCAATTGATATATGGCAATTCTAGTAATTGTATCCGCTCAAAGAAGTAAGGATCAATCAAGTTTGACCCGTCCTCCGTTACGCCTGTCACATCCCATCTCATTTTGTAATCAATGATTTGTTGTATTGTAAATCTCATCCAGTCCCTTTTTCTAACTTCAAAATCATTCTCACAATTCACCCAATAATCTTCCAATGTGGGAAAATGAAGATAGCCAGGTCCAAGTGCCAAGTTATTTTTAACATACCCGCTACCATCAAATGGAAAGCGATTGTAGAAAGAGTGTAGAGTTATGTTCACAATGGATCTCTCAATATTTTGAGCATCCGAAGAAGACAAACAACTGTAATGTCCAATGGCAATTGGGAAAGGGATTGATCTTTTGTTCCTGCACTTTTTGTTTACTTGACCAATTTGCCTGCAGACTTCTGAAAGTACCAACCTGTCATCTACAAAGCGAGGCAACATGAGAGGACAATCTTGGAAACCTCCGATGCGGATGTAAGTGAATCAAGGATATTGTATGAAGAAGCTACCATAAATACTAATGAGACTGGTCGCTTCAGGAGAAATTCGAAGTCCTATGTCTCCTTGTAGTTCCCTGGCAGTGAGCATAGAAAAATCATCATTCACCCTGCGGAAGTGTGCATTGCTTTGTTTCAATTGCAACTGGGGGTAATAGTTATAAATTTGAGTCGTTAAGCTATACTCCCCATAAGGATTTAGACCGGGCCATGACTTTATACTTGCAATTGCGTACATTAGATATGAGGACATGTAATCCTTGATTTGCATTGAATCCTGTCAACTGGTAATGGAGAGCATCGCTAATCATTTCTCCCCAGTCTATAAATTGTTTCCCAGTGGTGATGGTATTAATATACAAAAACATCCAATCTTGAAAATCTTTAGCTGCCTGATTTCCCACCACTCTATTGAGAAGAACTATCATATCAGAAATGTCTTCATTGAAGATATTCCTGCGTAACATTCTTGGCAACTGCGATTGTCCTCGCCTGGGTTGATCGAGCCGACTTTTAGCAATAACATTGAGCCATGTTTTCTTATTCTGATGGAAATAACCCTAGGCACCTTCTTTAAAAATTTCTATAAATTCTTCTCTTACTGGCAATCTGAAAGTGATGGATATAGATATTGGGTCCAACCTTGCTATGACATTACCTCCTGCAGTCTTGATGTCCCTCAAATTCTGATCATATGCCTTGATACATTCTAAAACCAATTCCACACATTGAACTGCAAGTGGATGTCCTCTTGCATGGGCCAAACCACTTTCCAGCGTTCGACGTGCCAGGGGTGATTTATCTTCTTTGCTCATCACCTTCCAGAAGTCTGCAATTTCTAAATGCCCCATCTTTGTGTCAGATATTTCAGGGAGCGTGCTTTTTAGTATTACAGGAGGTTCCTTACCCTGAAAATTATACCTCATACTGTCACCTATCAAGGGCTGTCCCGACAATAGTGCGGAGTCAATTGTCACTTCTCTTTGTATTAAACTTGTTGTTGTGTTTTCTTCAGGCAACCATGCAACTTTTAAAATCTTTTCTTCATTTGGAGAATTCAACTCTCATATGCCACAGAGGCAAGCATTTCATCAAACAATTCTCCTGAAATATGTATGGTTTTGCTTCTTCTGTTTCAAGTTATCAGCTGGAACAAGGTTAAGATTGATATTTTAACAATTGGGCTTTCTCGTAGCATAGATTAGTTCCTAATTTGCTTGAGGAGTACAACATTTCATCAAATGGTTCATAAGCCACATCAGATACTCCACCATTACTACTCCTATGACCTATAACGAAAGCTGAAATGAGAGATCAAATTGTCAAACAATTCACATGCTTTCTATTCTTGACATATTACCTCTTTGTTGGACAGTGCGGGTTATATGAAGACATGTCAAAACACTTTATTTTGATAGCGTTGAGCACTTTAAATTATGATGCTTGGCTAAGGTCTTCAATATTTCCACATTTATTCTCCAACATGCGGCAGCTTAGAAGTGTTCCTGTTCACAATCAGGTTATTCATTTTGTCAAACAGATAGTAAGCACCTTTAAAAATATGTGCTTCTTCCTTACCCTGAAAATTATACCTCATACTGTCACCTGTCAAGGGCTGTCCCGGCAATAGTGCAGAGTCAATTGTCACTTCTCTTTGTATTAAACTTGGTGTTGTGTTTTCTTCAGGCAACCATGCAACTTCATTAAAATCTTTTCTTCATTTGGAGAATTCAACTCTCATATGCCACAAATGCAAGCATTTCATCAAACAATTCTCTTGAAATATGTATGGTTTTGCTTCTTCTGTTTCAAGTTATCAGTTGGAACAAGGTTAAGATTGATATTTTAACAATTGGGCTTTCTCGTAGCATAGATTAGTTCCTAATTTTCTTAAGGAGTGCAACATTTCATCAAATGGTTCATAAGCCACATTAGATACTCCACCATTACTACTCCTATGACCTCTAACAAAAGCTGAAATGAGAGATCAAATTGTCAAACAATTCACATGCTTTCTCTTCTTGACATATTACCTCTTTGTTGGACAGTGCGGGTTATATGAAGACATGTCAAAACACTTTATTTTGATAGCATTGACCACTTTAAATTATGATGCTTGGCTAAGGTCTTCAATATTTCCACATTTATTCTCCAACATGCGGTAGCTTAGAAGTGTTCCTGTTCGCAATCAGGTTATTCATTTTGTCAAACAGATAGTAGGCACCTTTAAAAATATGCGCTTCTTCCTGATGACGGGTTGCCTACTTTTGTTTGGTCTTCAAATTATCTTCAAATGTCCGCTCTTGTGTTGGTTCGAGGTTTCTATTAGCAGCTTAGACAAGCCTGCTTCAAGGCAGAGTTTATTCAAACAATGGAATGCAAGTGTTCTTCATTCACTCCGCTGACTGTATGGTATCGCCTTCAGTATCTGTCTCTTCAATGAAATCCATGATTTTCCAATCCTGAGAACATGTCTGCAAACAATCTTTCGCTGCCTTTGGAGGAAATACACAAAAAGTGGTACAGAAATCATTTTCAAATGCCGCAAATATGGGAGACAACTGAATGATAATACTGAGAAACGATACAGCTATCATTTTTTGTGACTTGGTGCTAACATTTGCGACCACCTTGTGCTCCTTGTGGCACGTCCCAGACAAGTCTCACGAGGTCCTTCTAATCATGAAACAATTTCTCCTGCACACTTCTGCGAAATGAAGACCAAATTCTTATAACCCTTGTCTGGGCGAGGATGGCCGAATGCGTGCCTACAAAAGGTTTGCTGCCTGCATGTGTTCTCATTTCTTTATCCTCGTAACAAGCAGTAATACCAATGCTTATTAGCAAGCCTTTGTCGCAGGTTGTGACAATAACTAGACTGCGCAATCCTAAGATGTCCTTGAATAGGAGGAACTCAAACCACTCTTTTTCATTGACATCATCGATAAATACAAGGGAACGGTCAAAACTGTATCTACTCAGCCATCTTCTGAGATTGCCGCCTGCAGAGTTGCTCAACACTCCTGTGTATTTGTTTGAGGACTCATATTTATATAAACGAAATCATCCATCATCATCCATCCTTGTATTTCTCCATCTCAAATGCATTTTAATGTAACTTGGTGCTTGTTTTTCTTGCTTCCAGCCAGTGGTTATTTTCAAGTTGAAGTTTAGGTTAGGAGGTTCAGGTTAGAATTAGGTTAAAAAGTTGGAGTATGGGGAGAGAGAGTATGGCAAGTACGTGGAGAGAGAAAAAGTGAAACTCAAACTTAAAACCTTAACCCATACTTCTCTCTAAAGGTTTTAGTACGTGGAGAGAGAAAAATTGGAGGAGAGAGAGTGAAAACTCAAACCCAAAACCTTAACCCGTACTTCTCTCTAAAGGTTTTAGTACGTGGAGAGAGAAAAGTATGAGAAGAGAGGAAGTTTGAATTTTCTTGAGTATTAATCTCTCTCTTTTCAATTAATTAATACAATTAAACTCTCCGTAAAATGTTGGGGAAACATAGCAGTAGCTATATAATGATGTCATGACCCTATGGAAGTTGTGACAACTTGCAAACTCCAACCACCTTATAACAAGTAGCATCGCATGTGGTATCATAAGAGCACACATCAACAACATAGGTGCTACCGCTAAGCATCTCAACATATGAATTATTTGATAAAGAGGAAGTTGCTCTTATGACAATCTCTTCCACACTCCCACTTCCAATGTAATTGAAAATCCTCTTAAGTCACAATCTTGGGAATCTTTACCCATAAATGAATTTTCATATTCATCTTCTAAGGTTTGATATGAAAAATCAAACCCATTGCAACATGATTCTTCCTCATAAATTTGTTGCCCCACTTTTGTTTTTTGACCTATCAGCGAAAGTGAGTTTTAAGTAGTAGATGCAGTGAGTCTAGTCCTCATTATTGTTTGAGTCTAGGTCTGGATCCCTAAAGGCTAGGTGATCTCTATCAGATTTTTCGCACTTTTCCTTCTCTTTCTTTATTGTCGGGTGGCTGTTTATTTTGCCTTGTGTTTGTTCGAGTAAGTTAGTACTTGATTTGATAGAGATTGAATTTAAGTTAGTACTTGATTTGATAGAGATCAAATTTACTTAATGTAGATCAAACATGTTCTCTATTTTCTTGCGACATACCATTTCTTGATGAACAAGCCTTAGCGGAAATTTGGAAATTGCCTTCTCGTCGATCGATTTCCAACCCATGAAGGCAATTTCCCGCAAAAGAGCACTTGGAGACATATATAGCTTAAAAGCATGCAAAGGGCACAAAATTCTACAGGTTATTGAGGTTTGAATCCAAGACAAATCTCCTAAACATGATTTGAAATCTTCATCACTCAAACATTCAACCTTGGTGAAAAACCTAAAAATGTCTTCTCCATGGCGAGTTCCCAACCCATGAAGATGGTTTTCTGCAAAGCAATTAAAGGCACTAAAATAGGATGTTAAATGTTACTCAAATAGATCCGTATGCCTTAATTAAGCATCCTTAACAAAAAGTAATGTAGTTGTCGAAGATTCAACCTATAAGGAAGTGTTAGAGGAAAAACAGAAGTTGCATTCTCCTTGGTGGGTTTCCAATCCATGCAGGCAATTTTCAACTTATACAAGAAAGATCGAGCTAACAAGTGAATTTGTTCCCCACACTGGACTTGGAGTATGTTAGAATAGTATTAGAATGGATCAAACTATTATGGAAAGAAAATATAATCAGAATCTAAGACGACAGATTTTCATCAATAGAGTACCCCAATGGCAACTTTTCAAAAATTAAAGGAAAACAAAAAAGTAAGTAATGAGCTTATAGAAAGTTACCATTGCACTCAATGGAACAGTGAAAAGACCCCTAAATGTCTGTTGATCTTTCCATTTACTATCCAACGGGTATTTCCTTAAATTTCATCCGTGTGGTGCTAATTTTGAAGAATAATGGATGAATCAAGACTCTGTACAAGTACAAAAGAAGTTGGAAGAGATACCTCATTTCTTTGATTCCTCATTCTATCAATACACACAACGTTTTGAAATCCTGTGACTATTGCATTTGCTATTTTATTCACCTTTTCGACTCAAAATCTTATTCATAAGCTTATGGCAACAAAGTCTGTATTTTTTGATGGTTTGACTGGATCAAGTCCCAACTTTAGAATTTCATAGACACCTCCCTCTGCTTCTATGACATGGTAGATACCCAAAGGAGGGTTAAATCTAAACAAATTCATCCTATTAGAGAAAAGCTTTGAGGATGTGGTTTATTCTCGAGGCTGCCAATTTTTCGATTGAAGTCCAAGCACTTGAGCTTATTTACGAATGTATTCATCACTATAATCCAAAAACTAGGCAAATTGTTCTGCCTGATGATACAGTATTAATTTTAATTGATAGGAAAATATTGGTAAATTGCCTTGGTGGGCCAGAGTCGGAGGAGTTCTCTGACTTAACCTTTGGAGGAGCCGTCTTAGAATTCTTGGCGAAGAATATGATATGGAGGAAGGAGATCATGAGAACTTGGTTTCAAAAGCCATAGAGTGATAAGAGAAAAGTTCCTAAAACTTTGTTCAGAACCAATCTCAAGTTAGAAATAATTGACATTTTTGTCCTTCTGCATAGGTTGAAAGGTGAGGTAGAAGCCTTAAATTTCATTGATCAATACTTCTTTCTAGTTCAAGTTATATGCTCAGACACCCAATACATTGATTGGGTGCAAGAGGTAAGTGAGATTCTGTCCAATTCTCTCTAGACGTCCAAGTTTTAAAATACATTCTACATGTCTTTCTTCTTGATTTACATGCTGGTCTCATTGCCTATCACTCAAGGAATTGCCCAACCAGCTAGTGGAGGTGAACAACCTCCTGGTAACAACACCCCACTCGATGTAACTTGTTAGGATGGTTCGACACCAGTGATTGGAACAAAAATAGAGGCCAAAAAGAAGAAGGCATATGATATGAAAGATAGTGTAGTCACGATGGATCTCTCACCTGACAATAGTCCTATTCCATCCATAAGTACCCCATTACTCCTACCAAGTAGCCCCCAAATACAAGTGGTTGACCTCAAAGATGGGGGGAATAGTGAGAGTGAATCTACAGAGTTTGATGAAGCAATAAGGAAGACAATAGAAGTAGAGAAGGGATCTGAAGCTTCATAACTTATTTCCTAGGCTCCAAAGAATCCTTTCTCTTTAGCTAAAAAGACATTAACTCTAGTTAAGAGGAAAATGTTCAATGTGGATACAATCAGGACTGCGTCTAAGGTAATTGGAATTGAATCATGGCTCGAGAATACACTAGACACAAAGAGAAAGAGGATAGAGGTGGGAGCCCCAAACAAAGAGACTATGTCTCTTGTCATTTGTTTTGGACCAACATTGAGCAAGGTGAAGAAGCATAAGACTTTATCCATCCTTGACCAAGATCCAGATACTAGGTACTTAACTATGGAGATAGCCAAGCCTAACAAGGAGGGTAGGATTGAAGACCTAACCATAGATGAATTCACATTACAATCTCAAGATCATGGAGAAGTTAGGCATGACACCAAAATGGGTCTGTGGAAATCAACAAATGAAGTGATAGAGGGACAACTCAAAGGTCTCAAACTTGCCAAAGTTAAGATGAAGGCAGAAATCCATGAACTTAATAACTTCATCATGCAACTCATTGCCCCGCTAGCAAGTGTTTTGGGAGTGCTATCTACTAGTGACTCTACAGCCACATATATTCAGGCTATCATCTCCTAGCTACAAGAAGACAAACACTTTGGGAAAACTGGCAGAGAGGAGTAAAAAACTCTAAGTCTGAAGGACTTGCAGTCATAGAGCAACTCGGTAATGTAGTGTTGAGGCTGGAAAGGGAAAAAGATAACATCATGTCCAACAGGGCTACTTTGTCAATAGAAAGGGAAAATAGTGAGGACTGTATATTCCTCTTGAATATTGTCATCCAAATGAAGACCAAGGAAGCAGTGGAAGCAAAGATTCTACCAAATGGAGACGAGCCCTTGTTTGAATGGCAATAGAGCTTGATATTCAAAGCTGAAATGATTTCGGTGGCAAAAGTAGGATTAAAAGAGATAGAGATCAAAGTTAAGGAGGAACAAGAAAATAACTATGAGTTACTAAAAGGCCTACACACTGAATCTAAAAGGAGTGGACAACGGAAAGGAGTAGTAGGAGTTGTCATGCAAATTTTTTTCTCTAGTTATCTAGATAATCTAACAGATAAATCTACTAATCAATAGAACATAGTGTCGAATCTCCAATGACTCAATGGGTGTATACACGTGGCAACGGAGGAAACACAACAACGCTTGAATGCAATTTAAGACTTAGCCAAAGAACACTCCAAGTGGCTCTTGAGATACACAAACATTCATGTCCACAGACACAAAGAACTTATTCCAATCATCATCACTACCAAGGCCTATAAGGAAAATTTGGAAAAGGGAAAGAAGGCAAAGCGATCTTTCTCCTAACCTTTTTTATTTTGGCTATGTATTTGTAACTGATAATTGGCTTCTTTCCACTTGTCAATTTTGAAAAAGGAGATGAAACTACTAGTCCTTTTTGTAATGGTCATCTTAGAATTCTATATGTACTCATTTGAAAATTAATGAAAAGGTTGGATAATTTTTGGTGTGAAATACTTCATGTTGCAGAGACAAGTTGAATGTGACTTATATCAATTATTTACTGTTCCATTGTTTATGATAGTTTAAGATATCTCTTTCAATTGACTTGAGTTATGAATAAACAAAGTTTTGTTCCCCTATTCAATGCAACAAACTAAATATAATAATAGTGTTATTGAAGGTTAAAAGAGATTTTTTCTTGCATCATTCCTTAAGTTAGTCCCTTGCATGTTAGAGTTAGAAGCATTCTGTTAAATAGCTAATTCATAGATAGATTTCATTACTGGATCATCAAATTCTGTGGGTTCATAAGATGTATGAGTTCACAAGTTTGATTAGTATTAAGACCTAAATCCTTGCCAAGTTAGTTCCTGTGTAGGCCTAACTTGGTTTGCCTCTCCCATTCTTTGGTCAAGAACAAACCCTATTTAGAATGAGGAACAAACAAATTCATTGCAAATCATAACCATAAGGGAGCTATACCTGTAAAATTCAGAGGGAAATTAGTCATTTAACCATGATTTCCCAATTGTTGTAATTAGTTATTGTTAAAAAATATTGGACATTCAAAGAGTTAATTAAAGTGAAAAATCTGTTTACTAACAGATTTGGCAACTTTGCTAGGGAAACGAATAGTCGCTAAACTAGAAGAGCTATAACATGAAGAAAGATGGTGCTACCCCATGAGAACATATTCCACGTACTCCAACCCAACCTTGGATTCCAAGACGACCAAGAAGATATCATGGTGGGCGAGGCCCTATTTTTGAAAGACTTGCAGAACTTGGTTTTCCCATCCTAGAAACACCTCGACAGAAGGGTGACAAGAAGAGTAGGAGCATGCCATCTTCACCCCTAATAAATTAATTTTTTTCACTCACAACTTGTCAAGTATTGGCTTTACATGGAATAGTTGCTCCTCTAGTTGTCATTTCCACCACACTTTGCTAGGATAATTATGGTTTCTCCCTGGGCTATAGCGACTAGCCCGCTGGACTTCACAACATATCATCCACTCCCGTCTAGGTCAAGAAAGAACTTTCCCAAGTTTTCAGGTGATGGGAAGGTTACTACCGATGAACACATCAAGGCTTTCTTTGCAACAACTCATATCTTGGGAGTAACACATGGAGACATAGCTGTAAGGCTATTTGTGGAGACTCTAACAGAAAGCGCATTGGATTGGTTTTATCACTTAGATGATGCCTCAATTACAAGTTGGGCTACGATGAGAAAAACTTTCAAAACGAGATTCAAAACTACAGAAGATGAATATGCCCTACTAGAATAGTTGACATGTATCAAAAAATATGCTACTGTAAGTATGAGGGATTTTGTTGCTAATTTCAATAAGATCACTAATAGAATCCCTACTACTGATAGACCTACTGTAGGTAATTTAAAGACATTCTTTATAGCTGTGATGCCACTAGATATTAACTATGATTTGAGAAGATCCTATCCCACTGACTTGATAGATGCCTAGAAGAAAGTAGTTGAACTAGAAGACGACTTGCTCTCTGTCGAGAAGTGGAATCGAGAATTTTAGACCAAGGCAAGCACTAGTAACACCACTTCGTTTGATGAGATGTTGCAAAAATTATCAAATGATCTAGTTGCTATAAAGAGACAACTCCTCGGATTCAATATTACTTACCAATGAAATTTCAAAAATTAACCTGGAAGGAATATTGATGGGAAAACTCTACAGCTTGCCGGTCTGCCACAAAGACTGGCTATTGAAGTGGCACCCTGAAAGGGAAATATGTGTGTCATTCACTTAACTATGGATCATGATAACATAATTTGTCCTGAGAAAACCTGTCTGATGTAGTTGCTATCCATTAATGAGATGAATGTTGCAGCCTTTGGCCTCAAATCAGATTAGTACTTGAATGGCAACTCCGAAAATTAATTTTTAGAGTGAGTCAGATTTAGAAGGATGAGGTGAATGCTATGCTACTATTGATGGGATTGCATATACTATGTTGACTAGAAGTCAAAAAAATAAGAGTCATATTTATGGTCATCATCCAGGTAGTGATGAGGCTTCTACTTTAGATGTTTCAAATGTTGACCAAGGGGCCAAGATTTCTCAGTCTAGTAAGGAAAAGGCCTCTTTTGATTTCATTCAATTTTGTAAAGATTCCAGAATTCAAATTTCGCCTATAGATTACTTAAAGTCTCATCCCTTAGAATTAAAAAGATTGGTAGATTGTTGTAAAGGGGATGATATAAAACCCGAATCATAATGTCATGACTAAAGAAGAAGATGAATCCTTGACATCTAACCTTTTTGATCAAGAAGAGTCCACAATCTTAGCAACCTTTCTCCGATAGAAACCCGATCCATTTTATGTGTCATTATACATTAATGGGTGCAAACTAAGCAATTGTATAATTGATTCAGGCACCTCAGAAAATGTGATTCCCTTATCCTATAGCTAAAGCTCTAGGCCTTACTCTTACCAAAGTTCATGGTAGGTGTTGTTCTATGGATGTCAAACAAGTCCTGCTACTTGGGAAAATCAAAGATACGCAAGTAGCATTGGCCTCCCACGCAAAAAAGAAATTGCCGCTAACTATCCTAGTCATAGATATTCCGACCAACTATGTTTTCTTCTAAGAAATTTTATTTGTAGAGCCCTCAAAGGAGAAATAAAACCGGATTGGTCTTAGGTGGTCATACCTATAGGGAGCAAGAAAGTAAAGTTAGACCTTGAAGAGAAAGCCAAGTTCACAGTTCTAAAGTTAGATGATCCCAAAGCTCAAATCCTCTACCAAGAATTATAATTTGGTAATTATATTTTGTTCATTGAAGAGGTCTCAAATGACCAAGATGTCAAAGGGCTAGGAGATCAAATTCTTATTGAGGAAGAAGAATCATCATCAATATGGACACTAGAATTTGACGAAAGTTGTTCCTCATCTAGTTCTAGTGTAGGAGTGGTATTGATATCACCTAAGGGAGAACCTCAACCTATGGTGGTGAAGTTAGAATTTGGGAACATGAACAACACGACAGAATATGAGCCTTGTTACTTGGGATAATAGTTGCAAAAGAAAAGGGAATAAATTTACTGAGAGCACGGGGTGATGCAGAGCTTGTTGTGCGACAAATAAAAGGGAAATACTCTATAAAGAATTATAAATTGAAGAATTATAGAAATAGGGTCTGGGATGAAATCGAAGGGTTGGACACATTCTTAATTGAATTAGTGCTAAGGGAGATGAACTCTAAAGTGGATTCATTGGTCATTTCTACCTCCTTACTGCTTCCTCATCCATAATTGAAAAACAAATAGTATTAGGTAGAAATTGTATATAGACCTTTAGTGCCTGACAATTTAGAAGCCTGACAAGTATTCAAAGATGAAAAAGTCTGCAGTTATTTTTAGAAAATGCTAGAACTGTTCATGAAGATCATTCTAATGAAACCATTCAAAAAGATCCTCGCAAGAAGAAAAAATAAGATGGAACTAATGCAATCCAATTACAAGGGAATATCATTCCTCGATACTTTTTATTATTGGAAAAGTTGTTTAATAGACATGATACTTACATTAAGGAAAATAGGATAGAAAAGGACCTACTAGTGTTGAGTATGAGGGGGTAAACATTGGAGACATGCAAAGTCCCAAAATGATCAATATCAAAAAATGTTGCACGTCTGTGGAAAAGGAAGCCGCCATAAAACTTTTCATAGAATATCAAGATGTATTCTCATGGAGTTATGAGGATTTGAAAAGCTATAGAGACATGAAAATGAAACATCAGATTCCCTTGAAACCTGATGCAACTCCTTTCTGATAGAAGCAGAGAAACTATAATATGAAGGTAGCTGACACCATATTTCAAGAGGTTGACAAGATGCTGAGGGAAAGAATCATTTACCCTATTCTTCACTCTACCTGGATAGCAAACATAGTACCAATCAGAAAGAAGAACAAAGAGATAAGGATCTGTGTTGCTTTTACAAATCTAAACTAGGCATCTTTGAAGGATAATTACACTCCCCAAATATAGACCATTTATTACAAATGGTGACAACCACATAGAAGTGGAAGAGAAAGATCAACACAAGACAATGTTTACCACTCCTTGGGGTACATTCGCATACCATAGGATTCCATTTGGCCCTATCAACATTGGCGCCACTTTTGAAATGTGTATGAATACATCTTTTTCTAATCTAAAGGATAGAATCATCATCATATACTTGGATGACCTTACTGTATTCTCAAAGAAGAGGAAAAATCACATAGAAGATTTGCGAAAAGTGTTGCAAAGATGCCAAAAGCATGAAATCTCTTTGAATCCTAAGAAATCCATCTTTTGCATGATAGAAGGAAAGTCCTTTTTTGGTCAAGTGAATTTCTTTAGAAGGTTTGTGCTTGATTTCACTGAAACCACTAAATGTATTGTAGATATGATGAAAGGGAATTCAAGTTTTAAATGGGATGATGCTACAAAATAAGCCTTCCAGAATATAAAGACTACCATTGCTAATGCCCCAATCCTATGTTATCCTGATTATAAATTAGATTTTATGATTTATTGTTATGCTTCTGAACACACCTTGTCAGCTATCCTCATGCAGGATAACAAAGGAGTACAAGCCTCTATTGCCTTCATGAGTATACCCCTGAAGAGTAATGAGCTAAAATAATTTTAGATTGAAAAAAATGCCTTCACCATGGTTAAAGATTTGAAATTTTTTAGATTCTATATTCTGCACTCTCATTTTGTGGTTTATGTACCTGACATGAAAGTAAATAGCATGTTGACTCAACAAGATGTAGGATACAATACCAGAGAGATGCAGATAACTAAAACACAAGAGTATGACATTGAAATTAAGCCTACAAAGAAAGTAAGAGGTAACACCTTATGCAAATCTATAACATAAAATGGAAATGTTGAAGATCAGATGAAAAAAAATTAGTTTTGGCAGTGAGTCTACAAGATTCTTGGTTCAAACTATTACATACCTCTTAAGATATGGTGAATGTCCTGAAGGATTGACAACAAAACAAAGAAGAGATCTCAAATTAAAAGTTGCTGAGTATGTGATTTGGGATGATAAAATTTTCAAAATATCCATAGATGGAGCTTTCCTCAGATGCGTACATAAACAACAACAATAGAGATTGCTAAAAATGTTTCACGATAAAGCATGCAGCGGGAATTTCTCATCCTCAGTCATTGCTTTTAAGATATTGCGGCAATGTTATTATTGACCTAGAATGTATAAAGATTCCTACTACTGGGTGTCAAAATGTGAAAAATGCAAAATGTTCATGGGCAGACCTCAGTTAGTTGCATTGCCTCTCAGCCCCGTTGTAATCGATAGTCCTTTCCAATAGTGGGGCTTCGATTTCATTGGTCCAATTAATCCTACATCTAGCACTGGTCACACTTACATCATCACTGCAACTAATTACTTCACAAAATGGCTGGAGGATAAGGAAACTAACCAAACCACTTCTTAAGTAGTCTACAAATTCATAAAGGAAAATATACTAGTTAGGTTTGATGTACCCATTAAACTAGTAATGTATAACGCAATATATTTTTCTTCAGTTGAAATTACTAAGTTTTGTTTTGAGTATGGCATAATAGTTAGTCACTCATCTCATTATTTTTCACAAGGGAATAGTCACGTTGAGTCCATCAACAAGAACTTGGTAAACATCATGCAAAAGATGGTATCAAATAATCAAAGGACTTGGCACAAGAAGATTCATGAGGCACTTTGGGTGGAAAAAGTGACCCCAAAGAGAGCGATATGGATTTCTCCTTTTGAACTAGTCTACGGGGTGAAAGCTAGTCTTTCCTTACCTCTGGAATTGGGTACAAGAAGATTAAGGATAGTTATCAAAGATGACATCTATAAAGATTGATAGGGAAAAAGGATCCTTCTGAGGAAGCTTGAAGAAGAAAGAGAAGAAATTGTGGATCATATTACACAACATGATATGTGGGTAAAGAATTTGTTCAACAAGAAGACTAGGCTATGAAAGTTAATGATAGGAGATGCTATGGTGCTATGCGATAAATGAAGGGCACCAAAAGACATACATGGGAAATTAGACACACAATGCTCAGGAGTTGAACCTGTATCAAATTTCAAATTGAAAATAATCAACCCCTGTATTGTATCATAGTTATGTTAAGTTCCCATTTTTGCTTTTCTGAGTTAGGTTTCCCTTGTTTTTCCTACTTTAGTTTTGTTGTGTAGCCACCTTTTTTTTTAGTTCTACAAAACTAGAGATCTTGGATTCCTTGCTTGGACATAGATTGTCCAAGTCCCCAGACAGAGCCAACTGTTGCACCACTTTTTTTTTTTAACCTATCAACAAAAGTGAGTTTTTAGTAGTAGATGCAGTGATTCTAGTCCTCATTATTATTTGAGTCTAGGTCTAGATCCCTAAAGGCTAGGTGATCTCTATTGGATTTTCCCACTTTTCCTTCTCTTTCTTTATTGCCAGGTGGGTGTTTGTTTTACCTTATGGTTGTTCGGGTAAGTTAGTACCTGATTTGATAGAGATCAAATTTACTCGTTGCAGATCAAACACGTTCTCTGTTTGCTCATGGAATACCATCTCTTGATAAAAAAGCCTTGGTGGAAATTTGGAAATTACCTTCTCCGTGTTGGGTTTCCTACCCATGAAGGCGATTTCCTGCAAAAGACCACTCTGAGACATATATAGCTTAAAAGCATGAAAATGGCATGGAATTCTATAGGAAATCAAGGTTTGAATCCAAGATGAATCTCCTAAACATGATTTGAATTTTTCATCACTCAAATATTTAGCCTTGGCGAAAAACCTAAAAATGTCTTCTCCATGGTGGGTTCCCAACCCATGAAGATGGTTTTCTGCAAAGCAATTAAAGGAAAAAAACAGGATGTTAGATGTTACTCAAACAGATTTGTATGCCTTAATTAAGCATCCTTGACAGCTAGGAATGTAGTTGTCAAAGATTCAACCTATAAGGAAGTGTTAGTGGAAAAATGAAAGTTTCCTTCTCCTTGGTGGGTTTCCAACCCATGTAGGCAATTTTCTCCTTGTACAAGAAAAATCAAGCTAACAAGTGAATTTGTTGCCTGCACTAGATTTGGAGTATGTCAGAATGGTATTAGAACAAATCAAACCATAATGGAAAGATGATATAGTTAGAACCTCACATGACAGATTTTCATCAATGAAGTACCCCAATGACAACTTTCTGAAACTTAAAAGAAAACGAAAAAGTAAGTAATGGGCTTATAGAATGTTACCATTCTCCTTAATGAAACAATGAGAAGACCCCTAAATGTCCATTGAGCTTTTGCATTTACTATCCAATAGGTATTTCCTTAAATTTCATCCATGTGGCACGAATTTTGAAGAATAACAGATGAATTGAGACTCTCATATAAAGGTACACAAGCAATTGGAAGAGATACCTCATTTCTTTGATTTCTTATTCTATCAATACACACAACCTTTTGAAAGCCTGTGATTGTTGCATTTTCTATTTTATTCAACTTTTTGATTCAAAATTTTATTCATAAGATTATGGAAATCAAGTCCACGGTTTTTGATGGTTTGACTGGGATCAAGTCCCAACTTCAGAATTTCACAGGCACCTCCCTCCACTTCTATGACATGGCAGATTTCTTTAGAGGGTCAAATCTGAATGGATTCATCCTATCATAGAAAAGCTTTGAGGATGTGGTTTAGTCTCGAGGCCACTGGTTTTTTGATTGAAGTCCATGCCCCTGAGCTTATTTATGAATGCATTCATCACTACAATCCAAAAACTAGGAAAATTGTTCTGCTTGATGATACAATATTAATTTCAATCGATAGGAAAATAGTGGTAAATTGCCTTGGTTTGCCAAAGTGGGAGGAGTTCTTTGACTTAACCTTTGGAGGAGTTGTCTCAAAATTCTTGGCAAAGAATATGATCTAGAGGAAGGAGATCATGAGAACTTGGTTTTAGAAGCCATAGAGTGATAAGAGCAAAGTTCCTAAAAATTTGTTCACAACCAATCTTAAGCTAGAAATAATTGACATTTTTGTCCTTCTGCATAGGTTGATAGGTGAGGTAGAAGCCTTAAATTTAATTGATCAATACTTCTTTCTAGTTTAAGTTATATGCTCAGAAACCCAATACATTAATTGGGTGCAAGAGGTAAGTGAGATTCTATCCAATTCTCTCTAGACATCCAAGTTACAAAATACATTCTACATGTCTTCCTTCTTGATTTAAATGTTGGTTTCATTGCCTATCACTCAAGGAATTTCCCAACTAGCTAGTGGAGGTCAACAACCTCCTGACAACAACATCCCACTTGATATAACTTGTTAGGATGGTTCAACACCAATGATTGGAACAAAAATAGAGGCCGAAAAGAAGAAGGTAGAGGAGATGAAGGATAGTGTAGTCATGATGGCTCTCTCACTTGAGAACAATCCTATTCCATCCATAATTATCCCATTACTCCTAACAAGTAGCCCCCAAATACAAGTGGTTGACCTCAGAGATGAGGGAAGTAGTGAGAGTGAATCTACAGAGTTTGATGAAGCAATAAGGAAGAAAACAGAAGTAGAGAAGGGACCCGAAGCTTCAAAACTTATTTCCCAAGCTCCAAAGAATCCTTTCTCTTCAGCTTCAAAGACATTAAATCTAGTTAATAGGAAAATTTTTTGTGTGGAGATACTTGGGATTGTGTCTAAGGTAGTTGGGACTGAATCATGGCTCGAGAATACCCTAGACACAAAGAGAAAGAGGATAGAGGAGGGAGCCCCAAACAAAGAGACTCTATCTCTTGGCATCCGTTCTAGATCAACATTGGGCAAGGTGAAGAAGGAGAAGACTTTATCCATCCTCATCCAAGATCTAGATACTAGGCACTTAACTATGGAGATAGCGAAGCCTAACAAGAAGGGTAGGATTGAAGACCTAACCATAGATGACTTCACATTATAGTCTCTGGATCTTGGAGAAGTTAGGCATGACACCAAAGTGGGTCTGTGGAAATCAACAAATGAAGTGATAAAGGGACAACTCAAAGGTCTCAAACTTGCCAAAGTTAGGATGAAGGCAAAAATCCATGAATTTAATTTCTTTATTAGGCAACTAATTGCCCCACTAGTAAGTCTTTCAGGAGTGCCACCTACTAGTGACCCTATAGCCACATATATTCATGCTATCATCTCCCAACTGCAAGAAGACAAGCACTTTGGGAAAATTGGCAGAGAGGAGTGAAAATCTCAAGTTTGAAGGACTTCCAATCATGAAGCAACTCGGTAATATAGTGCTGAGGTTGGAAACATAAAAAGATAACATCGTGTCCAACTACGCTACTTTGTCAACAGAAAGGGAAAAGAGTGAGGATTGCATCTCCCTCTTGAATATGGTCATCCAAATGAAGACCAAGGAAGTGGTGGAAGAAAAGATTCTACCAAAAGGAGATGAGCCTTTGTTTGAATGGAAACATAGATTGCAATTCAAAGATGAAATGATTTTGGCTGGAGAAGTAGGCTCAAAAGAAACAGAGATAAAAGTTAAGGAGGAACAAGACAAGAACTATGAGTTTCTAAAAGTCCTACACACTAACTCTCAAAATAGTGGACAAGGGAAAGGAGTAGTAGGAGTTTCTGTCATGCAAAAGAATTTCTCTAGTTATTTGGATAATCTAACAGAGAAATCTACTAATCATCAGAACATAGTGTAAGATCTCCAACATCTCATTGGGTGTATACACGTGGTGATGGAGAAAACACAAGAATAGTTGAATGTAGTTAAAGACTTGGCCAAAGAACAATCCAAGTGGCTCTTGAGATACACCAATGTTCTTGTCCATAGACATGAAGAGCTTATTCCAATCATTGTCGTTGCCAAGGCCTATAAGGTGAAGTCAGAAAAGGGAAAGAAGGTGAAGTGATCTTTCTCTCGCCCTTTTGTATTTTGGCCATATATTTGTAACTGATAATTGGTTTCTTTCCATTTGTCAATTTTGAAAAAGGAGATGAACCAACTTATCATTTTTGTAACGGTCATCTCGGAATCCTATATGTACTCATTTAAAAATTAATGAAAAGGTGGAATAATTTTTCATGTGAAACACTTCATGTTGCAGAGACAAGATGAATGTGTTTTATATCAATTATTTATTGTTCCATTGTTTATGATAGTTTAAGATATCTCTTTCAGTTGACTTGAGTTATGGAATAAACAGAGTTTTGTTCCCTTGTTCAATGTAGCAAACTAAAGATGATAGTGGTGTTATTGAAGGTTAAAAGAGATTCTATTCTGCATCATTCCTTAAGTTAGTCCCTTGCATGTTAGAGTTAGAAGCATTCTATTAAGTAGCTAATTCATAGATATATTTCATTATTGCATCATCAAATTTTGTGGGTTCATAAGATGTATGAGTTCACAAATTTGATTAGAATTAAGACCTAAATCCTTGCCTAAGTTAGTTCCTCTTTAGGCCTAACTTGGTTTACCTCTCCTGTTCTTTGGTCAAGAACAAATCCCATTTAGAATTAGGAACAGACAAATTTGTTGCAAATCATAACCATAAGGGAGCTATACCTATAAATTTAGAGGGAAATTAGTCATTTAACCATAATTTCCCAACTATTGTAATAAATCATTATTTAGAAATATTGGGCATTTGAAGAGTTAATATAAGTGAAAAATCTATTTACTAAAAAAATTGCATCATGATTACCTAAATTTCAAATATCAATGTCATCCACCTGATATATTATTGCTGCCCTAGGATAATACAAATACCACTCGTGACTATCGTTAAAATAAGAATCGTGATAAGTTATATTTTTATGAGAATTGTTCATGTCTGTCACTCCCATCTTACATCTCAACACTCAAGGCAACACTCACAACATTCCCCACTCTTGTAATGCCATCAACAACATGATTACACTCAAGAAAGGTACTCATAAAATTTATGATTTTTATTGGAATGTGGATAAGCATTTTCCTCTGTTTTGTTTGCAAAAAAGGATCCAAAATCTCCAGGTGTTGTCAAGGTCCTAATAATTTTTCATTATTATAATCCCAAAAGACATAATTATAATCTTGTGAGATAAGTATGGAATAAGATCTTACTTAGGGTTCATTTTACCCATTAGTCTCATAAACCATTTGTCCTGATTGTAAGAGGCTTCCCCCTCATGATGGTAGGAAACCACTATAATACCACTACAACATCCCTTGCAAAGCTACCCTTAACTTGTTGATTTAAGACTCAATGAATATTGTCAAACACTTACCATGAAACCTCTAATTTGTTGTTATTTGTTTTCATATTAATTTTTGATTGCTTCAAAATGGTTTCAAATGCTTGCAAATTAACACTACATTGTCTTAGAAAGAAACTGCGTGCAATTGCACTTCTTTGGGTCTTTTCAAATGCATATATAAGAAAATCTACATGTAAAATGTGCACCTGCAACCAATTGCCATTTTCACAAACACTTGGCATACATACTAGGAATTCGTTATGAACTGTAATGAATGACTACATGAAAGACATTTCAACAGATAGTTTTTGTGCAACCATAGAACTTCTTGTTTTGATTACAAAATGCTTATAATTATACTATTCACAAATAATGAAATATGAAACTACTAAGCACATAACATAGTACATCAGATATTATGAAATTTGTTTACCCAATTATATTTTTGCAAGAGAAGACACAACCCTTTGGAAATGCAGGATACTTTGATGTTAATGCTTGAATTGTGCAATGATGACACCCTTAGAGAAAAAAAAGTCTTACCCATGCAAACAAAAGCCTTAATTTAATACCACAACCACCACAACCTCTAAATAATGATGTTGTGTGTCTAATGGAAGTTATGGAAACTTGCAAACCCCAACCAAAGCCTCTAAAAATGTTGCAATATGAAATAAACTAACACACCTCTAATTTGTAATTGTTTGTAAGATGAAACTCTAAATACTCTTCACAATTCAATCACCAAAATAAGCACATTCATAACCTTTGGATGAGATTGTCGCTTCCCCGATTCACTGGTTATCTGCATCCATTTCAAAGTGTTGGAACTTTGAGAATTATCGACACTCTAGGTTCTTGAATTTTGAAACCCTTGGTTCCAACTCAAAGCACAAAAATAAAATAAAATTCTTAAATGTAAAATAGAATGAACTTATTTTCACCAAATGAAGGCTTTTATAAATGCTAATAGGAAGTTGACCCAAAGCTTCACTCTCACACTTTGCATAACCTAAAGCCATAAATTTAATTTTTATTATATTTAATTTTTGATGTAAAGTTGACATTATAATAAATAAATTTTTTACTTCAACTTTTGCACCAACTCTTATAATACAATTAATATCTATTAATAATACCCTTTTAATGTTTGACACTGACTTAGAAAAATAATAAATAAACATGCCTCATTATAATTTTTTTTAATGCACTTATAAGGTTAATTGACCCCACTTAAATAATAACTTTATATTATAAATTTTAAAAAATTAACCATTAATGAAGATTTTTATTATTAATAATTAATACCTTAAACCTGAGCCAATAGACTTATTTCACTTCGTCAATTGATGAACCCTACTAATATGAAGTCTAGGTGCATTGTAGAAATATAAACATGAGAGTAAATGACTTACTATAAATAATAAGTCCCTCAAATTGAGTTGGTTGACAAATGAGTCAATCACTCTACATACCATTAGTGTAGGTGTCTTTCCAAATGTAACACTGACCCTAAATTGACTTACTATAAATAGTAAGTCTTAAAATATTTACTTTGGTCAATGACACACAATCTCAATATTTACACCCAACTCTTTAGGTGATTTTCTAAAGATAGGAATCTAGAATTTTTCTTGAATCAAACACTTCATATAAATAGCAAGTATACTGACATTAATTAAATAAAGAGCAATCTAGAACATCTTCAATCACTAGAGTGAGAATTGGTCTCTAGCTTTGCCAACTAGACCCTTTGAACAACTCTATTAGCCTATTAGGGTCAACAAATATGATAATCTTCTGAAAGATGACTAATGAAAAAGGTGATAGTACTATATGTCCTTCCTCAAATTGCTAGTCCCCAAGAAACCTCAAAAATAAAAAAAACCATATTAATACACCCAGATCCCAAGGGTAGACTTGTGTAATGCCCCTATTAATACAAACTAGCTCCTATAACACTAATTCAAAAATAATTGACAATACATGCCGAATAAATCAATTCCAACAATTAGCGTTGTTGGAGGAAACAACACAAAGTGAATTAACTTAGAAAGCTGAGAAAGTTCAACTTTTAAAACCATACATGGAAAATTTTCATACATGCTATTTAAAACACGTGTAGTTGAAATGTACATCTAAAAGAGATCATGTACATGATGGTCAAAAGTAAATCAATATATAACCAACACCATGTACATATCCCAAAAATATTTGGCAAGCTTTGCCTAAAATCTGATGCATTAGAAGAATCCCAAACTTTGAATCAAATCCTACCCAGAAGGACATCCTCAAACTTCTATTGCTTAACACTGAACTCAACTTCACCATGCTTAAAGTGGAAAATCCAATCAATGAGACCCACTTGAACTAGCTAGTACATTCAAGATCAATTTCCAATGAGAGTTTGTCAAAATTATGATGAACAACTATTGAAATTCTTACCCACATCCTATGTTTTAACCTTCTAGACACATTTTAGAGTCTTTTGCGAAAAATCAAGTTTGAGTTTGAACATTGAACTTGAACCCACAAGTTCAAGGTTCAAAAATTTGATGTCACCAAAGCACTTTGAGAGTGTCTCCCTTAGTTTTTGGTTTTGTGTCATGTTCTTCCCGAATCACCTTGAACTTGAACTCTTGAATAGTTGGTTCAAGGTTCAATGTTAAGGAGTTTAGGTCACAATGGTATGAGTAAGTCCCAACAACACTCACGGTGTCAAGCGAATCTTAGTGCTCTTTTTGACCTTGAACATTGAACCATTAAGGTTCAAATTTAGAGTTTTGTGGTAAAATGAAATGTTTCGATCATATCGAGTCACTACATAAGCACTGTATCCCAATATTCTAAGACTATCAAACATGAACCTTGAACCTTTCCACATGGATCAAGTGTTCAAAGTTCATTGATCTGAAAGGCGTATAGATAATGGTAAGTGGCAGTACAAAAATGATCAAATATTTTTGAAAAGATAGAAAGGACATGCTTTGATGACTAATTGGTATGAAAGGCAGTGAAAGATTTGGTACATGTGGAGTTAAGTAACACTTGTTAATGATTAAAAGATCTTGTCAAATTAGTACTTGCCTCATTTATCCATGATGTGCTTTCCTGTTTAAACTATTAAAAGTTTCCTTTCTTGTTTATTCCACCATCACCATATGAGATAAGTGTTTTGATTTTCCTAGAGATGCAAGCAACTTGCAACATAATCTTTTTGGTCAGGAGATTTGTCATGTCTTTCTCCTGATGAGTCTCATTTCTTTTCCTCATTAGCTACTGCTAATTTTGTTTAAATGCAAAGATAGCTTTGCCAATCCTTTTCATTTTCTCTTTTCCTTGCAATTAAAATTGTAATCTTCCTTCTACCATGGCTGCTTCTTGCCCTAAGTTACCTTAAGAAAAGATAACGACCACCTTAACCAATTTCTTACCAAAACTAGGAGATACCTTTCTTGTTAATGAAGATATCAGAATACTAATAACAAGGTTTTCAAGACCTAAGCATAGATCTATTGCATAAAAGGTAGTTAGGAGTGGGTTGTTACAAGTTGAGGATTTTCTAGAAGTATTTCATTGTCCAAAGTTGGTTTTATAATGTAGAGATAAGTATGATGCTACCCAAATATGCATCAAGACACATACACGGGAAGTATTAGTGTAGGTCAATAGATAACAGTAATGGGTGCCCTAAGAATCCCTCCCCATGAAAAATATGAAGCTTGGATCATCAGCCTGTCTGACTCCCAATTCACCACTGACACTAGCCAATTTAATAATGCCATAGCTAAGATTTGGTTTCTCAAACTTGAGAAAAGAGGTTCTCATCTTCGTCACCCCCTAACAAGAGGACATATGATTCCTAAGATTAAAGACACAATCACTCTTCTGAACATGATTAAAGGGAAGAAGAAAGCCTTTTTCTAGGAAAATTGGATGTATTTATTTGTTGAGACCATTCTAAGTGAAGGAAAGTATATTGATAGGGCTAAAATTATAGTAGACTGACTGCATGAAGAACTTTCACAAGCATTCAAGGTTTCTGGTTTTTATATGGCTTCTTATCTATTTTATAACCTAACATGTTGTAAAGAATGGGAAGGTTCTCCCCACCTAGATTGGATAAATGACATGGATATCTACAACTATTTTTCCCTACTATAGAAAGAGAAGAATCCCAAGGATTTCAAAAGGGTACATGATGCTTTCCTTGTTAGGTTGGTTTATGAGTTCCTGTAATGTTCGTTTTTTGATTTTACATGATATTTCCAACCTTTAATCAGATCTTTAAGATCAAACAACTAATATCACAAAGATCCTCCAAATTTCTCAAGAAACCCCAAATCGGGTATGCCAGAAATTGTGCCAAAAGCTTCACAGCTTCACCAATTATTAATAAATCTGAAAATGGACATTTTTACAGAAATTTCAGCAGCATAACAGCCTACAATATGAAATTTCCAGATCCATATAACCTTTACACAACAGTTCTCAAATGTAGGACAAAAACTATGCTCATCGGGCTCTCGAAATTAACACAAAAATGCCCGAAAACACCACACAACACTAATAAAATATCTTAGAAGTTTAATCAAGTCCCAATACATATATTCAGCTCTATTTTAACAGCTTAAAGTCTGAAATACAACAGCAACCAAAACTGATATGAAATGCTCAACTGAAAACACCAAACTCATGCAAAAAACACTCCCAAAAACCCACAAATCTACACTGTTCAGCACAAAGGCAAACTCTGTATGAGCATGCACATGGAATGGCTTCAAACTCCTGTCCTTAGCCTTCCTAGAAACTTGCAAACTCCCGTTCTTGGGTCTCCCTGGAAACCTGCAAACTCCCGTTCTTGGGTCTCCTTCTCCACAGGTTTGGCAGCCTCTGAAGAATACCAAAGAATGAGTGAAAATCAAGTTCTGGAATGTGCCCAAAATGCCTCCAAACCCCCTTAAAAGAGGGCATAAATGTAACTCACGTCCAAGAGAGGTTAATGAAACATATTTTAATAATAATTTTCATTTATTAGTCCAACGGTTTCCAAAGATTAACCCCCCTTTTTCTGAAACTTCACTTTCTTGGGCCTGCCTGTCTTAGCAAAGATTATTATTTTTTTATTATTTGAAAAGGGGACATGACAAGTCCTCCCCTCCCCAAGCATTGCTTTTCCTCAAGCAATGGCTGAACAATAAACCAATCAATCCACCTGGATCCCAAATGTAGTCATGAACTATACTACTACCAATTAACACAGGCTCCTGCAATATCCTCTGCAATATGACCAAGAGGAATCCATAATCAAACTGACAATTATAGCTCAACCAAACTCCAAAATCACCACCACCATAGTCAAAACCCCATGAGACACAAACTCTTAGAACATCAGAACCCAAGTAAAGTGGACAAATCAAACTGCCAACACAATAAATACCATCAACGTATCCCACTGGCCTATACGAAATGTACAATCCAACTCTGCAAAAATGGTGAATGCTCTCATATGAAACTATACCAAGTATGGAGAATCCACACATTGTACAACTCCTGCAATCAACACAAATCTGTAGATCATCGGCCACTGTCTCATAACCATAACTCCCATGCACCCCTGATGGTGAAAAGCCATCACAAGATGAACAACAAAAAATGGAACCCAAACCAAATTTTCCTACCATCAACTCCTCAACACAAGGATCAATTGCTAACTGATGTACATACCCTGCTGAAGCATCACTCCAAAACTCCTGCTCTAAGTCGTGTATTATCAAGCTATCAACTGCAGGACCTATCACCATGTCGTGCCCATCACAACTCTCATCTCGACGCATCAAACTATTCCATAATTGATGATAAGCACTAGGAACCAAAGTACATCTCTGTATAATAATCTCTTTAACATGGTCATCAAAGGTAAATTGATGAGCGTACCTCACAGTGTAATGCCGATAGAATGCGCCAATCTCAGTCAGTGGCTCAGACTGTAATCCAGATGAAACTAACTGCAATTGATCATTAACCATGTTGGAATTGACTACTATCTCTGAAGATATCACCAAGGGAGTAGTATTACTAGTAGGAAGCATGCCAACTGTCGACTCACCAACATCACACATGCTCTTTGATACATCTCTAGTCTCTGTGCCATCAGTACTAGAGGCCACCACCATGTTAGGCATACAACAATCTGCTACAAAACCCAACTCAACTAAACCTGACTCCAGTGGGAGTGAACCTAATATGCCAATGTTAGTATCAAGGATGGATGCATCCCCATCTCCACTGTCTTTGAAAATCTCGGCCATGGACATCCTCGGATCACCAAACACCATAGCTTGTGACTATATAGAATCAGGTAAAGACTGTAGCCACTCTAACTCCATGGTCGCCTTAGCCAAATGAAACTGTGACTCCTTGAAAGCCAACTGTGTACTCTCAAGAATCTCAGAAGTCACCTCAAGTTGCTCAGTAAGCTCACTCACCTCATCTTCCTTGGCCAACAATGCATCATATGCTGTACTACCCCACTCCATAAGATAATCTCTGTCAGCTACCAATTGCATATAATTCTATCTCAAAATCTGAATAGCTTCCCATAAAGAGTGGATCTCTGTTAAGGAAAGATAACTGCCTTCCTGCTCATCACTAGTAGGAGAACCCCATCCATAAACTGCTAACAACTGACGAGTAGCATCAAAATGTTGGCAAGCGATAGCAATGTCTCGGTCACTAACTCTTAACTGATTAGGCACATGGTAGCACTGGCTTGACTGTCTCCTACAAACCTCCTCTGATGCATTGTCTAAAGGAGTATCCTCAAAGTCACTAGTCTCTAGAGTATTACAATCCATACCCTATGAATTCAATCTAAAGCTCATATCAACATACGGAGTATCAAAAACATTAGCACTGCTGTCCAACTCCTCTGTACCCAAGGAAACTAAGTCTTCAAAACTGCCCACTACATCCTCCTGGATGTCATCAATGCCAATATGATCTTGGGACTCATCTGTACACACTGCCAAATATGAAATATCATCAACACATTCCAGCAAGTATGGTCGACTAGATATATGAACAAAGCCCAACACCGGTGTATAAAAATTAATACAAACATCGGATAAGCTCCTGGCACAAGAAAAGACAACACCGTGCAATCTGCTAATCAAATCCATGGTAGCACCCAAACAATCACTGCTACCAAAAAGTGTTAATGATTTACAGTCAACTGAACCCCAAATGCCAATATAAGAATCTCGAGTCCATATCTATAAACTAGAATTAGCTGGTAACTCAAGCAAAATTTTGACTTGAGTAATATGACCAATACCAACTAACTCCACATACCTGTCATGATGAGATAATGTGGTGACAATACTGTCTTCACACACCTTCAGCTGGCAGGATAAATCATGTGAAGTACTACTAGCCTCAACCTCATGTGACGAAGCATCTAACTGTGCCTGGTACTCTCTCTCAGAAAATTCATGAATGCTCAATGTCTGCTCATCTACACCAGGTATCTCACCATCATGCACAACAACATCCTCATAATCATCATCCTTGAGGTCAAATCTATCTATCACTCTTTGACTAAAATCATCAAATGTAGTTACCTGATCATGACCTTGAGTAGTCATTCTATGATACCACCAATCATAGGCTACATCTTCCAAGTGTAGAATTGCAATTTGAACAACATCACTCTCCTTCATGGGGTTAAGTGTGAAGAAGGTCTGTACTTTTTGTAGCCATGCTCTAGCTGAAATTTTATTTGTTCCATCAAAAGTAGGTGCTATAAACTTGCTTATTTTATTTTTGAGCTCTCTTCCACTTATGTCATGCTCCCTTCTGTACTCTTTCTTGGGCATCAAAGTGTTCATCATATCCACATATTCTCTAAAAGGAACTGAACTACGAAAGTCATCATCTAAGCCATTATAAGTAGCTCTTAATGTAATCAAGTTACCTGTAACCTCTTCCATAGGATTAATGGCTGGATTTGGTACTGGTGGCTCATCTGCAGGCAAGAAAATAGTTTTGGTTGATTTAGATGGTGTGGATTTCAGATTTCTTAGCTCCTCTGAAGTGCTCCCTTTCTCATTAATAGATGCAACTCCTTGTAGTTTTTCTGTCAATATTCGCAAAGCCTCTCTAATTTCTGCCAAACTATCCACTGTTTGCTTCTGAGTATTTTGGATGTCTTGAAGAATTTCTTTGCCATCTCATCTGGATCAGCCATACTTTTCCCTTCCTTGGATTTTGTAATTTTACTTTCAACTGGAGGTTTGATCAAAATTTCTTTATTCTTTTCTCGCTGCAAATATCTTTTTTCTCTTTCACTTAGTTGCATGCAACCATAAATTTTGACATGCAGCTGATTAGAAGCAACATGCAACCACCAAATTCACCAAGAACTAACATGCATATGATTAGAAGTAGAATGAAAACATAAATTTTGACATGGAAGATTTGGGTAATTATCAAAACTAACATGCAAGATCTGGGTAGTTGTCAAAACTAACATGCAAGATCTGGGTAGTTGTCAAAACTGACATGCAAGATCTGGGTAGTTGTCAAAACTGACATGCAAACTTCTACAACCACCAAATTCACCAAGAACTAACATGAAAATGATTAGAAGTAGAATGTAACCATAAATTTTAACATGCAGCTGATTAGAAGAAACATGCAACCATAAATTATGACATGCAAAATCTGGGTAGTTGTCAAAACTGACATGCAAGCTCTGAGTAGTTGTCAAAACTGACCTGCAACTTCTACAAACCCTCAGGCTGGCAAGATCATGGCTCTGATACCCCTGTAATGTCCCTTTTTTGATTTTACATGATATTTCCAACCTTTAATCAGATCTTTAAGATCAAACAACTAATATCACAAAGATCCTCCAAATTTCTCAAGAAACCCCAAATCGGGTATGCCAGAAATTGTGCCAAAAGCTTCACAGCTTCACCAATTATTAATAAATCTGAAAATGGACATTTTTACAGAAATTTCAGCAGCATAACAGCCTACAATATGAAATTTATAGATCCATATAACCTTTACACAACAGTTCTCAAATGTAGGACAAAAACTATGCTCATCAGGCTCCCGAAATTAACACAAAAATACCTGGAAACACCACACAACACTAATAAACTATCTCAGAAGTTTAATCAAGTCCCAATACATATATTCAGCTCTATTTTAATAGCTTAAACTCTGAAATACAACAACAACCAAAACTAATATGAAATGCTCAACTGAAAACACCAAACTCATGCAAAAAACACACCCAAAAACCCACAAATCTACACTGTTCAACACAAAGGCAAACTCTGTATGAGCATGCACATGGAATGGCTTCAAACTCCCGTCCTTAGCCTTCCTAGAAACCTGCAAACTCCCGTTCTTGGGTCTCCCTGGAAACCTGCAAACTCCCGTTCTTGGGTCTCCTTCTCCACAGGTTTGGCAGCCTTTGAAGAATAACAAAGAATGAGCGAAAATCAAGTTCTGGAATGTGCCCAAAATGCCTCCAAACCCCCTTAAAAGAGGGCATAAATGTAACTCACATCCAAGAGAGGTTAATGAAACATATTTTAATAATAATTTTCATTTATTAGTCCAACGGTTTCCAAAGATTAACCCCCCCTTTTTCTGAAACTTCACTTTCTTGGGCCTACCTGTCTTAGCAAAGATTATTATTTTTTTATTATTTGAAAAGGGGACATGACAGTTCCAAGTAAAGAACATAGGATATTATCTGAAGAAGTTGCTCAATTTATCACCATCTATGGTAGCTTCTTCACCCAATTTCCCACATTCATGTACATAAGGGTAGGAGGGTATGAAGGTAAACCTTTGAAATTACCCAGGTATTGTTTAGACCATTATATCCTAATTGAAGTTTCCAGGTAGGTAACTAAAGTGGGTAAAAATTTTAAATCTAGAAAAGGTTCTAGTTTTATCTTCCTTATTGATCTTGGCCATTATCAATGCAAAATAATTCAAGATGCTTTTAGTCTTGAATTGAATTAAAGACTATGAACTTGGCATTTTATTCTGCACAATCAAGGTTCGATAGTAAAGGCTTCACACAATCTCAATTTGAATTGCACCCATCTCTTACCCACATTCCTCACATGGAAGATTTCTAAGTAGACTGTGAAGATGAATATGAGGTAAGAAAAAGATGGTGGTATAGATTCACCTTGAAGAAAATTAAAGAGTTCAAGATACAGATGGATGTTAAGTAGGTAGAAGAAGATGAGAGTGAAGAAACAATTAATCCCTTCTATGCCACTCAAGTTGAAGCTTTTCCCCTACCTGAAATAGATTGGAATTTACTAGAGAAGGATGACCTTTAAGCTAGGACTATCCCTATCATTGAGAGCACTAAGAAATGGCTAGTAGAGAAAATGAGGTCCAAGTTAGGGCATGTCGGGTCACAACATCAAAAAGGTTCTACTAGTTCTAGATCAAAGTTTCCTGTTCAATGTACTAATAAAATTACCACATTTTCCTCTATAGGTTCCTTGAACCCTGAACTTGAAGTTGAAACTTAATTATTGTTCATAGATCAGTTCAACCTTCAAGTTCATCTAGGTGGACCTATTCCCACACTAAGAAGAAGAGAGATCAACAAGAGACCATGGTAAATCCTAGCATAGAACCAATTGAAATTGAGGTTGTAGTTGAATCTACTGGAGAAGACTCGATTGAAATTATGGATAAAAACAACCAACAAGCAGTGGATGAAGCTAATACCTTTAATGCACTAGTTGTTGGGACTTCCCCTATTCTCCAGACTCCTCCACCAAAGAGTGGCCTCGCTACACCAAATTAGTTTGATATGTCCGTAAGTAAGAAAATAAACATAGTTTCAGTGAATGTCTCCGTAGAGAACATGGTTGGAAAGTTCCTAAGTAGAACCTCAAAAATCAAGAAGTCCAAAATAGAGACCTTATTAGAGGTAGATAAGAAAACAAGACACTAGGTAGCTAATGTTTATAAACCATCTCATGATTATATAGTGGAGAAGATGGTTCTTGGGCCAACTTTTAGGACTACTAACATGAAACTCCTTGATGTTTGTCACGCAAGGGTCACCATCAGAATTTGGAAAGATTGGAAGGAGAAGAAAAACTAAAGCAATCTATCTGTTTTCTCGAGGAATATATCCATACTTTGCAAAATGCTGAAGCTAAAGCTTAACCTCATACAATTTCTATGGTTGATGTGACTTCTCTTATGAATCAATGATAAATCAATTAAGTGAAAAGAGATAGATCAGTTTCTCATGTATTTGATAAGTGGGTTGAATTAGACATCTCTCATGATGTTAATTACATTGCCCGCCTCACCAAGACAAGGTCTAAAGATGATAAGATGATCTATGTGTCCAATAATCTCCTCCTTTAGTTTCATTCTAGTTCTCATCCATGTAGCTCTAATATGCAACACATAAGCTCCCTCTATCATATCATATCATGAAATCAAGCATATTCTTCTGTATTGCTGACAACACCTCTTAGAAGTTCTATGAACTACCTCTTCTTTCTTATTCAATCTCTCCCTCTTATTGATCACATCATAGGTAATTGCTTCAATATTATCACTCTTTATGGTAATTGAGATACATCATTCTCCCTCTTATGGATGGGTAACTGACTTTCATTCTCTCCCTCTTTGACATCAATGCCAAAGACATTTCAAATCATGCATCTTTTCCATGTAGATATATTCATGTGAGTTCATCACCTATCATCTATATATGACTGTCTAGATCAATTTATAAGAATGTTTGATCAACACATATGATGTGGAGCACCATTATAGCTTAAGTAGCTTTGTCTAGGGGAATCACCCCTAGTTTACCTCTTAGAAATTCATGAGCATATTTAGGTAAAGCTTTAGTGAATATATCAGCTATTTTCTCTTTAGTGTTCACATACTCCAATTTCACTTCTTTGTCTTGAACTAGCTCTCTCAAGTAGTGATACTTGATAGCAATATGATTTGTCTTTATGTGCATTACATGATTATTTGGTATGTTAATAACATCAATGTTATTACTGTAGATAACCACTGGATCAGTAATCTCTTCCTTCATATCTTTCAACAATTACTTGATCAATATCATATTTGAACAATTTACCACTGTTGTCACATATTCAACTTCAACTCTTGATTGAGAAATGTAGTTCCACTTCTTACTTGTCCATGAAACTAGTCTCTTTCCTAGAAAGAATGCACTTTCACTTGTGCTCTTTATGTCATCAGAATTTTGTGCCCAATCAGAATAAATAAACACCTTTAGTTTAAACTTATCATTCTTCTAATATAATCCATAGTCTTTTGTTCCTTTCATATATCGTAGTATCCTTTTCACTACCATCATGTGATTCTCCTTAGGACTTGCAGAAAATTTTGCAACTATCATAATTGCTAATGCAATATCAAGTCTGTTGTGGATAACATATTGTAGTTTTTCAATCATTTCTCTATATAATGTCTGGTTCACATTAGTAGAATCATCATTCTTAGATAATTTATGTCCAGTGGACATATGTGTACTTACTAGTCTTGAATATTCCATTCCAAAAGTTTTAAGTATCTCCTTGATATATTTAGATTAAGTAATGAAGATACCTTGATTCATTTGGTATACTTGTAAAATAAAACAAAATTTGATCTCACCAAACATTGACATTTTAAATTCCTTCTTCATTTCATCAGCAAATGATTTGCATAATGTTTCCTTACCTCCAAATATGATATCATCAACAAAATTTTTAGATAATAATACCTCATTGTTCTTACCAATATTCAAGTAGAAATTGTTGTTATCATATGTTCTTGCAAAACCAATCGTCACCAAATAGTTATTAGTCTCTCATATCATGCTCCAAGAGCTTGTTTCAAACCATATAAATCCTTGTGCAACTTACACACCATATTCTTCTTGCTAGGTTCCACAAATCCTTTAAGATTCTCTATATATATTTCTTCTTCAAGTATCCCATTAAAAAATTTAGATTTGACATTCATTTGATATACCTTAAATCCTTTATAAGAAGAATATGCAAGTAGTGTTTTGACTCCTTTTAGTCTTGCTATAGGGGAAAATGTCTCCCCATAGTCAATACCTTCTTCTTGTGCATATCCTTTGCATGCTAGTCTAGCCTTTTTCCTTGTGACTTCACCTTTTTCATTCAACTTGTTCCTAAATACCCACTTTGTTCCAATAACATTTTTATCTTTAGGTATAGGTACCAGTGTCCATGTTTTTTTCTTTTCAATTTGTTCAATTTCTTAATTCATTGCTTGTATCCAATCCTCATTCTACAAAGCATCCTATACAAATTTAGGCTCAAACTCAAAAAGTAAACATGTATCACTTCTGAGTCTTTTTCTTGTCATAACACTACATTCTTTATCTCCAATAATTTTCTCAGGTGCATGATGTCTTCTCACGTACTTTGCTAGTACATGTTCTTTTCTTCTTTGTTCTTCAATAGGTTCATCTTGAAAAATGATTTCAAGCTTATTTTTTCTCTCTCTTATCCAAGTTCATGTTCAACATGCTTAGTATTATCTTCCTAATGTTTGGCTCCCTTAGCCTATGAATTGATATCATTTTTCTATTGCTCAATAGCCATAGTCTATTGCTTGGCAACTAGCTGTTACAACTCATCATTTCCATTCTGTTGTTGATTTGCATCTTGTTGTCCTTTTTAGGTGCAGTGATGGGAGCATCATCATTCACAGATATGAATGAACTATACTCTTTAGGTTATTTCTTTCTTTCAAATAATTTCTTTTATGCATATTCATCAACCTTCACATTTGCACTTTCCACAACTTTGTTAGTGTCAGAGTTCAAACACTTATAAGCTTTTCTCTTAGTGGAATAACCTATAAACATACCTTCATCACTTTTAGCATCAATTTTTCCATTTCTATTAACTTTTAGTATGTAACATTTTATTTCAAAAACTTTGAAATAGTTTACATTAGGAGCACACCCATACCATAATTTAGAAGGTGTAACATTTGAACCTTTCTTGACTTGTACTTTGTTCAAAGTATAAACTACCGTACTTACAACTTCTCTCCAATATTTCTATGATATATTATTCTCCATCATCACTATTCTAGCACAATCCATGATTGATCTATTTCTCCTTTAAACTATTCCATTTTGAGGAGGGATTCTAGGTGCTGAAATTTGTCTTTTGATTCCTCTACCATTACAGAGTATGTTGAATTCATTCGAGATAAATTCACCACCTCTGTCAAATCTCAAAAATTTCAAACTCTTTCTTGTCTCTTTTTCAACTATGGCCAAATACCACTTAAATAACTAAAAAGCATCGGATTTTTCTTTAAGAAACATCACAATCATCATTCTAGAGTAGTCATCGACAAATAAAATTAAATATTTATATCCATAATAGCTTTGAATACCAATAGGTCTACATAAGTCAGCATAAACCAATTCAAAAATATCATTAGATGAATTTGTCTTGCTCTTGAAACTAGACTTTGTCATTTTTCCAAATTAACATTGTTTACACATGGCATTATCAAGTTTCTTAAGTTTTGGAAAACCTCTTACAATTTTCATCTTACTAATGCTAACCAAATTATCAAAATTCACATGACATACCTCTTGTGCATAACCAAGTATCTTCATATTGTACAAATAAAAATGTCTCATCAGATAAATCTAGGTAGACTAAGTTACCTCTTATTTGATCACCACTTCTAATCAATTCACCATCAACATCGAATATCATTTCCTTTCTGTGATGAAATTCAACTCTATAAACTAATTTGTTCAACTGTGAAACACTCAACAGATTATAGTTAAGTCCTTCAACCCAATACACATTGTCACATTGGATCTTATCAATCAGTTGTATTGATCCTTTACCTTTCACAAGACATAGTACATCATTACCAAATTTAACACAATTGCTCTTGTATGGTCCAATATTTTCAAATTTACTTTTATCACCAGTCGTGTGATTTGAAAAACATTATCAATTATCCATCTATCAATCTTAGTCACATATGAAATTAATGCAATTTTCTCATCTTCATCGTAATCTTCTTCAATAGCAACATAGATTACTTATTCATCATTACTTTTAGATTCAATACCAATTTCTTCTTCAACAATGTAACAAGATTTCTTACCTTTATCTTTGCAATCCTTGTTTCTCTTGTTGTCTCAGTCACCTCTTCTCTCTTTGTATTTGATTTCTCTCTTATCATCCTTGTCTTCTTTGTTAGGACATCTTGTAACAATATGATAAACTTTTTTACATGAAAAATAAATTATAGGAAGTTTACCTTTGTGTTTCCCTTTTCCTCTTGCAAGTGTTCTAGCCATCAGTGCTTCAAGTTCATTGAGTTCATCATCAAAAGTATTACCATCACTCTTCACATGTTATCCTTTTGCTTTCTTTCTAAGAACTAGTTGTGATTTAAAAGAAGATTCAATAGTAGGAGTGTAATTATCAAAATTAGACATCTCAAAAAGAGTAAGCCTACCAATCACACGTTCTAGGGTTAGGGCATTACTTGGAGTACATTTTAGTTCTTGTATAGTAGAAAAATTAATAATATAAATAGGAAGTAAAGTTCTCAATACCTTCCTTATTACTATTTCATCATCGATATTTCCATTGGAACCTCTAATAGCATTGACAACCTCTTTGATTCTTGCACAATATCAAACTATATTCTCACCTTCTATCATTCTCATATAATCAAACATACACTTAAAACTCTCTGATTTGACTCTCATGACATTATCATCTCCTCCATATATGGTCTTTAGTTTATCCCACATCTCCTTTGCATTCTTGTAATATTTTATGTCATTAAACTCATCATAACTTAGGGTTGATGCAATCTTCAACATTACCTAATTGTGTTCTTGTTTCTCTTTTAGTTATTGAGCGGTTAGAAGACTATTGTTATCTCTACATGTGCATTATCGACAAACTCTAGTACAACATCACCAATTCTAGTTGTGTGTAGCCTCATCAATCTTTTCCATGCAAGAAAATTCTCTTTGTTCAACTTTGACACCTCATTTTTGTACATCATGATCTTTAGCTTTCATGTACTTTCAAAATTTTCTCTACGAACACCAGTGCTCTGATACCAATTGTTAGAATATTTAGAATAACTAAGAGGGAGTGTGAATTAGTTATTCAAGGTCCATATGTGCCAATTGAAAAAATAAACACTTAAACAACATTAGATCATAACATTCCATAGCTATAGTTAACTTTTAGTAACAACAACTAGCTATCTACTATCCTAGATATAACAGATTTGTAGAATGTAAACATTAACAGTAAATTATCACATATAACATCCACATAAGTTTGACATTAGGATTTAACATGGAAACCCAATTTGGAGAAATCCATAACTAACATGTTACCTATTTTTCACTCTTTTGAAGTGAGCTCTATCAGGAGCCAACCATGTTAAAGGTTACAAAACACATTATTGAATGTGACCTTGTTAAGGGATTTAATCACCCTATTAGGAGTGGCATTGTTAGAGGACTTTATAATATTCCATTAGAATGCCATCTTGATTAAAGGATTTACATATGATCGTTAGGTCAACCTTGGTTAAAGGATTTCAAATACTAATATAATGGTTAGAAAATAACAAAAAAATTTGATCTATCAAGTACAACTCACTTTGAAAATATATATCTTAGCTTGGCTCATAAGTTGATTTACTATATGGCCTTTGTTTTCATCTCAATCTTTGATTCACTTGGCAACCCTTCAAGCAATCACTCTTGTTCTCTTCTCAACTCTTCTCATCCTTCTACTAAAGTTTTCCAATCAATAGTATTAACAACTACTACAACCTTAAACCTTGTTAAAAGTCATCCCTTGTACCTCCTTAAATAGGTAATTATGATCTTTTTCCACTTAAACACCACTGTAGATCTTAGGGTTATAATAAAATTCAACACATACAATGAATTTGTCCGCCTTTTCACCATCCTCTACTTTTCTAGAAACTTCTCCTTGAATCATTGCATAGAAACACACAAACACAATTTCTCTTGATTTAAATATTCTAGGTCATCCATCCTTAGCTTCAAAACACTTTCAATATTCTAGGAAATCAACTCTATCAACTAGAAATTATGATTTCTCATAAAATGTTAAAATGTTGTTCCTCGGCCAACACTATGTTCTAACACTTGGTCATCACTAGGTTACTGAGTCGCTACTCTAACACTTGGTCATCACTAGGTTACTGAGTCGCTACTAAATTTTTTTCTCAACACATATACTGTCACTCAATCAATACTGACGCTTGATCAACACTATTTGTACTTGATACATACTGTGACTCAGTCGACACTAGCATCACTTGACATATACTTCAAATTTCTTGATCTTATGCTTTGTTTTTTTGTCAAGCCTATGCATTTGGTCTATCTTTGATCTCTTATTCAAGGCTTCAGTGTAATTTTCTTCTCCAATTGCGACATGATTTAAACAATTACTTTATCTTGTCAAAATCTAACTAATCAAGTGTCCATTTATAGTTTCCACTTCATAACTCAACCTTTCCTCTGGATACTTTTGTTATGACCAACTTCTCAAATCCTCTTCATCAATCAATTATATATGGCACTCAGATCAGATAGAAAACTATCTAACCAATAAGGTTTGACATTAATGACCACATACCAATTGTTTTCCAATTGTAGTTTCCAACACAAATAGGGTTCAATATGTTAACACTATTTCATCTCACAACTCATCAATTGAGACTACCATTGAATTAAGACAAGGCCACTAGTAGAAGATAAATTAGTACACACAGAGACTTCACAAAATATTACCATTCTCAAAAAACCTAACCCTTCTCTATGTATCTCTATTTATCCATGGTCATAATCTAAATAATTGCATCATATATTTCAGAGCTTCTGATAATATTATGCATTTTGATGTTGCTAAAGCCCTATATTTTCCCATGACCAAAACCTTTGGCAAGTGATATGCGATGAAATCTAAGAAAGTTCCACTAGTAGGGAAAATTAAAGACACTCAAGTCTCCTTGGATGAATTTCCTAAGAAGATGGTCAAATTAACCATCCTAGTCAGATACATCCCGACTAGTTATGAGATACTTCTAAGTCAAATCTTCTATAAAGACCTAGGGCAAGAAATTAAACAAGATTGGTCCCAAGATACCATACCAATTACCAATTGGGAACAAGAGAGTCATACTAAAACCTGAAAAATAAAGAAAATCATATATTTTTTTCCTTTAAAGATATCATCTCTCATATCTTGTATCATGAAACTAACTTTGCTAACTATTTTGTTTTACTTGAAGAAGATGTAGCAGGGTCATAAGAGCTAGTAGAAAAAGGCGTATGGATCCTAGAGGTTGATGGCAGTTGCACATGAATTGTCTCTAGAGTAGGAGTTGTACTTATTTCACCTTTTAGTAAAATCTTTCCTCATGCCTTCAATCATAAATTTGAAAACACTAACAATATTGCTGAATATGAAATATTACTTTTGGGAATAGAAGAAGCTAAGATAAGAGGAATTAAGATTTTAAAGGCTAAAGGAGATTCAAAATTGGTGGTTAAGAAAGTCAAGGATAGAAACACTATAGAAATAGGGTGTGGGATGAACTGGAAGGATTTGAAGACTTTTCAATAGAAGATGTACCTAGGGAGCAAAATACTCAAGCATATTCACTAGTTGGATCAACATCCTTGATAATACCTCATACTAATTTCACATAATAAATATATACCATTGAATTGATACATCAACCCAATGTGCTTGAAAATTCAAAATCCTTGCAAGTGTTCAGTATTGATGCATAGATCAACTCATTCTTGCAAGGGGTTGAGAAGTTTGGTCCTCTTTTCTTTGAGGGTTTTGCTTCCGAGTGCCATGAGTTTTTTTTAGACGATGGAGATGGAAATATAGACAAAGTCATTCAATTGAAAGGAAATCGTATTCCTAAAGGTTTGCTAGCCCTTAAGCTCTATTCAATAGAAAAGAACAATACCTTACAAAGAATACAAAAGTAAAAGAGGAGAAATCTGGAGCATGTGGAAAGATCAATATAGGTACTGAAGATAACCCAAAGCTAATTAGCCTAGGAAAATGTTGTACTAAAATTGAAAAATTAAGGTTCACTAGTTTATTAAAAGAGTTTAGAGACATGTTTACATGGTCTTATGAAGATATGAAGGATTTCAAACAAGGATAGTTCAAACACCAAATCCTAGTAAAGCCTGGAGTGACTCCTTTATAGCAAAAATTGATGAATTATAACCCAAAAGTAGCAAATGCAATTTTCAAAGAAGTTGATAAATACTTAAGGCCCATATAATTCACCCTATTCATCATCCTACCTAGGTGGATAACATGGTGTTGGTCTGTAAAAAGAGTGGAGAAATTAGAATTTGCATAGACTTAATGAATTTGAACTAGGAAAGCCTGAATGATAACTTTTCCTTGCCCAATATAGATCATATCCTAAAAATGGTAGCAAGCTCTGAGATGATATTTATGTTAGATGAAATCTTTGGATACAAACAAATCAACATGGGTCCTATAGATAAACATAAGACTACTTTTACCACCCCTTAGGGAACCTTTTCTTATAACTAAATGCCTTTCAGTCTCATAAATTATGGTACCACTTTCCAAAGGGAAATGATTTCCTCTTTTGGTCATCTATTGAACAAAATAATAGTCTTATACATGGATGAAATAACTATTTCTCAAGGAGATGAAATAAACACTTGCAAGACTTGAGACTAGTCCTCCAAAGGTGTAGAGAGCATGGTGTGTCCCTCAACTGCAAGAAGTCTCTTTCTATGTTATAGAGGGAAATCTACTAGGACACTTGGTGTTGAAGGAAAGGAACAGTATTGATCCATAGAGGGCTCAAGAAATTCAAGAATATGCTTCCCTTCAAACAATAATGGGGTTAGAACATTCTTTAGCCAAATTATTTTTTTGAGGAGGTTTGTGCTTGATTTCTTTGACACCACTAGACCTATTACTAACCTTCTTAGTAAAAATTTAACCTTCAAATAGAGTGAAGAAGCTAAAAAAGATTTTTAAGAGGTAAAATATGCCATAGTGCAAGATCCTATGTGACTTATCCTAATTACAAAAAGATTTTGTAATTTATTGTTATGCTGGCAAACATACTATGTCCACAGTATTGCTACAAAAAAACAAAGAAGGTGAAGAGTTCCCCATCTCATTCATGAATGTTCCAATGAAGAATCACGAGTTAAGGTACTCTCTCACTGAAAAAAAGCATATTCAGTGGTAAAAGATGTTAAGCAATTTTTCTACTACATCCTCCACTCTCACTCTACAATTGTTTTCCAAATGCACCCGTCAAAAGCATCCTGACTAAACAAGAAGTAGCAGTGAACAAAAAAGCGGCATGGGTATCAAATATACAAGAGTTTGATCTCAAAATTAAACCAACCAAACTTGAAAGAGGACAAGGCCTGTGCAAATTGATAGTTGGAATCAAGAAGAGATAAATAAAGAACAAACATTAATATTATTTGTAAGCCTAATAGATAGTTGGTTTTTAGACATCACTTATTACCTTACTTATACTGAATGTACTAAACACTTAATAGGTAAATCTAAAAGAAGCTTGAAGTTGAGGTCTACTAAGTATGTAATTGTGGATGATATTCTATACAAAAAGGGGTTGTATAGCATGTTCTTATGATGTGTTGATAAAGATAGGCAGGAGAGGTTTCTTCTTACATTTCACCATGAAGCATAGAAAGGGCATTACTCATCCATAGTCACTACCTTAAAAATACTTCAGCATGTATACTATTGGCCTAACATGTTTTTTGATGATTATAGGTGGGTTGGAAGATTTGAGAAATGTAAAATTTTCTCTATAAAACCTAAGTTAGCAACCCTTCCTTTGAGACCCGTGGTAATAAAAGAACTTTTCAAATAATTGGGTCTTGATTTTGTAGGCCCACTCGACCCTACTTCTAGTGCATGACACACCCATATCTTGTCTGCCACAAATTACTTCACCAAATGGGTGAAAGCAACACCAATCAAGAAAATCACTTCTAAAATTGTGTGCAACTCCATGAAAGAGAATATTTTAGTCAGATTTGTTGTGCCTGAAAAGGCGGTAATAGATAATGCCCAATTTTTTTCTTCAAATGAATTATGCCTCTTCTATTATGATAATGGGATACAAATTTCACATGCTTCTGATTACTTTCCTCAAGGAAATGGTTATACCAAATATTGTAATAAGAATCTAATCTCTATCATGAAGAAGTTGGTCAACAAAAATGAAAAGGGTTGGCATAAGAGATTGTATGAAGCCTTGTGGGAAGACCACACTACTCCTAAGAGAGTGATTAGAATGATATATTTTGAGTTGGTGTATGGTGTAGAAGAACAATTATCATTTCCCCTTGAACTAGCTACAACCAAGCTTCAAAAGGCATTGGAAGATGTGATTTTTGAAGACACCTAGAAAAGAGAATTTCATATCTGATGAAAGATGAGGAAGAACAAGAAAACGTGGTAGATCATATCAACGAGTATTAGGCTTAGGTTAAAAACATTTTTGTTATCAGAGCTAGGCCTAGGAAATTCATGGAGAATGACAAAGTTCTGTTATGGGATGAAAAGAGAGAGCCTAAAGGTACACGAAAAAAGTTTGAGTCACTTTGGAAAGGACCTTTTGAGATCAGCTAGGTGCTCAAATCAAAATCTTTCAAGCTCAGGTATTTGGATGGGACTAACTTCCCCTTATCATTTAATGGGAAATATCTTAAGATTTATGATTTTTAGTACTCTCTCTCTCTCTCTCTCTCTCTCTCTCATACATAATGTATATAGTTGTGTGGCATGTGAACTTTAAGTCTAGGTTTCCTTCGTCTTACTCTATTTATTTTAAGTTCTTTTTTTAGTCTTTTTGCGAAACTAGAGAGCCATAATCTATTTTTCAATCCCTTGTAGTCCGAATGCATGGTTAGACCCATAGTCCAAATACATAGTCAGATAACTGTTACCTACATCCAATGTTTTAAACTTTTAGATACTTTTTAGAGTCTTTTGCGAAAAATTAAGTTTGAGTTTGAACCTTGAATTTGAACCCATAGGTTCAAGATTCAAAAGTTCAATGTCACCAAAGCGCTTTGAGAATGCATCCCTTAGTTTTTGGTTTGTGTCATGTTCTTGCCAACTCTGAACCTTGAACTTGAACTCTTGAGCCTATTGTTCTGTTACCTTAATTTTCACCAATATGTATATGGGAAAACCTAACCTGTCAGGAGCATGTGTAAACAAGAAAATTTTAGTAGCATATGCATTCAAGATTCAAATAAGATTGATAAAATCACTAAGTCTACTTAAGTTTAACCATTTGTGCAACCACAAATAAAAGTCCTGACATAACCTCAAGTAGCTTAACAAGGGCATGCATAAGAGGCCTTTTTGGTGTGCTCAAGTGTGAGGGATGTAGATGTGCTCTTCCAAAACACAACTATTCAATCCCTTGAATGATAAAATGATATGCAAAATGAGATTATTCTAAGACTAAATTAATGGAGAAAACCTTGAGGAAATGGCTATGAATAAGCCAATCCCCAAATAATTCCAAGATGTGAGATTGAAATACAATACAAGAAAGAAGCCTACAACATCATACTACTATGAAAACTAAACGCAAACTAGAAATTTAAGTAATGCAAATAACTACCAAAGGTTAGTTCTAAGCATGAAAATCTCTAAAATGCTCTAACAACAAACTAGCATGATAACAATGCAAATTAAGGAGATGGAAAATACTTGAGACAAGGGCTCTATTTAAAGGTTTGAGAGAGGTCTTGGGGAGGTGGAATCTATGTGGCATCCACATAGGTGCCACAAAGGAGACACATGAGACAAGTCATGCAAAGGTCAACATTCAAAGTTTTCTCACACATGTGTGAGAAAACTTGAAGGAAGGAGTGGGAGAAAAAGGTGTAAGAAGTGTGGAAGGTGTGAGAAGTGTGAATGGTTTCTCACACATGTGTGAGCACACACTTAGGAACTAAAAGGGGTTTAGCAAGGTGTTTAGGATAAATAAGTGAGATTAAGTAGTGGGTAGGCTTAGAAGGATGAAAGTGATGGGTGTAGACTAGGTTTTAGAATAGGTTTAAGACTAAATTAAATAGGATTTAATTTAATCATAGGTTTAGAGAATTTAATGGAATGGAGAGAATTAAATAAATAAAATTTATTTAAAATAAGATTTATAAAGCACCATGCATGAAATCAATTTAATACATTAGGGAGCGATGTATTTGAATTAAATTTAAATACATTATGAAAGTGAACCTATTTAATTAAATAAGTAGAAGAATATGAAAAATATAATTAATTAATAAATAATTAACTATAATGTCAAAAGAAATATTAAATGAATTAATATAGTGTTTAGGACAATTTTAAGTGTCTACTTTTACCCCTCTTTGATGTGATGTCGGGACAACATTATATCAAAAAAAATAAAATATAGGTTGGCCTAGAAAGGATAGGAGTCCTAGAAGTGGTGTCAAAGCGATGATAGAGAAGGAGGGTGCCCCCTCGCAAAAATAGCTCAAAAAATAAAATTTGGGCAATTTTTGTGAAAAAGTCTTTAGAAGAAAGGAAATGGGAAGAAAATGGGATAAATGAAGACTTTGCATGACTTGGACGTAAACAGGGGGTCAACATGGGTTAGGAAAGGACATAGGCTCAAAAAGGAGCCTTGGAGGGCCTACATAAGCCTCCAAGGGGCTCAAGGAAGACTCATTTGCACACCTACAGAGCAGAGAACTGGAGCAACAAATGGACCCTATCGACAGATTGTAGCTTGGAGAGCATGTTTGAGAGCACCAGAGGCCAGTAGAGATGGGCCGACTGGTGAGTCAGCTATCCTAACTTGTCAAGCTTTTGATTTCATAGCTTAGAGTGCATTTATGGTGCATTAATGTGCCTTAAAACTCAGTCAGGGCAGAGACAATAGTCTCCACCCTGTCATCTATGCAGACGACAAAGAAAGGATCAAGAGGTCTACGGAGATGACAAGATACATCCTGTCATCGTCGGAGCTAAGATAGAGACGATGATCTCCATGTTGTCATCTATACAGATGACAATAAGGCAGCTGTCGACAAGCAACTGATGTCTGCATAGCTATAAGAGATGTCAAAACAACGTCTCCAATGACTATCATCTCCATTGATTGGCACTTGTGCCTATCAATGTCTCCGTGGATTAACGTCTGCATCGATTAGCATCTACGTGTATCAACATTTGTGTTGATTCACATCTTCACCAATTTTACAGATCAACAGAGAATAGGGGAGGATGCCCCATACTATGGGCAGCATGAGATAAAGGAAACTAACCATGTGCATATCTATGCTCTAGATGAAGATGGTGGTATTCCAATCGTGGGAGCATTATCCGCTGACCATGGTGCTTGGAGATAGACTGATCGAGGCCAAGTGGGGACATGTGAGACTATGTGGGATAGAGCATGTACATGAGTGGTCAAATTTGCTAGCACATTCAACACAATTGTTAGCATTGATTGAGCGGTGGCACACACTAATGTCAAGTTTCCATCTGCCTATTAGAAAGGTTAGAGTCACCTTGCTCGATGTGTGGTGGGTTCTATGGGTGCTGATTTGTGGGATGTACCTTGAGTATGTGTTAGAGGGTGTGGATCCCTATCTATGAGAGTGCTTTGGGTGGCGATGACAAAGGCTGTTGATATAGAGGTCATGGCTCACATGGAGAGAGGCACTAGAGTAGAGACTACCATGACTTTCCATGTATCTTGTGTCACTCATTTGGAGGATGGTACTAGACCATGCTAGGCATGGATTTCCTATTGGATCCAACTCAGATTGGAAAATCCATGTAGCATCTTCAATTGGTCTGTTCTTTCGCTTTACCAAATACTCATAGTAATCTATCCTTCTTGTGCTCTTTCCAACTCTCTGACACAGTATCTGTTCAACCTCTTCAATCTGCTTCTTAGGATAATTATATGATACAAAAACTTCATCATATGACTCATGATATTCATACAGATCAACAACATTGAATATAGGACATATATCAATGTCTAACTCAACTCCATAAGCAGTACCACTGTCAAACTTCTTCAAGATCTTACAAGGTCCAAACTTCTTCATTTTCAACATACTGTATGTTCCGACAGGAAAACCTTTGTTCTTCAAATGAACCATCACCACATCACCGACTTCAAAAACATGATATCTTATAGACTTATCAACATTCTCCTTATATTCTAGATTACTTTGTTCCAATCTTAACTTTACTTCCTCATGCAAAGACTTCATAAAATCAACAAACTCTTCTCTTGCAACACATTTTTTCTCTTCACAAGCAACATCCATTAAATCTGATATCCCTTTGGTCTATATTCTAGTAACAATCTCAAGAGGTGTTTTCCCTATTCTCCTATTCATAGAATTATTATATGCACATGTAGCTTGTGCTAATACCAACTCCCAATTACTTGGCTTATCTCCAACAAAACATCTCAGCAAATTACCCAAGATTATATTCACAACCTCTCTTTGTCTATCTGTACGTGGATGGAATGTAGAACTAAACTTCAACTCAGTACCCATCTTCTTCCACAAAGTCTTTCAAAAATAACCAACAAATTTACTATCTTTGTTAGAAATAATACTTTTTGGTAATCAATGCAATCTAACAATCTCTTTCAAGAAAATCTCAGCAACATGCTCGACATCTGATGTCTTCTTATATGGTATGAAATGAGTCATCTTAGAAAATCTACCCACAACAAAAAATACAAAATATACCCCTTCACTATCTTAAGCAATCCAAGAACAAAATCCATACTGATGTCACTCCAAGGTTCCTCATAATAGAAATAGGTGTATACAATCTAGTATTTTGACTTACTCCTTTTGCAACTTGACAAACTCCACAACACTTTACAAACTTCTCAAAATCATTATACATTTGTGGCCAATAATACTTCTTGCACAGTAGACTAAATGTCTTATCAATTCATAAATGTCCAACCAATCCACCGCTATGCTTTTTCTTAATGAGATTCAACCTCATAGAACCCTTAGGAATACACAATTGAATACACTTAAATGACATACCTTCTTGAATAAAACATTCCTCAAACTTATTTAGTTGTTTTGTCAAACTAGGTGCTCTGCACTCTCAACACATATAAGAAAAATTAGGATCAGTATCATACAACTCCTTAATCTCATCAAACAAAGAAATTCAATCTTCCTCTCGGTCAGCAAAGAATGTCTTCAACTCAATGCATCAACAACTCAGTTAGTGAGGCCACTCTTATGCTTAATCACAAATGTGATATTCTACAAGTACTCAACCCACTTCATATGTCTCTGATTCACCTTATGTTGACTTCCCAAGTACTGTAAGGTTTTATGCTCAATATACAACACAAACTCCTTAGGAATCAAATAATATCTCAACTTCTTCAATACTTGGACAATAGCATAAAGCTCTTGATCAAACACAAAATACTTACTTTTAGCATCATTCAATTTCTCTCTAAAGAAAGAAACAGGTTTACCTTCTTGACTTAATACAACTCCTATTGCACTACCACTTGCATCACTTTAACTTGAAATACCTTATTTAAATAAGGCAAAGCCAATACAGGTAACTCAAGAATCTTTTCTTTCAAAGTCTCAAAACTGTTAGCAACTCCATGTGTCCACTTGAATTCTTTTCTGTCTCCTCTCATTGTATTAGTAATATCATTAGAAACAAAATTGAAATTCCTTATAAACTTCTTATAAAATCTAGTCAACCATGATATGATCTTACTTCACCCACATTCTAAGGTGCAAACCACTGCAAAATTGCTTTAACCTTCTCAGGATCCATCTTCAAACCATCAGTTGAAATCAAAAATCCAAAATACACAATCTCCTCTTGCATAAAAGAACACTTCTTCAGATTAATCATCAACTTTTTCTCTTTTAATCTTTGCAATGCTTTTCTAAAATGCTCAAGATGTTCTTCCTTAGTCTTACTGAATATCAGAATATCATCCAAATAAACAATCACAAATTTACCCAAGAATTCTTGAGAACCTCATTCATCGATCTCATGAAAGTACTAGGTGCATTGGTCAAACCAAAAGGCATTACCATCCATTCATGCAAACCATCTTTTGTCTTGAAAGTAGTCTTCCATTCATTGCCTTCTTTGATTCTGGTCTAATGATAGCCACTCTTCAAATCAATCTTGGTAAAATACTTTGGTCCATTCAAACAATCCATTATGTCATCCATTCTCAGCTTAGGAAACATATATCTCATTGTGATCTTGCTAATAGCTCTGGAATCAATACACATTCCCCATTCTCCATTCTTCCCAGGTGCTAATACAACAGGTACAACACATGGACTCAAAATTTCTCTGATCAAACCCTTGTGCAACAATTCATGCACTTGTCTGTTAAGTTCTTCATTTTCAATAGGTGTCAATCTATATGGTTCTTTTCTTGATAAACTAGCTCCAGGAATTAGATCCATGCAATGAATTATACTCCTCATAGGAAGTAAACCATATGGTACATCCTCTGCAACAATATCCTTATACTCATTCAACAATTTTGTAATCTCCACTGGCACTCGGTCAATACTACCAATATCTACTGTCACTCGGTTACCACTAGCTTCTGTCACTTGGTCGCTACCAACTTGCACTCAGTTAGCACTATTTTATGATACTCGGCTACTATCGGCACAATTCGATCACCTAGAGATTATGGCAAAACAGATTTGTTTCTTCTTCATTTCCTTTTCAAATTGCTTTCCATTAACAATGCAAAATTTCACAATAGTACAATTAACCTCATCTGGACTTTCAATCAAAGGCAACAATATTTGTTTTTTCCCATTCACCCAAAGAATATATTGATTCAATCTTCCATCATGTATAGCATATCTATCATATTTCCAAGGTCTACCCAGTAGAATATGACAACAATCCATAGGCATAATATCTGACAAAATTTCATCAAAATAATGTCCAATCTTTAACTTCACAATGCATTATCCACTTACCAATATCTTATGGTGATCCTTGATGCATGACACATGATAAAGTTTAAGTTGCTCCAACATCTGCAAATGAAACTTTGTAACAGATTGTTGTTATGCCAAATTTGTAGAACTCCTACTATCAATGATCACTTTGCAACATTTTCCAGCCATCTTACATCTGGTCTTGAAAAGACTTCTCCTTATGACAAGTTCCTCATCACTTCCCTTATTACATAAGATTCTTCTCACAATAAGATTTTCTCCAACCTCAGGTCCACTAGGTAAATCCTTAGTGTCTCCTTTAACCACAACATTTCTGTTACCTTGCCCACTTTCATATAATCTACACTCAAAAGATCAATGTCGTTCATTACCACATCTAAAACAATTACTACGAAATCCACCTCTAGAATAAGAATTACCTCTTCCTCGGTAAGAACTAGTACATCCACAGTCATAATCAACACCTTTCCACTCAGTGTTTCCCTTATCATTATTCTTTCATTCAAATTTTCCCTTATCTTGCACAAAATTGTCAGATCTTCCACCTTCTCCATAAGATCTACCTCTGCCTCTCTGGAATCTACTAGCTCTACCTCTTTGTATTTTCCCATGCTTCTTTGTCAAGATCTCCTTAGCTTTCAACGCATATTGATATGCTTCCTCCACACTTTCCAATTTCACAAAACTTATCTCATCTTGAATCCCACATCTCAATCCATTTATGTACCTTGAAATTTTCTCAACATCTTCATCCACATGTCCAGATTTGATGTCCAATCTATAGTATTCCTTAGAATACTCCTTCACAGTCATGTCTCTTTTTCTCAAATTTTGCATCTTTCTCAACAAGCTAACTTGGTAATTAACAAGAAGGAATTTGTTCTTTACCTTTTTCACCATCTTCAGCCAAGTCTTGATCTTCTCCTTTCCTTGCCTTTTTTTATCAGTTTGCAAATGTTCCTAACATAGTGAGGCATGTCCTTTCAACCTTGTAACTACAATTTTCACCTTTCTATTATCTAGAGTGTTTTCATATTCGAAGAACTTCTCCATTTTAGAGATCCAAAAAATGGATGCTGGAAAGGCTAGTGGTATTGTACTGGCCACTTTTTCAATTATTGAACAAGAAAGCGACAAAACAAAACCTTTTAGTGGAATTTTTTTAGTAGTTTCTTCGATCATTTATGAGACAAGAAAAGATCAAATCTTAGATACAAGGTTATCATTGTAGAGGTTAAACAAAGAAAAAATGAAGGTGAATGTGAAAAAAATGTAATTTTATAGAGAAGAGTATTTGGGTTTAGCTATGTGAGAAGGATTGCAGATAGAAACTAGAAAGGTTGGGCGGACTGAAACTCATCCTTCTCCGAAAAGTGTGTTTTTAGCAAGGATTTTTAATAAGTTAACGAGTTATCATATAAATTTTATGACAAATTTATTGCATATATTTTGTCCAATCACTAGGAAAATAAAATAAGTAGAATATGAATGATTTATTTGGGATGTCAGTGAGATAAGCAACACAAGTGTTTTGTATCAAAATGATAGCCCTGTAACATAATTTAGTGAAAATTTGAATCATGCAAAGATGGCATTTTCGCTAAAGACAGGTACCGATTTCCTACTTGGATGTGAACAAATTACGAAATTATAATGGTTTCGTTATCAATAGTTTTGTAAGATATATGGCATATAGTTCCCCAAAAGAAGTGATGTTTTATTTTTGCACTACACAACTACTGATGTTGTTGATGTGTAATTTTATATGCAATTCCTGTAACAACAGAAGAACGAAAAATAGAAAAGAATTCTTGAACTAAGTCGATTATTAACTAATATGTTAGCAACAATGTACTGAGGTAAAGGAGTAGTAGCATCAAATCCTAGATTTTGAATGTGAATGTGAGAATGAAGTTGAGAGGTAGTGTGTACGGAGACTGTGGAGGTGCATGGAAATCATTGGAGGAGGAATACGGTGGTTTTTTTTCCTATAAAAAACTTTAGTCAAAGGGAGGGGGTTGTCTTAGTAGCTGTGCGTCCTTTTGTTGCCTTGATTGTGGCTTGTTTGTGGAGTTTCTTTTATAAAAAAAAGATTTTGGTGTGAATGGGATAGCGACATTCTATTAAGCCCCTATTCATGCCACGTTACTCTAAGATATCCTAGACAAGTAGATCTTCCTTTTTTCAGTAGTGAAGTTTACTGCTATCAATCTATTTGTCCACATTACAACCATACAATGTTTTATTGAATAGTTATTTAAAACTTTGTTACTGCATGAAACATGTTAATTTCATCTCTTTTTTGTTTTAACTGATGCATCTTTTACTTTATTTCTCATGTTAGTACATTTTTATTTTTGAAATGGAATTTTTTTTGCATGTTATTATTAAAATTGATTCGTTATATGTCTCTTTGATGATCTCCATTTATCAATTCTTTTTGTTTGAACATATTTTTTGTTCTTTTTATATGGATTTGAAGCTAATGTTGGACTTGATACTTTCTTGTTTTATGAGATTGACTATTTTTTTGAAAATGTACTTCTTTTGCACTTTATTGTTCTACTTGATAGATTTTATATCTTTATGATGAGGTGGGCATATTTTAGTCCTTTTTGTTTGAGCATGCTTTTATTTTTTCACTTTTTACCAAGTGGGTTGATAGTTTAATGGTATAACACCCTCGTAGTATAAATGAGTGCTTCAAGGTACTTACATACATAAACTGAGGGAAGACTAGGCAAATAGATCACGATCCATTGACTGCTAGGTTCTTTTCCTTTGAGCTATCGTCCCACTTCATGATCAATGCACCTTTTTTATGATATCTATTTATATTATAATTGATTTTCTTTTATGAAATGATCTAATTTTATGTCTTATTGTTGGAATTGATACATTCTTTACTTTATTGTTGAGGCTGACACATTTTATTTTCTAAATGGAAGAATTTTTGAACGTTTTTCGCTGAATTTATTATGGTTTATATATTATTGATGAGATGAAAACTTTTAAGCCACATTGTTCGAATGGATTGTTTTTACATTTTTAATCAATTGTGTTGGTAGTTAATTGGTGTGATGTCCGTGTAGTATAAATGATTGGTTAAAAGTACTCATGCCAAGTTGCTCAAGGTAGTCTAGGCAAGCAGACCACGTTCCATTCACTACTAAGGTCGTCACTTGCGAGCTATCAACATAGTTGATAACGAGTGCATCAATTGATGGAAATTTACTTATCTCACAATTGATTTATTGTATAAAATGAGGTCATTTTATGTGTTTTCATTTAAATTGATGCATTTTACACTTTATTTTTTAAAGCAATACATTTTATTTTGAAAAGGCAACATTTTCCCACTTTATTGTTGAAGTTGATAAGTTTTATATTTTATAAATGAGATTGAATATTTTAAGCCTCATTGTTTGAATGATTCTTACGAAATGGATTGATTGTTTGATGGTATAATATTCTTGTACTATAAATGAGTCGTTCAACGAACTCACCCTCAGTTACTAAAGAATAGCTAGAAAAAAGACCAAGATCGATTCACTACAGAGGCTCTTTGTCTATGATCTATCTGCTCACTTGGTGACCAGAGCAGTTATTTTATTTTAAAAATAGTTGAAAATGGATCTTGAGAATCTTGAGGGGATTGTATATTGACCTCCATGTAGAAGTACATTCGAAGAAATGATATTTCCCACAATAATAATTTTTTATAGAAATTCCATGAAGTATTTATTTGGGATTTGCACTTTAGTCACTAAGATGGTGAGAAGAAGTAGAAGTTTATTTTGGAGGATTGCATTCTAACGTGTTTTCAATTATTGAAGGAGAATGTGGCCGAACAAAATCTGTGATTGAATTTTTTTACTATTTGAGTTTTAGAAAGACAAAAAAAGATTAACTCCTGCACATAGGATTGGTATTATATAGGTTAAAGGAAGAAAACTTGACGGTGAATGAGAACAGAGCTAGTGTTATGAAGAGACTGACATAGAGAGGGATTAGATTACCAGGGCCAAAGGCACACCCAACTATCCAAACCGCCTACAAGAGTAAACAAAATGGAAAGCAACACAACAACAAGCACATGAGATAGAGGAGAAAAATGCTTTTATAGATTCAAGAAATCATCAACATACATGCCCAACTATAAGGTCTTCTGGGTCACGATCAAAATTACAATCAGACATAAAATCCTATTTTGATAAATTTTCGCATTCCAACTTGCTTATGCTCTTCCTACCCTAATTCCTCAATATCTCTCCCTAAAAATCTTAGCAAATACCTATCACAAAATCTTAGCAAATACCTATCACAACACATAGACAACAAGATAAACCAAGGACCAAAAAAAATGATTCAAGTCAACTAACTCCCCTACTAAAGGAACTCGGCATCCAAAGAGAACTCGACAGGCAAAGATAACTCAGCAACCAAACGAACTCGGCAACCAAAGATAACTCAACAACAACAGTTAACTTGACAAACAAAGAGAACTAAACAATGCAAGACATTGCAACTCGGTAGCAAATAAGAAACTCGACAAACATACAGGATAGTAATGCAACCTAGGATGCTCCTGCATTAGGCAACATGGGTTGAAAGAAATGATTCTTCAAAATCATTGAGATCTCACAACCTGAACTGAATCCAACTTAGATTGGTAAATCCATGTAGCATCTTCAATTGGTCTATTCTTCCGCTTTACCAAATACTCATTGTAATCTTTCCATCTTGTGCTCTTTCCAACTCTCTGACCCAGTATTTGTTCAACCTCTTCAATCTGCTTCTTAGGATAATTATATGATACAACAACTTCATCATCTCACTCATGATATTCATACAGATGAGCAACATTGAATATAGGACATATATCCATGTTTAACTCAATTTCATAAGTAGTACCACTGTCAAACTTCTTCACGATCTTCAACATACTATATGCTCCGACAGGAAAACCTCTTTTCTTCAAATGAACCATCACCAAATCACCAACTTCAAAAACATGATGTCTTTTAGACTTATCAACATTCTCCTTATACTCTAGATTACTTTGTTGCAATTGTAACATTACTTTCTTATGCAAAGACTTCATAAAATCAACAAACTCTTCTCCTGCAACACTTTTCTTCTCTTGACAAGAAATATCCCTTAGATCTGATATCCCTTTGGGCTGTATTCTAGTAACAATTGCAAAAGGTGTTTTCCCTATTTTCCTATTCATAGAATTATTATATGCATGTTCATCTTGTGCTAATACCAACTCCCAATTACTTGGCTTATCTCCAACTAAACATCTCAACAAATTACACAAGCTTATATTGACAACCTCTGTCTGTCCATCTATCCATGGATGGAATGTAGAACTAAACTTCAACTCAGTACCCATCTTCTTCCACAAAGTCTTCCAAAAGTAACCAACAAACTTACTATCTTTGTTAGAAATAATACTTCTTGTTAATCAATGCAATCTAAGAATCTCTTTGAGGAAAATCTCAACAACATGCTCGGCATCTGATGTCTTCTTACAAGGTATTAAATGAGCCATCTTAGAAAATCTACCCACAACAAAAAATAAAAAATCATACTCCTTCACTATCTTAAGCAATCTAAGAAAAAAATCCATACTGATGTCACTACTAAGTTTCTCAGAATAGAAATAGGTGTATACAATCTAGTATTTTGACTTACTCCTTTTGCAACTTGACAAAGTCCAACACTCTTTACAAACTTCTCAACATCATTATACATTTGTGGCCAATAATACTTCTCCTTGACTCAATATCTTATCAATTCATAAATGTCCAGCCAATCCACCGCTATGCTATTTCTTAATGAAATTCAACCTCATAGAAATCTTAGGAATACACAATTGAATACACTTAAATAATATACCCTCCTTAATAAAATATTCGTCAAACTTATTCTGTCAAACTAGGTGCTTTGCACGCTCTCCACATCTTAGAAAAATCAAGATCAATATAATACAACTCCTTAATCTCATCAAAACCAAGAACTTCAATCTTCATCTTGGTCAGCAAAGAATGTCTTCTACTTAATGCATCAGCAAGTCAGTTAGTGAGGCCACTCTTATGCTTAATCACAAATATGAAATTTTGATAGTACTCAACCCACTTCATATGTCTCTGATTCAATTTATGTTGACTTCCCAAACACTGTAAGGCTTTATGATCAATATACAACACAAACTCCTTAGGAATCGAATAATGTCTCAACTTCTTCAATGCTTGGACAATAGCATAAAACTCTTGATCATACACATAATACTTCCTTTTAGCATCATTCAATTTCCCTCTAAAGAAATAAATAGTTTTACCTTCTTGACTTAATACAACTCTTATTGCACTACCACTTGCATCACATTCAACTTGAAATACTTGATTTAAATCAAGCAAAGCCAATACAGATAACTCAAGAACCTTTTGTTTCAAAGTCTCAAAACTGTTAGGAACTCCATTTGTCCACTTGAATTCTTTTCTGCCTCCTCACATTGTATTAGTCATATAATTACAAACAAAACTAAAATTCCTTATAAACTTCCTATAAAAACTAGTCAAACCATGAAATGATCTTACTTCAACCACATTCTAAGGTGCAAGCCACTCCAAAATTGCTTTAACCTTCTCAGGATCCATCTTAAAACCATCAGCTGAAATCACAAATCCAAAATACACAATCTCCTCTTGCATAAAACTTCTTCAGATTAATCATCAACTTTTCCTCTTTCAATCTCTGCAATACTTGTCTAACATGCTCAAGATGTTCTTTCGTAGTCTTACTAAATATCAAAATATCATCCAAATAAACAATCACAAATTTACCCAAGAATTCTTGAGGACCTCATTCATCAATCTCACTAAAGAACTAGGTGCATTGGTCAAACCAAAAGGCATTACCATCCATTCATACAAACCATCTTTTGTCTTGATGGCAATCTTCAATTCATCACCTTCTCTGATTATGATTTGATGATAGCTACTCTTCAAATCAATCTTGGTAAAATACTTTGGTCCACTCAAACAATTCATTATGTCTTCTGTTCTCGGCATAGGAAACATATATTTCACTGTGATCATGTTAATAGCTTTGGAATCAATACACATTCTCCATTCTCCATTATTCTTGGGTGCTAATACAACAAGTAAAACACATGGACTCAAACTTTCTCTGATCAAATCCTTCTGCAACAATTCATGCACTTGTTTGTTAAGTTATTCATTTTAAGTAGGTGTCAATCTATATGGTTCTTTGCTTGGCAAACTAGCTCCAAGAATCAGATCCATGCAATGACTTATACTCCTCATAGGAGGTAAAGCATCCGGTACATCCTCTGAAACAATATCCTTATACTCATTCAACAATTTTGTAATCTCCATTGTCACTTGGTCAATACTACCAGTATCTAATGTCACTTGGTTACCACTGGCTTCTGTCACTTGGTCGCTACTGAGTTGCACTTGGTTAGCACTATGTTATGACACTCGGCTACTATCGACACAACTTGATCTCCTAGGAATTATGGAAAAAAAGATTTGTTTCTTCTTCATTTCCTTTTCAAATTGCTTTCCATTAACCATGAAAATTTTCATAATAGTACAATTAACCTCCTTTGGACTTTCAAATAAAGGCAGCAATATTTTCTTTTTCCCATTCACCCAAAGAGTATATAGACTCAATTTTCCATCATTTATAGCATATCTATCATATTGCCAAGGTCTACCCAGTAGAATATGACATCAATCCATAGGCACAATATCACACAAAAGTTTATCAAAATAATGTCTAATCTTGAAATTCAAAATGCATTGTTCACTTACCAATATCTTATGCTCATCCTTGATCCATGAGAAATGATAAGGTTTAAGATGCTCCAACCTCTGTAACTGCAACTTTGTAACAGATTTTTTTAATGTCAAATTTGTAGAACTCCCACTATCAATGATTACTTTGCAACATTTTCTAGCCATCTTGCATCTGGTCTTGAAAACACTTCTCCTTAGGAAAAGTTCCTCCTCACTTTCCTTATTACATAATATTCTTCTCACTATCAGATTTTCTCTAGCCTCAGGTCCACTAGGTGAACCCTTAGTGTCTCCTTGAATCACAACATTATGTTACCTTGCCCACTTTTAGAGCATCTACACTCAAAAGATCTATGTCATTCTTTACAACATCTAAAACAATTACTACGAAATCCACCTCTAGAATAAGAATTACCTCTTCCTCGAGAAGAAACAGTACATCCACGGTAAGAATTCCTCAGAATACTCCTTCACAGTGATGTGTCTGTCTCAAAATTTGCATTTTTCTCAACAAGCTAACTTGGTAATTAGTTGGAAGGAATTTGTTCTTTACCTTGTTTAGCATCTTCGGCCAAGTCTTGATCTTCTCCTTTCGTCGCCTTTTTCTATGAGTTTGCAAATTTGCCACCACAATGAGGGATGTCCTTTCAACCTTGTAAATTAAATTTTCACCTTTCTATTATCTACAATGTTTTAATATTCGAAGAACTTCTCCATTTCAGAGATTCAATCCAACCCAGCATTGGTATGCAATTTTCCATCATAAGTAACAAATTCTACAAAAGGTTTTCAATTTGCCCTAAATAATACTCTCAACAATCTTGCTTCATCTTGATCTACTTTAGGTTCTAGATAAGGGTTTGGTGCTGCTGCTTCATCATCACTCACAACATAAAGCTGCGCTCCTCTTCTCTGGGCTATCTCCACAACATCTAATCTGGTTGCAATTTGTCTCAATGTATCCAATACGACATTCTTAGCATTTCCTCTACCTCGAACCATCTTTACAATCAAGTTCTGCAAGTTATAGGTCAAATCCGCAAATCTACTACCCCACAAGAAAATTCAATTACGATTCTATGCGATCCCATCTGCACAATCATGAACTAGCTCTAATACCACTTGACGCAGGGAGGGATTATATAATCAAGGCCAAAGGCACACCTAGCTATCCAAACCATTTGCAAGAGTAAACACGACGAAACACAACACAACTACATCGAGCATAGGAGGGAGAGGAGAAAAATGCTTTTAGAGATTCATCAAATCATCAACATACATGCCCAACTGTAAAGCCTTATGGGTTACAACCAACATTACAATCATACTTCAATCCTAATTGATAAATTTTTGCATTCGAACTTTCTTATGCTCTTCCTATGCTACTTGCTCCATATCTCTCCCTAAAACTCTACCCAAAACCCCCTTAAATACATGCACGACCACAAGTAAGCCTGTTGAAAATACCAACTAAATGCTTACATTAAGTTCCAAAACAAGCCACAAGTTGACTCTCAACAAATACCTATCACAAAATTAAATGCAAAGGTCAGCTCTAACTAGAAACCGAACACAATAGCAATTTAAGGACCAAACAAAATGCTACAACTCGACGAACTCAACAAAATAATGAACTTGACAACCAAAGAGAACTTGGCAACCAAATGAACTCGACAACCAAAGATAACTCTGTATTGTACTTTGTCTTCAAAACAAAAGCATGTTTGAAGGGAGAAATTTTCATGGATTAGCAAGAATAAGTGGAAATTTAATAGATACGGTTTAAGGGTTGCAAAACATGTGCATTCTCTCAAGTGATTATAAGTAGTAACGTTGAATCCACTTTATATCAAAGAGGAATCTTTTGAAGAGGAAGAGAATGCTTTTTCTATTCAAACTTTTTATTTTGTGGGCAGTACATTGCCAAGGAAAGGTGCACACTCTCTAAAGGCCGTTGTTTAGGGCTTTGTTAGCTTCTTTAGCAAGTCAGTAGTGACAGCTTTCAAGTTTCATGAACAATTCAAGCTATTTCAATACTACTCTTTTATAGGTGTGTTTGAAATGGATATGCATTATTATTTAATGATTTGGGTGGCTGTAACTCTTGAGAGAAAGAGTATTTTAAGATCACAAATAAAATCTTAATTTTTCAGATTCATACGTTCCTTACTTTTCTTTTTTCTCAATTGCTAAATTGTTGCAAGTTAGCTTAATTTGTAAATTGTTTATCATCTCAAAATCATTGCAAGAAACATGATAAGTAAATAAAAAAACTAGGAAAAAATACGGCATCGTATTACACTGGATGAAGCTAATACTATGCCCTATTTTGCCAAAATAAACTCCTTGTACGATGACAACAACGAGATATAATGAGACCTATAGAAAAGTGGAGCAGATTATTGATAACAAATTTAAAAGATAAAGGCTCAGTAAATGTTCTATGTTGTGGGTTTTACCTATTATTCTCTTCTCTTAGTCTTTCACAATTGCTATCGAGGCATTGTGTTTTTCGAGAGAGGTGATGGTTTTCTAGGTGAAGGAGATTGAAAAATTTACCTATGTTGTCTGTTTAGATGTGGGGTCGATCCATGGATTACTCTTCCATTTAATTGCCTCCTGCTTTGTTAGTCCTATTGAGGTGAGATCCTTTTCTATTGAGGTGATTAGTGTTAATGTTTGGTAGCTTCTGTTGGATAACTTTATGGTTATTCATATAAAATTATATATGAGATATAATAGTATGTGAGATATAAGCTTATATATATATATATATATATATATATATATATATATATATATATATATATATATATATATATATATATATATATATATATATATATATATATATATATATATATATATATATATATATATATATATATATATATATATATATATATATATATATAAGTTTGTATTATTAATTATATGTTTATTGAATAGACATGTCTATTCATTGACCTATGCCTAATATAGATGAGAGGACGTTGCATATCGAAAACATATACCTGATTACAAGGCAATGCCATTACATTTGCAACAGATCTGAAAACCTTAACAATGAGTAGATTTGTTGTTTGGGAGTTGACTTTCTCTTGGAGACATTTTAAATATTTTCATAATATGGTTCTGGGAGCCAATGTTAAACCTAATATGAAAGTTTAGGGAGTTAGTCAGAAATCCTTGTTCCTTGTCGAGGGCTTGTATTCTTGTTAGGATAAGTATTGATGACACATGAATATAAACAATGGGTAACATCAACTAAGAATTGGAGAGAATTGGTAGAAGACAAAAGTCAGAATTAAGATGGTTTGTATTAGGGTCTAGTGTTGTTGTTTGCATTGAAAAATATCTAAGGTAATAAAATATTTTGTTCGCAAGTTTTTAATAGAAGGGAAAAAAATGGATGCCAGAAAGGCCAGGGGTATTGTACTAGCTGCTTTTTCAATTATTGAAAAAGAAGGCGACAAAACAAAACCTTTTAGTGGAATTTTTTTAGTAGTTTCATCGATTACTTATGAGGCAAGAAAAGATCTAAAAGGTTACCATTGTAGAGGTTAAATGAAAAAAAAAATGTAATTTTATAGAGAAGAGTATTTAGGTTTAGCTATGTGAGAAGGATTGTAGATATAAACTAGAAAGGTTGGGCAGATTGAAACTCATCCTTCTCCAAAAGGTGTGTTTGAAGCAAGGATTTTTAATAAGTTAACGAGTTATCATATAAATTTTATTACAAATTTATTGCATATATTTTGTCCAGTCACTAGGAAAATAAAATAAGTAGAATATGAATGATTTATTTGGGATGTCAGTGAGATAAGCAACACAAGTGTTTTGTATCAAAAGGATAGCCCTATAACATAATTTAGTGAAAATTTGAATGATGCAAAGATGGCATTTTCTCTAAAGACAGGTACCGATTTTCTACTCGCATGTGAACAAATTACAAAATTATAATGGTTTAGTTATCAATAGTTTTGTAAGATATATGTGATGGGGACACAACCCAACAACATAATGGACACAATAGAAAACGGAAATTATATTAACTGAGAAAATAAGCTAGTACAAATAGTACAGAGAAAATAAACTTCAAAACATGCCCTACGGGCTTACAATAGCATAAATCTGGAGAATATCTCTCCTTTTAGCACCCCCTCTCAAGCTCCAATCCGAACTGCCTTTTACAATGCTAGAAATCTCCTTAAATAGACCCCGGAGGGTTAAGGACTAGGAGTACATTCTAGAAAGTGCTAGTAGGCATCCACCGCCAAAATAGAAGGTTCCAGAAGCTGCGTTAGAAGTCGGTGCAAATCTAGAAGAATCCAAAACGGTAGCCGAACTTTCGGGAGGCATAACTTTTGAACCGTAGCTCCGATTGATGAACCGTTTACATTTTTGGAAAGCTCTCGAAGCACTCTATAGCCCTATGGAAAAGCTTCACTTGTCCCACATTTTTTGACCCTTTTTGAGGTCATATAATGCCCCAAACCTGACTTTGAAGCATTCTTAGGAGGTCTCCAAAACTCAAAAAACTGCAATAACTTTCAAACCGTGGGGCCTATTGACCTGATTCTTTTTCTGGAATTCTCTAAATCATGATTACATTCATCTGGCCAATTCACACCTTCTAGTTTACCGAAATGATGGCCCAATTACATGCTCCTATTTTTTTGAGATTTTCAAACGCACTGATAGTTGAACTATGAGAGTTGGAACCTTTATTTGAGCCAAATGGGTATCCAAAAATGTAAAGACATAAAATAGAAACTAAGTCTAAGTACATTTTTTTTTTGGGTGACACAGGATTGCCCTTATACCTCTGGATGCTCTTGCATCAGACACCCAGGGTAGATTGAAAAGTGACCCTGTCACTTTATGGATGGTAGAGGAAATCCCAAATGGGAAACCTTAGCTGCTGAAATCCAAGTTGAGTCCTCGATCGGTCGTCCTTTCCATTTGACCAAATACTCTTCATACTGCCTGTTTCTGGTACTCCTACCCACACGATGATCTAGAATTTCTTCTATCTCCTCCTTCTTAGAAGAAGGAATTGGACATGGCTCTAAAACCAGCTCCTCATCTGCACCATCATCATGATACTCTGTTAAATCTGCAATGTTGAAAATGGGAGAAATGTGAATACCATCTGGCAGCTCCACCTCATATGCATTTCCTGAGTTATGTTTCTTCAAAACTTTGCAGGGGCCAAATTTATTCATTTTTAGCTTGTTGTAAGTACCAACTGGAAATCTTTCTTTTCGTAAGTGCACCATGACTAGATCCCCTACTTGGAATTCCTTATGTCTTCTCCTTTGATCAACCCTAGCTTTATACTCTTGATTCATCTTGATAATGCGTGCTTGAACCTCCTCATGTAGACGCTTGATGTGTTCAGCAAATTCCTTAGCTTCAGCACTTGTCCTCTCCCCTTGTTCTATCTTCCTCAATTCTGGTGCAGTCCTTGGGCTATTCCCATATACAATTTGAAATGGTGATTTTTCAGTACTCCTATTTACAGAGTTATTATAAGAAAACTCTGCCTGTGGTAGAATCAAATCCCATCCCTTGGGCTTATCTCCAACTAAACATCTCAGCAAATTGCCCAGACTTCTATTTACCACTTCTGTTTGGCCATCAGTCTGTGGGTGATGCATGGAACTGAATTTCAAGTCTGTTCTCAACTTCTTCCACAATGTCCTCCAGAAATACCCCACAAATTTAGTATCTCGGTCAGAAACTATACTCCTTGGAAGACCATGTAGTCTTACCACCTCTTTGAAAAACAAGTCTGCAATATGGACAACATCATGAGTTTTGTGGCATGGAATGAAATGTGCCATTTTGGAGAACCTATCAACCACCACGAATACTGAGTCATTACCCCTTTGTGTCCTTGGCAATCCAAGAACAAAATCCAGACTTATGTCCTCCCATGGCCTTGATGGAATAGGCAATGGCTGATATAGGCCAGTATTTTGACTAAACCCCTTGGCAACTTGACAAACTTGGCAACTCTGTACAAACTTCTTCACATCCTGTGTAATTTGAGGCCAAAAATAATGTTCTCTAAGAATGGAAATGGTCTTATCCCGACCAAAATGTCCTGCCATCCCTCCACTGTGTTTCTCCTTAATCAGATTTTCCCTCATGGAACTCCTTGGAATGCACAATTGACTACCTTTGAACAACATGCCATCCTGAATCAAATAGTCTAACCACTTGGTTCTATCTACAGCAACAGGTTCTTTACAAGCTTTCCATGCTTCAGCAAAATCAGGATCCTTGGGGTACAAATTCTTGAGTTCATCAAACCCAACTACTTCAACCTGCATTGTTGTAAGCAACAGTTGTCTCCTACTTAATGCATCTGCAACCCTGTTAGATTTTCCACTTCTATGCTTCAACACAAATGTATAACTCTGCAAGAATTCTACCCACTTCATATGCCTTTGATTCAATTTACCTTGGCTATTTAGGTACTGTAATGCCTGATGATCAGTATACAAAACAAATTCCTTTGGCAATAAATAATGCCTCCATTTCTTTAAGGCCTGAACTATTGCATAGAACTCTTGATCATAAACATAATACTTCTTCTTTGCATCTTTCAATTTTTCACTAAAATATGCAATAGGCTTACCTTCTTGGCTTAATACAGCCCCAATAGCACTACCACTAGCATCACAATCCACCTGGAATACTTTTCTAAAATCTGGAAGTGCCAACACAGGCTGTTCAGTCACCTTCTTCTTCAAGAATTCAAAACTTCTCGCAGCTACTGCAGTCCATTTGAACTCTTTTCTATCCCCTCTTATTGTATCAGTTAGAGGTGCACATATGCCACTGAAATTCTTAATAAACTTCCTGTAAAAACTAACCAGACCATGAAATGATCTTACCTCAGTAGCAGACCTTGGAGTAGGCCATTCCAAGATGGCTTTTACCTTCTCTGGATCCATTTTGAGACCTTCAGGTGATATAGAAAATCCCAAATAGACTAACTCCCTTTTTGCAAAGACACACTTCTTTAGATTAATTAACAGTTTCTCTTCCCTTAGCCTTTCAAGGACACTACGAATATGCAGTAAATGTTCTTCCAAAGTCTTGCTGAAAATTAAAATATCATCCAAATAGACAATAACAAATTTTTCCAAGAACTTCTTAAGTACCTCATTCATGAGCCGCCGGAAGGTGCTTGGGGCGTTCGTCAATCCAAAGGGCATGACTAACCACTCATAAAGACCCTCCTTGGTCTTGAAGGCTGTTTTCCACTCATCTCCTTCTCGAATCCGTATCTGATGATAGCCACTCAAGCAGTCCATAAGATCATCCATCCTTGGTAAAGGAAACCAGTACTTGATGGTTATCCTATTTATAGCTCAAGAATTTGTACACATCCTCCACTCTCCATCCTTCTTTGGTGCAAGTACTGCAGGTACTGCACATGGACTCAGGCTCTCTCGAATCAAGCCCTTCCTCAACAGCTCCTGAACCTATCTATTTAGCTCCTCTGTTTCAGAAGGAGTCATCCTATGAGCAACCTTGTTAGGCAAACTAGCTCCTGGAATCAGATCTATCTGATGACTGATTTGCCTTATTGGTGGCAATCCATCTGGAACATTATCAGAGATAATATCTCCAAATTCCCCTAGTAAATCTGAAACTTAAAATGGTATTTCACTACTACCTTCTTTATCTTTCCTAGGAATCAAAGCATAGCACATACGCTGATGTTTCATGCCATCTAAAAACTTCCTTCCATCAACAAGACAAATCCTAGCACTGCTACATACCTTTTCACCTTCCTTTTTCATGGGCTTCAATTTGTGGCGAACTCCATCCTTTGTCAGAGAGTATGTGTTTGCATGTCCATCATGTATTGCATGTCTGTCAAACTGCCACTGTCTACCCAACAATAGATGGCAAACATCCATCGAAATAACATCACAGAGAACTTCATCATGGTAACTCCCAATTTTGAATTTTACTAAACATTGTTCACTTACCAGGACCTTATGATCATCTTTTACCCAAGAAATCCGATAGGGCTGGGGATGTTTCTCCCTCTTGAGGTTCAGCTTAGAGACCATCTCTTCTAATACCAAGTTATCAGTTCTACCACCATCAATGATCACATCACAACATTTATCCTCACACTTGCATCTGGTACGGAACAATCTCCTCCATTGTCCTGGTTCATTCTCACCACTTAGTAGGACTCTTTCATTTACCAAGGTCTCTCCTCTTTCTGCATCCTCTGAATGTGATGATTGTGCATCCTCATCCACATGAGCAAACCTAGCTTGGCCCTCAGCTCTCCTATCTGTCCTTCCTTGTCGTTGAGGGCATTCAAAGGCACGATGACCTTCTTCATTGCAATGGAAACAGGTACCACAGAAGCCTCCTCTTCCTTGTCCACGTCCTCTACCTCTTCCTCTTTGATTTCCAAAGTCTTGATCACGAGAGTGGTTGAAACCCTCATTCCTCTGGTTCCTGCTAGTACCCTCATCTTCATTTTTCTTTTGAGTTTCATTGCGGCCTCCAGATGATCTACCGCTTCCCCTTCCTCCTTGACCGCGCCCTCTTTGTCTTCCTTCAAACCTTTTACTCAACTTCTCTTCAACTCGTAGGGCAAACTGGTATGCTTCTTCAACGCTGGTCATTCTTACCAGACTTAATTCCTCCTAGATGCTAGGTCGCAACCCACTGATATAACGAGCAACCTTCTCCTTATTTTCTTCTGCATGCCCCGCTCTAATCAGGAGTCGGTAAAACTCCTCTGTATATTCTTGGACTGATCTTCCTGCTTTCTTTAACCCATGAATCTTCTTAAACAGATCAAGCTCGTAGTCCACATGAATGAACTGCTTCTTCAGTTTGTCCACCATGCGATCCTATCTTGTGATCTTCTCCTTTCCTCTTCTAAGTCTAGTTGAATCTCTTGCCACCAGATTTTGGCATGGCCTTTCAGTTTGGCCTTTGCAAACTTAACCCTACCTGGGTCCCTTATATCCTCATACTCAAAGTATTCTTCCAGCTCATTGATCCAATCGATCAACTCATCTGGTTTCAAATTTCCTGAAAATATACCCACTTTAATTGTAGGTCTTTTCCCAAACCTAGTAATGGCCCTAAAAAGCCTTTCCTCTATAGGATTCAGAACTTCCCCGTCAACTTCCATTACTTCCTCTTCATTGTCATCCTCACTATTGTCATCTGCGGCAACATTTGCTCCTCTACGAAGCTCCTCTTGCAATGCTTGTACCTATCTCTCGAGGGCTCTAACCTCCTCAGGATCAATAGCTATGGCCCTTCCGCCACACTCTCTTCGTGGAGGCATCTTCTAACTCGAACCCACAACCACACAGTCCTGGTGCAAACTGCCTCACAGTCGGCGCTCTGTCTACACACTCAGGAAAACCCGCTCTGATACCACTTGATGGGGACACAACCCAACAATAGAATGGACACAATAGAAAAGGGAAATTATATTAACTGAGAAAATAAGCTAGTACAAACAGTGCAGAGAAAATAAACTTCAAAACATGCCCTACGGGCTTACAATAGCATAAATCTGGAGAATATCTCTCCTTTTAGCACCCCCTCTCAAGCTCCAATCCGAACTGCCTTTTACAATGCCAAAAATCTCCTTAAATAGACCCCGGAGGGTTAAGGACTAGGAGTACATTCTAGAAAGTGCTAGTAGGCATCCACCGACAAAATAGAAGGTTCCAGAAGCTGCGTTAGAAGTCGGTGCAAATCTAGAAGAATTCGAAACGGTAGCCGAACTTTCGGGAGGCATAACTTTTGAACCGTAGCTCCGATTGACGAACCGTTTACATTTTTGAAAATCTCTTGAAGCTCTCTATATCCCTATGGACCAGCTTCACTCGTCCCCCATTTTTCGACCCTTTTAGAGGTCATTTAATGCCCCAAACCTGACTTTGAAGCATTCTTAGGAGGTCTCCAAAACTCAAAAAACTGCAATAACTTTCAAACCGTGGGGCCTATTGACCTGATTCTTTTTCTGGAATTCTCTAAATCATGATTACATTCATCTGGACAATTCACACCTTCTAGTTTACCGAAATGATGGCCCAAATACATGCTCCTATTTTTTCGGGATTTTCAAACGCACTGATAGTTGAACTATGAGAGTTGGAACCTTTATTTGAGCCAAATGGGTATCTAAAAACGTAAAGACATAAAATAGAAACTAAGTCTAAGTACATTTTTTTGTTTTGGGTGACACAGGATTGCCCTTATACCTCTAGATGCTCCTGCATTAATATGGTATATAGTTCAACAAAAGAAGTGATGTTTTATTTTTGTACTACAAAAATACTCATGATGTTGATGTGTAATTTTATATGCAATTCTTATAACTACAGAAGAAAGAAAAATAGAAAAGAATTCTTGAACTAAGTCGATCATTAACTAATATGTCAACAACAATGTACTGAGGTAAAGGAGTAGTAGCATCAAATCCTAGATTTTGAATGTGAGTGTGAGAATGAAGTTAAGATGTAGTGTGTACGGAGACTGTGGAGGTGCATGGAAATCATTGGAGGAGGAATACGATGGTTTTTTTCCTATAACAAACTTTAGTCAAAGGTAGGGGGTTGTCTTAGTAGTTGTGCATCATTTTATTGCCTTGATTGTGGCTTGTTTGTGGAGTTTCTTTTATAAAAAAAAGACTTTGGTGTGAATGGGATAGCCTCATTCTATTAATCCCCTATTCATGCCAAGTTACTCTAAGATATCCTACACAAGCAGATCTTGCTTTTTTTAGCAGTGAAATTTACTACCATCAATCTATTTGTCCACATTGTAACCATACAATGTTTTATTGAATAGTTATTTATGTAAAACTTTGTTACTGCATGAAGCATGTTAATTTCATCTATTTTTTGTTTTAACCGATGCATTTTTTACTTTATTTCTCATGTTAGTACTTTTTTATTTTTGAAATGGACCTTTTCTTGCACTTTATTGTTAAAATTGATTCGTTAAATGTTTCTTTGATGAACTCTATTTATTAATTCTTTTTGTTTGAATGGATTTTTTGTTATTTTTATATGGATTTGTAGTTAATGTTGGACTTGATACTTCCTTGATTTTTGAGATTGACGATTTTTTTGAAAATGTATAGCTTTTGCACTTTTTTGTTCTACTCGATAGATTTTATATCTTTTTGATGAGGTGGGCATATTTTAGGCCTTTTTGTTTGAGTGTGCTTTTATTTTTTTACTTTTTGCCAATTGGGTTGATAGTTCAATGGTATAACACCCTCATAGTATAAATGAGTGCCTCAAGGTACTTACACATAGAAACTGAAGGAAGACTAGGCAAACAAACCACGATCCATTCACTGCTAGGTTCTTTTCCTTTGAGCTATCATCCCACTTCATGATCAGTGCACCTTTTTTACAATATCTATTTATATTGTAATTGATTTTCTTTTATGAAATGATCTCATTTTATGTCTTATTGTTGGAATTGATACATTCTATACTTTATTGTTGAGGCAGATACATTTTATTTTTTAAATGGAAGAATTTCTGAACTTTTTTGCTGAAGTTATTATGGTTTATATATTATTGATGAGATGACAACTTTTAAGCCACATTGTTCGAATGGATTGTTTTTACATTTTTTATCAATTGTGTTGGTAGTTCAATGGTATGAAATCTGTTTAGTATAAATGATTGGTTCAAAGTACTAATGCCAAGTTACTAAAGGTAGTCTAGGCAAACAGACCACGTTCCATTCACTACTAAGGTCCTCACTTGCGAGCTATCAACATAGTTAATAATGAGTGTATATTTTGATGGAAATTTACTTATCTCACAATTGATTTATTGTATGAAATGACGTCATTTTATGTGCTTTTGTTTAAACTGATACATTTTATGCTCTATTTTTTAAAGCAATACATTTTATTTTGGAAAGGCAACATTTTCCCACTTTATTGTTGAAACTGATAAGTTTTATATTTTATAAATGAGATTGAATATTTTAAGCCTCATTTTTTTAATGATTCTTACCAAATGGATTGATAATTTGATGGTATAATTTTCTTGTACTATAAATAAGTGGTTCAATGAGCTCACCGTAAGTTACTAAAGAATAGCTAGAAAAAAGACCAAGATCCATTCACTATAGAGGGTCTTTATCTTTGATCTATTTGTTCACTTGGTGACCAAGGCACTTATTTTATCTGAAAAACTATTGAAAGTGGATCTTGAGAATCTTAAAGGGATTGTATATTGACCTCCATGTAGAAGTACATTTGAAGAAATGCTATTTCCTACACTAATAATTTTTTATAGAAATTCTATGAAGTATTTATGTGGGATTTGTGCTTTAGTCACTAAGATGGTGAGAAGAAGTAGAAGATTATTTTGGACAATTGCATTGTAACATGTTTTCAATTATTGAAGGAGAATGTGGCTGAACAAAATCTGTGATTGAATTTTTTTACTATTTGAGTTTTAGGAAGACAAAAAAAGATTAACTCCTACAGATAGGATTGATGTTATATAGGTTAAAGGAAGAAAATTGACAGTGAATGAGAAAAGAGCTAGCGTTATGAAGAGACTGATGTAGGGAGGGATTAGATAACTAGTGCCAAAGGCACACCCAACTATCCAAACTACTTGCAAGAGTAAACACAATGGAAAGAAACACAACAACAAGCACATGAGATATAGGAGAAAAATGCTTTTATAGATTCATCACATCATCAACATACGTGTCCATCTATAAGTCCTTTGTTACAGTGAACATTACAATCAGACCTCAATAATATTTTGATAAATTTTCGCGTTCCAACTTGCTTTTTCTCTTCCTACGCTAATTCCTCAATATCTCTCCCTCAAAATCTATCAAAGACCCCCTTAAATACATGCACGACTTCAAGTTGACCTGTTACAAATACCAACTAATTAAAGTGTTACATTAAATTTCAAAACAAGCCACAAGTCAGATCTCAACAAATACCTATCACAAAATTAAATGTAAAGGTTGCTAGAAATTGCACACAGACAACACGAGAAATGAAGGACCAAAAAAAATGCAGCAACTCGACGAACTCCCCTACTAAAGGAACTCAACAACCAAAGAGAACTCGACAACCAAAGATAACTTAGCAACCAAATGAACTCAATAACCAAAGATAACTCAATAACAACTATTAACTCGATAAACAAGGACAACTTGACAATGCAAGGCGTTGCAACTCAGCATCAAATAAGAAACTCAACAAATATGTAGGATGACAATGCAACCCAGAATGCTCCTACATTAGGCAACTGAGGTTGAAAGAAATGATTCTTCTGAAATATTGAGATGTTACAACCTGAGCTGAAATCAACTCAGATTGGGAAATCCATGTAGCATCTTCAATTTGTCTATTCCTCCAGTTTACCAAATACTCATAGTAATCTTTCCTTGTTATGCTCTTTCCAACTCTCTAACCTAGTATCAGCTCAACCTCTTTTAATATTCTTCTTAGGATAATTATATGATACAACTTCATCATCTGAGTCATCATATTCATTAAGATCAACAACATTGACTATAAGACATATCCATGTCTAACTCAACTCCATAAGCAGTACCACTGTCAAAATTATTCAAGATTTTACAAGGTCCAAACTTCTTCATCTTCAATTTACTGTATCTTCCAACACGAAAACCTCCATTCTTCAAATGAACCATCACCACATCACCAACTTCAAAAACATGATGTCTTTTAGACTTATCAACATTCTCCTTATACTCTATATTACTTTGTTCAAATCTTAACTTTACTTCCTCATGCAAAGACATCATAAAATCAACAAACTCTTCTCCTGCAACACTTTTCTTCTCTTCATAGGAAATATCGCTTAAATCTGATATCCCTTTGGGCTATATTCTAGTAACAATCTCAAAAGGTGTTTTCCCTATTCTCCTATTCATAGAATTATTATATGCACATTCAACTTGTGCTAATACCAGCTCCCAATTACTTGGCTTATATCCAACTAAACATCTCAACAAATTACCCAAGCTTATATTCACAACCTCTATCTGTCTATTTGTCTATGGATGGAATGTAGAACTAAACTTCAACTCAGTACCCATCTTCTTCCACAAAGTCTTCCAAAATCAACCAAAAAACTTATTATCTTTGTCAAAAATAATATTTCTTGATAATCAATGCAATCTAACAATCTCTTTAAAGAAAATCTTAGCAACATGCTCGCCATCTGATGTCTTCTTACAAGGTATGAAATGAGTCATCTTAAAAAATCTACCCATAACAACAAATACAAAATCATACCCCTTCACTGTCCTAAGCAATCCAAGAACAAAATCCATACTCATGTCACTCCAAGGTTTCTCAGAATTGAAATAGGTGTATATAATCTAGTATTTTGACTTACTGCTTTTGCAACTTGACAAACTGCACAACTCTTTACAAACTTCTCAACATCATTATACATTTGTGGCCAATAATACTTCTCCTTCATTAGACTCAATGTCTTATCCATTTATAAATGTCCAACCAATCCACCACTATGCTTTTTCTTAATGAAATTCAACCTCATATAACTCTTAGGAATACACTTTAACATACCTTCTTGAACAAAATATTTGTCAAACTTATTTCATTGTTCTATCAAACTAGGTGCTCTACACTTTGTCCACATCTCAGTAAAACCAGGATTAGTATCATACAACTCCATAAGCTCATCAAAACCAAGAACTTCAATCTTCATCTTGGTCAGCAAAGAATGTCTTCTACTCAATGCATCAACAACTTAGTTAGTGAGGCCACTCTAACTACAAAAGAACAAAAAATAGAAAAGAATTCTTGAAGAAAGTCGATTATTGCCTAGTATGTCAGCTACAATGTACTGAGGTAAATGAGTAGTAGCATCAAATCCTAGATTTTGAATGTGAGTGCGAGAATGAAGTTAAGAGGTAGTGTATGGGAAGACTGTGGAGGTGCATGGAAATCATTGGAGGAGGAATACAATGGTTTTTTTCCTATAACAAACTTTAGTCAAAGGGAGGGGGTCGTCTTAGTAGCTATGCATCCTTTTGTTGCCTTAAATTGTGGCTTGTTTGTGGTGTTTCTTTTATAAACAAAAGACTTTGGTGTGAATGGGATAGCCTCATTCTATTAACCCCCTTATTCATGCTTACTCTAAGATATCCTAGACAAGCAAATCTTGCTTTTTTCAAGAGTGAAGTTTACTACCATCAATCTACTTGATAGATTTTATATCTTTTTGATGAGGTGGGCATATTTTAGCCCTTGTTGTTTGAGTGATCTTTTATTTTTTCATTTTTTACCAATTGGTTTGATAGTTCAATGGTATCTCATAGTACAAATGAGTACCTGAAGGTACTTACACATAGAAACTAAAGGAAGATTGGGCAAATAAACTATGATCCATTCACTGCTAGGTTCTTTGGCTTTGAGCTATCATCCCAATTCATGATCAATGCAACATTTTTACGATATCTATTTATATTCTAATTAATTTTCTTTTATCAAATGATCTCATTTTATGTCTTATTGTTGGAATTGATACATTCTATACTTTATGTTGAGGCTGATACTTTTTTTTTTAATGGGAGAATTTTTGCACTTCTTTGCTGAAGTTATTATTATTTATATATTATTGATGACATGAAAACTTTTAAGCCACATTGTTCACATGGATTGTTTTTACATTTTTTATCAACTGAGTTAATAGTTCAATGTTATGACGTCCATGTTGTAGAAATGATTGGTTCAAAGTACTCATGCCAAAGTACTCATGCAAAGTTACTCAAGGTAGTCTAGGCAAGTAGACTACGTTCCATTCACTACTATGGTCCTCACTTGCAAGCTATCAACACAATTGATAACCAGTGCACATTTTGATGGAAATTTACATATGTTACAATTGATTTACTACATGAAATGAGGTCATTTTATGTGTTTTTGTTTAAACTGATACATTTTATGCTTTATTTTTTAAAGCAATACATTTTATTTTGAAAAGGTAGCATTTTCTCACTATATTGTTGAAGTTCATAAGTTTTATATTTTATAAATGAGATTGAATATTTTAAGCCTCATTGTTTGAATGATTCTTACCAAATGGATTGATAGTTTGATGGTATAATATTCTTGTGCTATAAATGAGTGGGAACTCACGCTAAGTTACTCATGAATAGCTAGAAAAAATACCAAGATTCATTCACTACAGAGGCTCTTTGTCTTTGATCTATCCGCCCACGTGGTGACTAGGACACTTATTTTATTTGAAAAATAGTTGAAAATGGATCTTGAGAATCTTAAGGGGATTGTATATTGACCTCCATGTAGAAGTACATTCGAAGAAATGCTATTTCCTACGCTAATAATTTTTTATAGAGAATCTATGAAGTATTTATGTGGGATTTGCACTTTAGTCACTAAGATGTTGAGAAGTAGAAGAAATTTTTGGACGATTGCATTGTAATGTGGTTTCAATTATTGAAGGAGAATATGACTGAACAAGATTTGTGATTGAATTTTTTTAATATTTGTTTTATGAAGACAAAAAAAGATTAACTCCTACACATAAGATTGATATTATAGAGGTTAAAAGAAGAAAAATTGACGGTGAATGAGAAAAGAGCTAGTGTTATGAAGAGACTGACGTAAGGAGGGATTACATAACCAGGGCCAAAGTCACAACCAACTATCGAAATCAACTACAAGAGTAAACCCAACAGAAAACAACACAACAACAATAAACACATGAGATAGAGGAGCAAAATGCTTCTAAAGATTCATCAAATCATCAACATACATGCCCAACTGTAAGGGCTTCTGGGTTACGACCAACATTATAATCAAACTTCAATCCTTATTGATAAATTTTTGTGTTACAACTTTCTTTTGCTCTTCCGACATTACTTCCTCCATACCACTCCCTAAAAATCTACCATAGACCCCCTCAAATACATGCATGGTCACAAGTTGGCCTGTTGAAAATATCAACTAATTAAATCCTTAAACTAAATGCCAAAACAAGCCACAAGTCGGCTCTCAACAAATACGTATCAAAAAATGAAATGCAAAGGTCAGCTTCGACTAGAAACTACACACAGAAAAAAATGACAAACGAAGGACCAAACAAAATGATGCAACTCAAAAAACTTGCCTACTGAAGGGACTCAGCAACCAAAGAGAACTTGACAACCAAAGGTAACTCGACAACCAAAGATAACTCAACTGCAATTGCTAACTCAACAAACAAAGAGAAGTCGGCAGCAAATAAGAAACTCAACAAACATGCAGGATAGTAATCTTAGTAATCTTCCACTATCAAATATTCATAGTAATCTTTCCTTCTTGTGCTCTTTGCAACTCTTTGATCCAGTATCTGTTCAACCTCTTCAATCTGCTTCTTGGGATAATTGATTGATATAGCAACTTCATCATCTAACTCATGATATTGACACAGATCAACAATATTGAATATAGGAGATATCTCCATGTCTAATTCAACTCCATACGCATTACCACTGTCAAACTCCTTGAAAATCTTACAAGGTCCAAACTTTTTCATCTTTAACTTATTGTATGTTCCAACATGAAATCCTCCTTTCTTCAAATGAACCATGACCTCATCACCAACTTCAAAAACATGATGTCTTCCAGACTTATCAACATTCTCCCTATACTTTAGATTTCTTTGTTCCAATCTTAACTTTACTTCCTCATGCAAAGACTTCATAAAATCAACAAAATCTTCTCCATCAACACTTTTCCTCTCTTCACCAGTGATATCCCTTAAATTTAATATCCCTTTAGGCTGTATTCTAGAAATAATCTCAAAAGGTGTTTTCCCTGTACTCTTGTTCACAGAATTATTATATGCAAATTTAGCTTGTGCTAATACTAGCTCCCAATTTCTTGGCTTATCTACAACTAAACATCTCAACAAACTACCCAAGCTTCTATTTACAACCTCTGTCTGTCCATCTGTTCATGAATGGAATGTAGAACTAAACTTCAATTCAATACCCATCTTCTTTCACAAAGTCTTCCAAAAGTAACCAACAAACTTACTATCTCTATTAGAAATAATACTTCTTGATAATCTATGCAATCTAACAATCTATTTGAAGAAAATCTCAGCAAAATGCTTGGCATCTAATGTCTTATTACAAGGTATGAAATGAGACATCTTAGAAAATCTACCCACAACAAAAAATATAGCATCATACCCCTTCACTATATTAGGCAATCCAAGAACAAAATCTAGACTGATGTCACTCCAAGGTTTCTCAGAACAGAAATAGGTGTATACAATCCATTATTTTGACTCACTCCATTTGCAACTTGACAAACTCGACAACTCTTTCAAAACTTCTGAACATCCTTATACATCTGTGGCCAATAATACTTCTCCTTTAGTAGACTCAATGTCTTATCAATTCCAAAATTTTGAGTCAATCCACCACTATGCATTTCCTTAATAAAATTCAACCTCATAGAACTCTTAGGAAAACACAACTAAACACCCTTAAATAACATACCTTCTTGAATAATATATTCATCAAACTCATTTGGTTCTTGTGTCAAACAAGGTGCTCTGCACTCTCTCCATATTTCAGAAAAATCAAGATCAGTATCATACAACTCCTTCATCTCATCAAAACCAAGAACTTCAATCTTCATCTTAGTCAAAAAAGAACGTCTTCTACTTAATGCATCAACAAATCAGTTAGTGAGGTCACTCTTTTGATTAATAAAAAATTTGAAATTCTTCAAGTACTCAACCCACTTCATAAACCTTTGATTCAACTTATGTTGACTTCCCAAGTACTATAAGGCTTTGTGATCAGTATACAACACAAACTCCTTAGGAATCTAATAATGTCTCCACTTCTTCAATGCTTGGATAATAGCATAAAACTCTTGATCATACACATAATACTTCATTTTAGCGTCATTAAATTTCCCACTAAAGAAAGAAATAGGTTTACCTTCTTGACTTAATACAAATCTTATTGCACTATCACTTGTATCACATTCAACTTGAAATACCTTATTGAAATCTGGCAAAACTAATACAGGTAACTCAACAACCTTTTGTTTCAAAGTCTTAAAACTGTTATCAGCTCTATGTCTCCACTTGAATTCTTTTTTGTCTCCTCTCATTGTATCATTCATATCATTTCAAACAAAATTGAAATTCCTTATAAAATTCATGTAAAAACTAACCAAACCATGAAATGAGCTTATCTCACCCACATTCTCAGATGTAGGCCACTCCAAAATTGCATTAACCTTTTCAAGATCCATCTTCAAACCATCAGCTAGAATGACAAATCCCGAATACAAAATCTCCTCTTGCATAAAAGAACACTTCTTTAGATTAATCATCAACTTTTCCTCTTTCAATCTCTGCAATACTTGTCTAACATGCTCAAGATGTTCTTACTTAGTCTTACTGAATATCAAAATATCATCCAAATAAATAATCACAAATTTACCCAAGAATCTCTTGAGAACCTCATTCATCAATCTCATGAAAGTACTAGGTGCATTGGTCAAAGCAAAAGACATTACCAACCATTCATATGAACCATCTTTTGTCTTGAAAGCAGTCTTCCATTCATCACCTTCTCCAATTCTGATATGATGATAGCCACTTTTCAAATCAATTGTAGTAAAATACTTTGCTCCACTCAAATAGTCCATTATGTCTTCCATCCTTGGCATAGGAAACCTATATTTTACTGTGATCTTGTTAATAGCCCCAGAATCAATACACATTCTTCATTCTCCATTCTTCTTAGGTGTTAATACATCAAGTACAACACATGCACTCAAACTTTCTTTGATCAAACCCTTCTGCAACAATTCATGCACTTGTTTGTTAAGTTCTTCATTTTCAGTACGTGTCAATTTATATGGTGTTTTGTTCAACAAACTAGCTCCAAGAATTAGATCCATGAAATGACTTATACTCCTCATAGGAGGTAAACCATCCGGTACATCCTCTGCAACAATATCCTTATTCTCATTCAACAATTTTATAATCTCCACTGGCACTCAGTCAATACTACGAGTTTCTACTATCACTTGGTTACCACTAGCTTCTGTCACTTGGTTGCTATCGACTGGCACTCGATTGGCACTATTTTATGATACTCGGCTACTATCAGCACAACTTGATCTCCTAGGAATTATGGAAAAACAAATTTGTTTCTTCTTCATTTCCTTTTCAAATTGCTTTCCATTAACCATACAAATTTTCACAGTAGTACAATTAACCTTATCTAGACTTTCTATCAAAGGTAACAATATTTGATTTTTCCCATTCACCTAAAGATTATATCGATTCAATATTTCATCATGTATAGCATATCTATCATATTGCCAAGGTCTACCAAGTAGAATATGACAACAATCCATAGGCATGATATCACACATAACATCAAAATAGTGTCCAATCTTGAACTTTACAATGCATTGTTCACTTATTCATATCTTATGCTCATCCTTTGTCCATGAACCATGATAAGGTTAAAGATGCTCCAACCTCTACAACTGCAACTTTGTAAATAATTCTTCTAATGCCAAATTTGTAGAACTCCCACTATTAATGATCACCTTGCAACATTTTTGAGCCATCATACATCTACTCTTGAAAAGACTTCTCCTTAGGACAAGTTCCTCATCACTTCCCTTATTACATAAGGTTCTTCTCACAATCAAATTTTCTCTAGCCTTAGGTCCACTAGGGGAACCCTTAGTGTCTCCTTGAATTACAACATTTTTGTTACCTTGCCCACTTTTAGAGGATCTACACTCAAAAGATCTATGTCGTTCTTTACCACATCTGAAACAATTACCATGAAATCCACTTCTAGAATAAGAATTACCTCTTCCTCGATAAGAACTAGTACCTCCACGGTAAGAATCAATACCTTTCCACTTGGTCTTGCCCTTATCATCATTCTTCCATTTTAATTTTTCCCTTATCTTGCAAATAATTGTTAGATCTGCCACCTTCTCCCTAAGATCTACCTCTGCCTCTCTGGAATCTGCCACCTCTACCTCTTTGTCTTTGCTCATGCTTCTTTGTCAAGATCTCAACTTTCAAGGCATATTGATATGCTTCCTCCACACTTTCCAATTCCACTAAACTTATCTCATCTTGAATCCCACATCTCAATCCATTTATGTAACTTCCAATTTTCTCAACATACCATCCACATGTCCAAATTTGATGTCCAATCTATAGAATTCCTCAAAATACTCCTTCACAGTCATGTCTATTTGTCTCAAATTTTGCATCTTTCTCAAGAAGCTAACTTGGTAATTAGTAGGAATGAATTTGTTCTTTACCTTGTTCAACATCTTCGGCCAAGTCTCGATCTTCTCCTTTCCTCACCTTTGTCTATTAGTTTGCAAATGTTCCCACCACAGTAAGGCATGTCCTTTCAACCTTGTAACTGCAATTTTCACCTTTCTATTATCTAGAGTGTTTTCATATTCAAAGAACTTCTCCATTTCAGAGATCCAATCCAATACAACATTGGTATCCAATTTTCAATCATAAAGAACAACTTCTACAACAGGGTTTGAATTTTCCCCAGATAATACTCTGAACAATGTTGCTTCATCTTGATCTCCTTCAGCTTCTGGATTAGGGTTTGGTGCTGCTGATTCATCATCACTCACATCATAAAGTTGCACTCCTCTTCTCTGGGCTGTCTCCACAACATCTAATTTGGCTACAATTTGTTTTAGTGTATCCAATACGACATTCTCAGCATTTCCTCTACCTCGAATGATCTTGACAATCAGGTCCTTGCAAGATCATAACCCTTTGCAAGTTATAGGTCAAATCCATAGATCTACTACCCCACAAAAAAATTCACTTAGGGTTCTACAGAATCCCATCTCCACAATGATGAACTAGCTATGATACCACCTGATGCAGGGAGGGATTAGATAACCAAGTTCATAGGCACACTTAGGTATCCAAACCGTATGCAAGAGTAAACACAACGGAAAAAAACACAACAACAAGAAGCATAGGAGATAGAGGAGCAAAATGCTTTTATAGATTCATCAAATCATCAACATACATGTCCAATTGTAAGGCCTTTTGGGTTACGGCCAACCAATCCGACTTCAATCCTTATTGATAAATTTTTGCATTCCAACATGCTTTTGCTTTTCCTACACTACTTCCTCCATATCTCTCCCTAAAATGCTGCACAAGACTCCCTTAAATACATACACGACCACAAGTCGGCCTGTTGCAAATACCAACTAATTAAACCCTCGCATTAAATGCCAAAACAAGCCACAATTCGACTCTCAACAAATACTTATTGCAAAATTAAATGCAAAGGTCAGCTGCGACTAGAAACCACACATAGACAAAACGACAAACGAAGGAACAAACAAAATGCTACAACTCAGTGAACTCGGAAAACAAACAAATTTGGCAACCAAAGGAACTCGACAACCAAGCAAACTCAGCAACCAAATGAACTTGACAACCAAAGATAACTCGGTATTTTACTTTGTCTTAAAAAAAAAGCATGTTTGAAGGAAGAAGTTTTCATGGATTAGTTGGTATCTATGCAAATTTAATAGATATAGTTTAAGGGTTGCAAAATGTGTGCATTCTCTCGAGTGATTATAAGTAGTAAAGTTGAATCCACTTTATATCAAAGAAGAATCTTTTAAAGAGGAAGAGAATGCGTTTTCTATTCAATATTTTTATTTTGTGGGTAGTACATTGCCAAAGAAAGATGCGAACTCTCTAAAGGCTTTTTCCTAGGGCTTTGCTAGCTTTTTTACCAACTCAGAAGTGACAACTTTCAAGTTTCATGAACGAATCAAACTATTCCAATACTACTCTTTTATAGGTGTGTACGAAATGGATATCCATTACTATTTAATGCTTTGGGTGGCTGCAACTATTGAGAGAAAGAGTATTTTATGATCACAAATAAAATCTTAATTTTTTAGATTCACAAGTTCTCAAGTTCCCAAGTTTTATTTTTCTCAATTGCTCAATTGTTGCAAGTTATTATAATTTGCAGTTTGTTTATCATCTCAAGATCATTGCAAGAAACATGATAAGTAAATAAAAATCTAGGGAAAAATAGGGCGTCGTGTTATAGTGGATGAAGCTATTACTATGTGCTATTTTGCCAAAATAAGGTCCTTATACGATGACAACAATGAGATATAATGAGACCTATAGAAAAGTGGAGGGCATTATTGATAACGAATTTAAAAGATAAAGCCTCGATACATGTTCTATGTTGTGGATTTGACCTATTTTTCTTTTTTCTTACTCTTTCACAATTCCTATCGAGGCATTGTGTTTTTTGAGGGAGGTGATGGTTTTCTAGGTGGAGGAGACTGATAAATTCACCTATGTGGTCTGCTTAGATGTGGGCTAAATCCACGAATTACTCTTCCATTTGATTGTTTCCTCCTTTGCTAGTCCTATTGAGGTAGGATCCATTTCTATTGATGTGAAGAGGAGATTTTTTGTTGGGGAGTTGACTTTCTCTTGGAGACATTTTAAATATTTTGATAATATGGTTAAGGGAGCCAATGTTAAACCTAATATGAAGGTTTAGGGAGTTTGTAAAAAATCCTTGTTCCTTGTCAAGGGCTTGTATTCCTGTGAGGATAAGTATTTAAGACACATGAATATAGACAATGGGTAACATCAACTAATTATTGGAGAGAATTAGTAGAAGACAAAAGTCAGAGTTAAGATGGTTTGTATTAGGGTCTAGAGTTGTTGTTTGCATTGCCAAATATCTAAGGTAATGAAATACTTTGTTGGCAAGTTTTTAATAGAAGGGAAAAAAATAGATGCTAGAAAAGTCAAGGGTATTCTACTGTCTGCTTTTTCAATTATTCAATGAGAAGGCGACAAAAATTAATGTTTTAGTTGAATTTTTTCAATAGTTTCTTCTATTATTTATGAGACAAGAAAATATCAATTCTTAGATACAAGATTAATATTTTAGAGGTTAAACGAAGAAAAAATGATGACAAATGTTAAAAAAATGTAATTTTATAGAGAAGAGTATTTGGGTTTAGCTATGTGAGAAGGATTGAAGATATAAACTAGAAATAGTGGGTGGATTAAAACTCTTTTTTCTCCAAAAAGTGTGTTTGAAGCAAGGATTTTTAATAAGCTAACAAGTTATCATATAAACTCCATTACAAATTTATTGCATATATTTTGTCCAGTCATGAGGAAAATAAAATAAGTAGAATATGAATGATTTATTTAGGATGTAAATGAGATAACCAACACAAGTGTTTTGTATCAAAATGATAGCCCTGTAACATTGTTTAGTGAAAATTTGAACAATGCAAAGATGACATTTTCTCTAAAGACAAGAACCAATTTCCAACTTGGATGTGAAAAAATTACGAAATTATAATGGTTTAGTTATCAATAGTTTTGTAAGATATATGGCATATAGTTCCCCAAGAGAAGTGACGTTTTATTTTTGTACTACACAACTACTTTTGATGTTGGTGTTTAATTTTATATGCAATTTTTCTAACTACAAAAGAAAGAAAAATAGAAAAGAATTCTTGAACTAAGTCGCTTATTACCTAATATGTCTGCAACAATGTACTAAGGTAAAGGAGTAGTAGCAACAAGTCCTAGGTTTTGAATATGAGTGTGAGAATGAAGTTAAGATGTAGTGTGTGCAAAGACTGTGGAGGTGCATGGAAATCATTAGAGGAGGAATACGATGGTTTTTTTCCTATAACAAACTTTAGTCAAAGGGAGGGGTTTGTCTTAGTAAATGTGCATCCTTTTGTTGCCTCGATTGTGTCTTGTTTGTGGAGTTTCTTTTGTAAACCCAAGACTTTGGTGTGAATGGGATAGCCTCATTCTATTAAGCCCCTATTAATGCCAAGTTACTCTAAGATATCCTAGACAAGTAGATCTTGTTTTTTTCAGGAGTGAAGTTTACTGCCATCAATCTATTTGTCCACATTGTAACCATAGAATGTTTTATTGGATACTTATTTATGTAAAAATTTGTTATTGCATGAAACATGTTAATTTCATATCTTTTTTGCTTTAACCGATGCATTTTTTTACTTTATTTCTCATGTTAGTACAGTTTTAATTTTGAAATGGACTTTGTTTTGCAAGTTATTGTTATATGTCTCTTCGATGAGTTCTTTTTATATAGATTTGAGGTTAACGTTGGACTTGGTACTTTAATTACTTGATTTTTGAGATTGACGATTTTTTTTGAAAACGCATTTTTTTTGCATTGTATTATTCTACATGATAGATTTTATATCTTTTTGATGAGGTGGGCATTTTCAGCCTTATTGTTTGAGTGTGCTTTTATTTTTCATTTTTTACCAATTGGGTTGATAGTCCAATGGTATAATACCCTGGTAATATAAATGAGTGCCTCAAGGTACATACACACATAAACTGAAGGAAGACTGGGCAAATAGACCACGATCCATTCACTGCTAGGTTCCTTGACTTTAAGCTATTGTCTCACTTCATGATCAGTGCATCTTTTTTTGGATATCTATTTATATTGTAATTGATTTTCTTTTGTGAAATGATGTCATTTTTTGTCTTATTGTTGCAATTGATACATTATATACTTTATTGTTGAGGCTGATACATTTTTTTTTTTCAATGGAAGAATTTTTGAACTTTTTTGCTTTAGTTATTATGGTTTATATATTATTGATGAGATGAAAAAGTTTAAGCCACATTGTTCGAATGGATTACATTTACATTTTTTATCAATCGGGTTGGTAGTTCAATGGTATGACGTCCTTATAGTATATATGATTGGTTCAAAGTACTAATGCCAAGTTACTCAAGGTAGTCTAGGCAAGAAAACCACATTTCATTCATTATTAAGGTCCTCACTTGCAAGCTATCAACAAAGTTGATGACGAGTAGATCTTTTGATGGAAATTTAGTTATCTCACAATTGAGTTATTGTATGAAATGAGGTCATTTTATGTGTTTTTGTTTAAACTAATACATTTTATGCTTTATTTTTGAAAGCAATTCATTTTATTTTGTAATGGAAGCATTTTCTCATTTTATAGTTGAAGTTGATAAGTTTTATATTTTATAAATGAGATTGAATATTTTAAGCCTCATTGTTTAAATAATTCTTACCAAAATGGATTGATAGTTTGATGGTATAATATTATTTGATATAAATGAGTGGTTCAACATACTCACCCTAAGTTACTCAAGAATAGCTATTAAAATGACCAAGATCCATTCACTATAGAGGCTCTTTGTCTTTGATTTATCTGCCCACTTGGTGCCCAGGGCACTTCTGTTATCTGAAAAATAGTTGAAAATGAATCTTGAGAATCTTAAGCAGATTGTATATTGAGCCCCATGTAGAAGTACACTTGAAGAAATGCAATTTCCTACACTAATAATTTTTTTATAGAAATTTTAGAAAGTATTTATGTGCAATTTGCGCTTTAGTCACTAAGATGCTGAGAAGAACTAGCAGATTATTTTGGACGATTGCATTAAACCGTGTTTTCAATTATTGAAGGAGAATGTGATTGAACAAAATATGTGATTTTATTTTTTTACTATTTGAGTTTTAGGAAGACAAAAAAAGATTAACTCCTACAGATAGGATTGAAATTATAGAGGTTAAAGGAAGAAAAACTGACGGTGAATGATAAAAGAGCTAGTGTTATAAAGAGACTGATGCTGGGAGGGATTAGATAACCAGGGCCAAAGGCACACCTAGCTATCCAAACCACCTGCAAGAGTAAACACAACAAAAATCAGCAAAACAACAACAAGCATAGGAGATAGAGAAGCAAAATGCTTTTATAGATTCATCAAATCATCAATATACATGCCTAGTTGTAAGGTCTTAGCGTTACGACCAACATTACAATCAGACCTCAATACTTATTGATAAATTTTTGCATTCCAACATGCATCTTCTCTTCCTACACTACTTCCTCCATATCTCTCCCTAAAAATCTACCCAAGAACCCCTTAAATACATGCATGGCCACAAGTTAGCCTGTTAAAAATACCAACTAATTAAACCCTTACATTAAATGTCAACACAAGGCACAAGTTAGATATCAGCAAATACCTATCACAAAATTAAATGCAAAGGTTGACTCCGACTAGAAATCGCAGACAGACAACATGACAAAATGAAGGACCAAACAAAATAATGCAACTCGATGAACTCGCCCACTGAAAGAAGTCAGAAACCAAAGAGAACTCAACAAGCAAAGATAACTCGAAAAGCAAACAAACTCAAAAACCAAAGATAACTCAACAACAACTGCTAACTCAAAAAACAAATATAATTCAGCAATGCAAGGCATTGCAACTCGGCAAAAAATAAGGAACTCGACAAATATGCAGGATGGCAATGCAACCCAGAATGCTCCCGCATCAAGCAATTGGGGTTGAAAGAAATGATTCTCTTGAATCATTAAGATGTCACAATTTGAGCTGAATCTAACCCAAATTGGGAAATCCATGTCGCATCTTCAATTGGTATGTTCTTCCACTTTATCAAATACTCATAGTAATCTTTCCTTCTTGTGCTCTTTCCAACTCTCTAATCCAGTATCTATTCAAACTCTTCAATCTGCTTCATAGGATAATTATCTGATACAACAACTTCATCATCTGACTCATGATATTGATACAGATCCACAACATTTTATATAGGAGATATATACATGTCTAACTCAACTTCATAAGCATTACCACTGTCAAACTTCTTCAAGATCTTACAAGGTCCAAACTTCTTCATCTTCAACTTACTATATGTTCCGACAGGAAATCCTCCTTTCTTAAAATGAACCATCACCTCATCACCAACTTCAAAAACATGATCTCTTCTAGACTTATCAACATTCTCTCTATACTTTAGATTACTTTGTTCCAATCTTAACTTTACTTCCTCATGCAAAGACTTCATAAAATCAACTCTTCTCCATCAACACTTCTCTTCTCTTCACCAACAATATCCCTTATATTTAATATCCCTTTGGATTGTATTCTACTAAAAATCTCAAAAGGTGTTTTCCTTGTTCTCCTATTCATAGAATTATTATATGCAAATTTAGCTTGTGCTAATACCAATGCTCAATTACTTGGCTTATCTCCATCTAAACATCTCAAAAAATTACTCAAGCTTCTATTCATAATCACTGTCTATTTATCTGTTCGTGGATGGAATGTAGAACTAAACTTCAAGTTAGTACCCATCTTCTTCCACAAACTCTTGCAAAAGTAACCAACAAACTATCTCTGTCAGAAATAATACTTCTTGGTAATCCATGCAATCTAACAATCTGTTTGAAGAAAATCTTAGCACCATGCTCGGCATCTGATGTCTTCTTACAACTAATGAAATGAGCCATCTTAGAAAATCTACCCACAACAACAAATATAGAATCATACTTTCACTATCTTAGGCAATCCAAGAACAAAATCCATACTAATGTCACTCCAAGGTTTTTCAGAACTGAAATAGGTGTATACAATCTAGTATTTTGATTTACTCCTTTTGCAACTTGACAAACTCCACAACTCTTTACAAACTTCTCAACATCATTATACATCTGTGGCCAATAATACTTCTCCTTCAGTAGACTCAATGTTTTATTAATTCACAAATGTCTAGCCAATCTACCACTATGCTTTTCCTTAATGAAAATCAACCTCATATAACTCTTAGGAATACACATCTAAACACCCTTAAATAACATTCCTTCTTGAATAAAATATTCATCAAACTTATTTGGTTGTTCTGTCAAACTAGGTGCTTTGCACTCTCTCCACATCTCAGAAAAATCAGGATCAGTATCATACAACTCCTTCATCTCATCAAAACAAAGAACTTTAATCTTCATCTTGGTCAGCAAAGAACGTCTTCTACTCAATGCATCAACAACTCTGCTTGTGAGGCCACTCTTATGCTTAATTACAAATGTGAAATTCTGCAAGTACTCAACCCACTTCATATGTTTCTGATTCAATTGATGTTGACTTCCCAAGTACTGTAAGGCTTTATGATCAATATACAACACAAATTTCTTAGGAATCAAATAATGTCACCACTTCTACAATGCTTGGACAATTAGCATAAAGCTCTTGATCATATATAAAATACTTCCTTTTAACATCATTCAATTTCTCACTAAAGAAAGAAACATGTTTACCTTCTTGACTTAATACAACTCCTATTGCACTACCACTTGCATCACATTCATCTTGGAATACCTTATTGAAATCAGGCAAAGCCAATACAGGTAACTGAACAACCTTTTATTTAGTCTCAAAACTACTATTAGCTCCATGTGTCCACCTGAATTCCTTTTTGTCTCCTCTCATTGTGTTAGTCATATCATTACAAAGAGAATTGAAATTCCTTATAAACTTCCTGTAAAAACTAGCCAAACCATGAAATGATCTTACCCAACCCACATTCTCAGGTGCAGACCACTCCAAAATTGCTTTATCCTTCTCAAGATCAATCGCAAATCCCAAATACACAATCTCCTCTTGCATAAAAGAACACTTCTTTAGATTAATCATCAACTTTTCCTCTTTCAATCTCTGCAATACTTGTCTAACATACTCAAGATGTTCTTCCTTAGTCTCACTAAATATCAGAATATCATCCAAACAAACAATCACAAATTTATGCAAGAATATCTTCAGAACCTCATTCACCAATCTCATGAAAGTACTAGGTGCATTGGTTAAACCAAAAGGCATTACCAACCATTCATACAAACCATCTTTTGTCTTGAAAGTAGTCTTTTGTTCATCACCTTCTCTGATGACAACCACTTTTCAAATCAATCTAAGTAAAATACTTTGCTCCTCTCAAACAATCCATTATGTCATCCATCCTCGGCATAGGAAACCTATATTTCATTGTGTTTTTGTGAATAGTTCTAGAATTAGTACACATTCTCCATTCTCTATTCTTCTTAGGTGCTAATACAATAGGTACAACACGTGCACTCAAACTTTCTCTAATCAAACCCTTCTACAAAAATTCATGTACTTGTTTGTTAAGTTCTTCATTTTCAGTAGGTGTCAATCTATATGGTGCTTTGTTCAGCAAACTAGCTCCATGAATCAGATCCATGCAATGACTTATACTCCTCATAGGAGGTAAACCATCTGGTACATCCTCTACAACAATATCCTTATACTCATTCAACAATTTTGTAATCTCCATTGGTACTCGGTCAATAATACTAGTTTTTGTTGTCACTCCGTTACCACTAGCTTCTATCATGTGGTCGCTAATGACTAACACTCAGTTAACACTATTTTATGATACTTGGCTACTCTTGGCACAACTCGATCTCCTAGGAATTATGGCAAAATAGATTTGTTTCTTCTTCATTTCCTTTTCAAATTGCTTTCCATTAACCATGTAGATTTTCACAGTATTACAATTAACCTCATCTAGACTTTCAATTAAAGACAACAATATTTATTTATTTTCATTCACCCAAAGAGTATATAAATTCAATCTTCCATCATGTATATCATATCTATCATATTGCCAAGGTCTACCCAGTAGAATATGACAACAATCCATAGGCATAATATCACACAAAACTTCATCAAAATAATGTCCAATCTTGAACTTCACAATGCATTGTTCACTTACCAATATCTTATGCTCATCCTTGATCCATGAAACATGATAAGGTTTAAGATGTTCCAACCTCTACAACTGCAACTTTGTAACCAATTCTTTTGATGCTGAATTTGTAGAACTTGTCATGTCCCCAATTTCTGCCCTTCCTTAGTGACAACATTTTTAGCAAGGTTGGTCTATTGTTTGATTTCCATAGGCCAGCAAACCATAGAGGGAACCAACCTAGGGGCTTTGAGAGTCATGCATGAGCTTCTCAAGTAGTTTGGAGCAGTAGACAACAGTTTCCTACAATTTAGGAGGGATTCCTAATTTGTAGAGATTGACTAGGAGTGGTCTAGGAGGCATTTGGAGACCTCGGCGAACGTTTTGGAGACTTAGAGTGCATATCCTACTTTTTAGGAGGAACTCCCAGTTCAGTGACAGTTCTCTCAGAGGTGCACATAGTAGATGAGTCATTGGGACTCAATTTTGGTTGATTGGGGCTCTCTCCTACTTTTTATGAGCATCCCTAGATTTTAGGGATGGATTGCCAGTTGACCCATCTTGTTCGGTAGTAGTCACAAACAGGTGACAAGGTCAGATTGATGTTTGATTGGTCATTTTGGGCCTTTTGGGACCATTTGGGAAATATTTTAATATATTTAAATATTTCCTAAGTTGGTGATTAAATAAATTAAAATAAGGTTAATAATACAAACATTTTGGAGTAATAAGGGGATTTTGGCTTCAGTTGATCAGGTACACCTATGTGTTATAGCTCGTTGGAAAGGTCTCGAATTATTATACATGATTTTTACTATCTGTAGACTTTTTGGTGCCTTCAACTATGGAATTTTAATAAAGTAATGTTTTTCCTATAGTATGGATGACTTTAATTTGGAAAATGTTATTTTATTATATTTTATTTAAAGGGCAAAGTGTAATTTCCCTTTACGGTTCAATTTACAATTAGAAGGGGATATAAGGAGATGGAGACCTAATTTCTTATTATCTTTTGCATATTGAAAAACTTGTTTTTGTGAATTGGCTCTGAGAGAGCAATTCTTCATCTGGGACGCAAACCCCATGTTCTGGATTGGCTGGGACGTAGCCCTCAACAGTTATTGGCATTGGATTCTTCAGACAGTGTACGTTGCTATCAGGGATAGAGTACACCATTCTTTATTGTGGATTCAGGTTGCAGATTTATGTTTTCAGCATTGTAGATTGATTCTTTCAGCTGGGATGTGATTCCTTGTAGTCTTACGGCTGCCATTTGTAGCAGTTTGGCATCATTGTTGGATGTAAGCTCCTTGGAACTACATTGGATTTATTATTTGGCTTTATAAATCAGAAATCTGCCTGGTGCGATTCATAGAAATTCTAATTTGGCTCTATGTTCTTATTTATTTTCAGTCTCCTCTCATGTTTATTGTTCATTATTCATTGCTATTGTGAAAACTATCAAAAAACACAGAACAAAAACAAAACCTTCTACAACTTCTGTCTATTCTCAAAGACCATCAAAGAAATCACAGGAAAATATAGTTTATTAATTTAAAAACTATAGCAGATCAGAAGGGGCATTTATCAGGGATCTTTTAGATGTCCCACTATCAATGATCGCCTTACAACATTTTCTAGCTAGCTTACATCTGGTCTTGAAAAGACTTCTCCTTAGGACAAGTTCCTCATCACTTCCCTTATTACATAAGGTTCTTCTCACCATCAGATATTCTCCAACCTCAGGTCGTCTAGGTGAACCCTTAGTGTCTCCTTGAATCACAACATTTATGTTACCTTGCCCACTTTCAGAGGATTTTGACTCAAAAGATCTATGTCATTCTTTACCACATCTGAAACAATTACTATGAAATCTACCTCTAGAATAAGAATTACCTCTTCCTCGGTAAGAACCAGTACCTCCATGGTAATAATCAAAACCTTTCCGCTCGGTCTTTCCCTTATCATCATCCTTCCATTCAGATTTTCCCTTATCTTGCACATAATTGTCAAATCTGCCACCTTCTCCATAAGATCTACCTCTGCCTCTTTGGAATCTACCACCTATACTTCTTTGTCTTTGTTAATGCTTCTTTTCCAAGATCTCCTCAGCTTTCAAGGCATATTGATATGCTTACTCCACACTTTCCAATTTCACAAAACTTATCTTATCTTGAATCCCACATCACAATCCATTTATGTACCTTGCAATTTTCTCAACATCATCATCCACATGTCCAGATTTGTTATCCAATCTATACAATTCCTTAGATAACTCCTTCGTAGTCATGCCTCATTGTCTCAAATTTTGCATCTTTCTCAAAGAGCTAATTTGGTAATCAGTAGGAAGGAATTTGTTCTTTATCTTGTTCACCATCTTTGGCCAAGTCCTGATCTTCTCCTTTCCTCTCCTTTGTCTATCAGTAAGAAAATGTTCCAACCACAATGAGACATGTCCTTTCAACCTTGTAACTACAATTTTCACCTTTCTATTATCTAGAATGTTTTCATATTTGAAGAACTTCTCCATTTGAGAGATCCAATACAACACAACATTTGTATCCAATTTTCCATCAATGCATTGCCAAAGAAAGATGCGAACTCTCTAAAGCTTTTGATAGGAACAACTTTCTTGTTTCATGAATAAATAAGGCTATTTCAATACTACTCTTTTATAGGTGTTTTTGAAATGGATATACAATGACAACAATGACATATAATGAGACCTATAGAAAAGTGGAGGGGATTATTGATAATGAATTTAAAAGATAAAGCCTCAGTAAATGTTAAATGTTGTGGGTTTAAACTATTTTTCTCTTCTCTTACACTTTCACAATTTCTTGCTCGGGAGTTGACTTTCTCTTGGAGACATTTTAAATATTTTGATAATATGGTTCTGGGAGCCAATGTTAAGCCTAATATGAAAGTTTAGGGAGTTTTTTAGAAATCCTTGTTCCTTGTCAAGGGCTTGTATTCTTGTGAGGATAAGTATTTAAGACACATGAATATAAACAATGGGTAACATCAACTAAGAATTGGGGAGAATTAGTAGAAGACAAAAGTCAAAATTAAGATGGTTTGTATTAGGGTCTAGTGTTGTTGTTTGCAATGCAAAATATCTAAGGTAATAAAATATTTTATTGGAAAGTTTTTAATAGAAGGGTAAAAATTGGATGCTAGAAACGCTGGCGGTATTGTATTGGCTGCTTTTTCAATTATTTAATGAGAAGGCGACAAAACAAAACCTTTTACTGGAATTTTTTTAGTAGTTTCTTCGATTATTTTTGAGACAAGAAAAGATCAAATCTTAGATAGAAGGTTACCATTGTAGAGATTAAACGAAGTAAAAATGATGGTGAATGTGAGAAAAATGTAATTTTATAGAGAAGAGTATTTGGGTTTAGCTATGTGAGAAGGATTGTAGATATAAACTAGAAAGGTTGGACAAATTGAAACTCATCCTTCTCAAAAAAGTGTGTTTGAAGCAAGGATTTTTAATAAGTTAATTAGTTATCATATAAATTTTATTACAAATTTATTGCATATATTTTGTCTAGTCACTAGGAAAATAAAATAAGAAGAATATGAACGATTTATTTGGGATGTCAGTGAGATAAGCAACACAACTATTTTGTATAAAAACGATAGCCCTATAACATAATTTAGTGAAAATTTGCATGATGCAAAGATGGCATTTTCTCTAAAGATAGCTACCAATTTCCTACTAGGATGTGAACAAATTACCAAATTGTAATGGTTTAGTTATCAATAGTTTTGTAAGATAAATGGCATATATTTCCCTAAAAGAAGTGACATTTTATTTTTGTACTACACAACTACTTATGATATTGATGTGTAATTTTATATGCAATTCCTCTAATTACAGAAGAATGAAAAATAGAAAAGAATTCTTGAACTAAGTCGATTATTAACTAATATGTCAGCAACAATGTACTGAGGTAAAGGAATAGTAGCATCAAATCCTAGATTTTGAATGTGAGTGTGAGAATGAACTTAAGAGGTAGTGTGTGCCGAGACTGTGGAGGTGAATGGAAATCATTGGAGGAGGAATACGATGGTTTTTTTCCTATAATAAACTTAAGTCAAAGGGAGGGGATTGTCTTAGTAGCTGTGCGTCCTTTTGTTGTCTTGATTTTGGCTTGTTTGTGGAGTTTCTTTTATAAACAAAAGACTTTGGTGTGAATAGGATAGCCTCATTCTATTAAGCCCCTATTCATGCCAAGTTACTCTAAGATATCCTAAACAAGCAAATCTTCCTTTTTTCAGCAGTGAAGTTTACTGCCATCAATCTATTTGTCCACATTGTAACCATACAATGTTTTATTGAATAGTTATTTATGTAAAAGTTTGTTACTGAATGAAACATGTTAATTTCATCTCTTTTTTGTTTTAACCGATGCATTTTTTACTTTGTTTCTCATGTTAGTACATTTTTATTTTTGAAATGGACCTTTTTTTGAACGTTATTGATAAAATTGATTCCTTATATGTCTCTTTGATGAACTCTACTTATTAATTCTTTTTGTTTGAATGGATTTTTTGTTCTTTTTATATGGATTTGAAGTTAACGTTGGAATTGATGCTTGCTTGATTTTTGAGATTGACGATTTTTTTGAAAATGTATCTCTTTTCCACTTTATTGTTCTACTTGATAGATTTTATATCTTTTTAATGAGGTGGGCATATTTTAGGCCTTTTTGTTTGAGTGTGCTTTTATTTTTTCACATTTTACCAATTGGGTTGATAGTTCAATGGTATAACACCCTCCTAGTATAAATGAGTGCCTCAAGGTACTTACACACAGAAACTGAAGGAAGACTGGGCAAACAGACCACGATCCATTCGCTGCTAGGTTCTTTTCCTTGGAGCTATCGCCCCACTTCATGATTAGTGCACCTTTTTTATGATATCTATTTATATTGTAATTGATTTTCTTTTATGATATGATCTCATTTTATGTCTTATTGTTAGAATTGATACATTCTATACTTTATTGTTGAGGCTGATACATTTTATTTTTTAAATGGAAGAATTTTTGAACTTTTTTGCTAAAGTTATTATGGTTTATATACTATTGATGAGATGAAAACTTTTAAGCCACATTGTTCGAATGCATTATTTTTACATTTTTTTATCAATTGTGTTGGTAGTTCAATGGTATGATGCCCGTGTAGTATAAATAATTGGTTCAAAGTACTCACGCCAAGTTACTCAAGGTAGTCTAGGGAAGTAGACCACATTCCATTCACTACTAAGGTCCTCACTTGCGAGCTATCAACATAGTTGATAACGAGTGCATCTTTGGATGGATATTTACTTATCTCACAATTGATTTATTGTATGAAATAAGGTCATCTTATGTGTTTTTTTTTTACCTTATACATTTTATGCTTTATTTTTTAAAGCAATACATTTTATTTTGAAAAGGTGGCATTTTCCCTCTTTATTGTTGAAGTTGATAAGTTTTATATTTTATAAATGAGATTGAATATTTTAAGCATCATTGTTTGAATGATTCTTACCAAATGGATTTAGAGTTTGATGGTATAATATTCTTGTACTATAAATGAGTCGTTCAACAAACACATGCTCAGTTACTAAAGAATGGCTAGAAAAAAGACCAAGATCCTTTCACTACAAAGGCTCTTTGTCTTTGATCTATCCGCTCACTTGGTGACCAGCACGCTTATTTTATTTGAAAATAGTTGAAAATGGATCTTGAGAATCTTAAGGGGATTGTATATTGACCTCCACGTAGAAGTAAATTCGAAGAAATGCTATTTCCTACACTAATAATTTTTTATAGAAATTCTATGAAGTATTTATATGGGATTTGCACTTTAGTCACTAAGATGGTGAGAAGAAGTAGAAGATTATTTTGGACGATTGCATTGTAACATGTTTTCAATTATTGTAGGAGAATGTGGCTGAACAAAATCCGTGATTGAATTTTTTTACTATTTGTGTTTTAGGAAGACAAAAAAAGATTAACTCCTGCACATAGGATTGATATTATATAGGTTAAAGGAAGAAAACCCGAGGATGAATGAGAAAAGAGCTAGCGTTATGAAGAGACTAACACAGAGAGCAATTAGTTAACCAGGGCCAAAGGAAAACCCAACTATCTAAACCCCCCGCAAGGGTAAACACAATGAAAAGCAACACAACGACAAGCGCATGAGATAGAGGAGAAAAAAGTTTTATAGATTCATCAAATCATCAACATACATGCCCAACTGTAAGGCCTTCTGGGTTACGGCCAACATCAGACCTCAATCCTATTTTGATAAATTTTCGCATTCCAACTTGCTTCTACTCCTCCTATAGTAATTCCGCAATATCTCTCCCTAACAATCTACCCAAGACCACCTCAAATACATGCATGACCGAAAGTCGACCTGTTGCAAATACCAACTAATTAAACCCTTACATTAAATGTCAAAACAAGCCACAAGTTAGATCTCAAAAAATACCTATCAAAAAATTAAATGCAAAGGTTGCCAGAAATTGCAACAGACAACACAAAAAATGAAGGACGAAAAAAAATGCTACAACTCAATGAACTACCCTACTAAAGGAACTCAGTGACCAAAGAGAACTCAACAACCAAAGATAACTCAGCAACCAAACAAACTTGGCAACCAAAGATAACTCAACAACAACTGTTAACTCTACAAACAAAGAGAACTCGGCAATGCAAGGCATTGCAACTCGGCATCAAATAAGAAACTCGAAAAACATACAGGATAGCAATACAACCCAAGATGCTCTTGCATTAGGCAACTGGGGTTGAAAGAAATGATTCTTATGAATCATTGAGATCTCACAACTTGAACTGAATCCAACTTAGATTAGGAAATTCATGTAGCATCTTCAATTGGTTTGTTCTTCCGCTTTACAAAATACTCATAATAATCTTTCCTCCTTGTGCTCTTTCCAACTCTCTGACCCAGTACCTATTCAACATGTTAAATCTGCTTCTTAGGATAATTATATGATACAACAACTTCATCATCTGTCTCATGATATTCATATAGATCAACAAAATTGAATATAGGACATATATCCATGTCTAACTCAACTCCATAAGTAGTACCACTGTCAAACTTCTTCAAGATATTACAAGGTCCAAACTTCTTCATCTTCAAGTTGTATATTCTGACAAGAAAACCTCTGTTCTTCAAATGAACCATCGCTACATCACCAACATCAAAAACATGATGTCTTCTAGACTTATCAACATTCTCCTTATACTCTAGATTACTTTGTTCCAATCTTAACTTTACTTCCTCATGCAAAGATTTTATTAAATCAGCAAACTATTCTCCTGCAACACTTTTCTTCTCTTCACAAGCAATATCCCTTATAGATCTGATATCCCTTTTGGTTGTATTCTAGTAACAATCTCAAAAGGTGTTTTTTCTGTTCTCCTATTCATAGAATTATTATATGCACATTCAAATTGTACTAATACCAGTTCCCTATTACTTGGCTTATCTCCAACTAAACATCTCAACAAATTACACAAGCTTATATTCACAACCTCTGTCAATCCATCTATCCATGGATGGAATGTAGAACTAAACTTCAACTCATTACCCATCTTCTTCCACAAAGTTTTCTAAAAGTAACCAACAAACTTACTATCTCTATCAGAAATAATACTTCTTGGTAATCAATGCAATCTAACAATCTCTTTTAAGAAAATCTCAACAACATGCTCAGCATCTAATGTCTTCTTACAAGGTATGAAATGAGCCATCTTAGAAAATCTACCCTCAACAACAAATACAAAATCATACCCCTTCACTCTCTTAAGCAATCCAAGAACAAAATTCATATTGATGTCACTCCAAGGTTTCTCAGAACAGAAATAGGTGTATACAATCTAGTATTTTGACTTATTTCTTTTGCAACTTGACAAACTCCACAACACTTTACAAACTTCTCAACATCATTATACATCTATCACCAATAATACTTCTTCGTCAGTAGACTCAATGTCTTGTCAACTCATAAATGTCTAGCCAATTCACTGCTATGTTGTTTCTTAATAAAATTCAACCTCATAGAAATTTTAGGAATACACAATTGAATACACTTAAATAATATAACTTCTTGAATAAAATAATTGTCAAACTTATTTAGTTGTTCTGTCAAACTAGGTGCTCTGCACTCTCTCCACATCCCAGAAAAATCAAGATCAGTATCATACAACTCCCTACTCTCATCAAAACCAAGAACTTCAATCTTCATCTCGGTCAGCAAAGAACATCTTCTACTCAATGCATCAGCAAGTCGGTCAGTAAGGCCACTCTTATGCTCAATCACAAATGTGAAATTCTGCAAGTACTCAACCCACTTCATGTCTTTGATTCAACTTCTGTTGACTTCCCAAGTACTGTAAGGCTTTATGATCAATATACAACACAAACTCCTTAGGAACTGAATAATGTCTCAAGTTTTTCAATTCTTGGACAATAGCACAAAACTCTTGATAATACACAAAATACTTCCTTTTAGCATCATTCAATTTCCCTCTAAAGAAAGAAACAGTTTTACCTTCTTGACTTAATACAACCCATATTGCACTACCACTTGCATCATATTAAACTTGAAATACCTTATTTAAATCAAGTAAAGCCAATACAGGTAACTTACGAACCTTTTTTTTCAAAGTCTCAAAACTATTAGCAACTCCATGTGTCCACTTGAATTCTTTTTTTCTTCCTCACATTGTATTAGTCATATCATTACAAATAAAACTGAAATTCCTTATAAACTTCTTGTAAAAACTAGTCAAACCATGAAATGATCTTACATCACCAACATTCTAAGGTGCAAGCCACTCCAAAATTGCTTTAACCTTCTCAAGATACATCTTAAACCATCAGCTAAAATCACAAATCCAAAATACACAATCTCCTCTTGCATAAAACAACACTTCTTCAGATGAATCATCAACTTTTCCTCTTTCAATCTCTGCAATACTTTTCTAACATGCTCAAGATGTTCTTCCGTAGTCTTACTGAATATCAAAATATCATCCAAATAAACAATCACAAATTTACCCAAGAATTCTTGAGAACCTCATTCATCAATCTCATGAAAGTACTAGGTGCATTTGTCAAACCAAAAGGCATTACCATCCATTCATACAAACCATCTTTTGTCTTGAAGGCAATCTTCAATTCATCACCTTCTCTGATTATGATCTGATGATAGCTACTCTTCAAATCAATCTTGGTAAAATACTTTGGTCCACTCAAATATTTCATTATGTCTTTCGTTCTCGGCATAGGAAACATATATTTCATTGTGATCAAGTTAATAGCTTTGGAATCAATACACATTCTCCATTCTCCATTCTTCTTGGGTGCTAATATAGTAGGTAAAGCACATGGACTCAAAATTTCTATGAACAAATCCTTCTGCAACAATTCATGCACTTGTTTGTTAAGTTCTTCATTTTTAGTAGGTGTCAATCTATATGGTTCTTTGCTTGGAAAACTAGCTCCAAGAATAAGATCCATGCAATGACTTATACTCCTCATAGGAGGTAAACCATCTGGTACATCCTCTGCAACAATATCCTTATACTCATTCAACAATTTTGTAATCTCCATTGTCACTTGGTCAATACTACCAGTATCCGATGTCACTCGGTTACCACTAGCTTCTATCACTTGGTCAGTACTGAGTTGCACTCAGTTAGCACTATTTTATGACACTCAGCTACTATCGACACAACTCGATCTCCTAGGAATTATGGCAAAACATATTTGTTTCTTCTTCATTTCCTTTTCAAATTGCTTTCCATTAACAATGCAAAATTTCACAATAGTACAATTAACCTCATCTGGACTTTCAATCAAAAGCAACAATATTTTCTTTTTCCTATTCATCTAAAGAGTATATTGATTAAATCTTCCATCATCTATAGCATATTTGTCATTTGCCAAGGTTTACCCAGTAGAATATGACAACAATCCATAGGCATAATATCACACAAAACTTCATCAAAATAATGTCCAGTCTTAAAATTCACAACGCATTGTTCGCTTACCAATATCTTATGCTCATCCTTGATCCATGAGACATGATAAGGTTTAAGATGCTCCAACCTCTGCAACTGCAACTTTGTAATAGATTCTTCTGATGCCAAATTTGTAGAACTCCCACTATCAATGATCACCTTGCAACATTTTCTAGCCATCTTACATCTGGTCTTGGAAAGACTTCTCCTTAAGACAAGTTCCTCATCACTTCCCTTATTACATAAAATTCTTCTCACTATCAAATTTCTCCAACCTCAAGTCCACTAAGTGAACCCTTAGTGTCTCCTTGAATCACAAAATTTCTGTTACCTTGCTCACTTTCAGAGGATCTACACTCAAAAGATCTATGTCGTTCTTTACCACATCTAAAAAAATTATTATGAAATCAACCTCTAGAGTAAGAACTACCTCTTCCTCGGTAAGAACCAGTACATCCACGGTAATAATCAACACCTTTCTACTCGGTCCTGCCCTTATCATCATTATTCCATTCAAATTTGTCCTTATCTTGCACAAAATTGTCAGATCTGCCACCTTGTCCATAAGATCTACCTTTGCCTCTCTGGAATCTACCACCTCTACCTCTTTTCCTCTGCCCATGCTTCTTTGTCAAGATCTCCTCAGCTTTCAAGGCATATTGATATGCTTCCTCCACACTTTCCAATTTCACAAAACTTATCTCATCTTGAATCCCACATCTCAATTCATTTATGTACCATGCAATTTTCTCAACATCATCACCTACATGTCTAGATTTGATGTCCAAGTCATGTCTCTTTTTCTCAAATTCTGCATCTTTCTCAACAAGCTAACTTGGTAATTAGTATGAATGAATTTTTTTTTTTACCTTGTTCACCATCTTCGGCCAAGTCTTGATCTTCTCCTTTCCTCGCCTTTTTCTATCAGTTTGCAAATGTTCCCACCACAGTGAGGCATGTCCTTTCAACCTTGTAACTACAATTTTCACCTTCCTATTATCTAGGGTGTTTTCATATTTGAAGAACTTCTCCATTTCAAAGATCCAATTGAACCCATCATTGGTATCCAATTTTCCATCATAAGGAACAACTTCTAGAGAAGGTTTTGAATTTTCCCTAGATAATACTCTCAACAATCTTGCTTTATCTTTATCTACTTTAGGTTCTAGATTAGGGTTTGGTGCTTCTACTTCATCATCACTCACAACATAAAGCTAGCTCCTCTTCTCTGGGCTGTCTCCACAATATCTAATCTGCCTACAATATGTCTCGATGTATCCAATATGACATTCTCATCATTTCCTCTACCTCGAACCATCTTTACAATTAGGTTCCTGCAAGATCGTAACCCTCTACAAGTTATAGGTCAAATCCACAAATCCACTACCCAACAAGCAAATTCACTTACAATTCTATGCGATCCCATCTCCACAGTCGGGAACTAGCTCTAATACCACCTAACACAGGGAGGGATTAGATAATCAGGGCCAAAGACACACCTAGCTATCCAAATCGTCTGCAAGAGTCAACACAATAGAAAAAAAAACAACAACAACAAGCATAGGAGATAGAGGAGCAAAACGCTTTTAGACATTCATCAAATCATCAACATACAAGCCCAACTGTAAGGCCTTTTGGGTTACAGCCAACATTACAATCATATTTCAATCCTTATTGATAAATTTTTGCATTCCAACTTGCTTCTGGTCTTCCTATGCTACTTGCTCCATATCTCTCCCTAAAACTCTACCCCAAGGCCCCCTTAAATACATGCACGACCACAAGTAAGCCTGTTGTAAATACCAACTAAACACTTACATTAAATGCCAAAAAAAGCCACAAGTTGACTCTCAACAAATACCTATCACAAAATTAAATGCAAAGGTCAACTCCGACTACAAACTGCACACAAACAACGCAGCAATTGAAGGACCAAACAAAATGCTACAACCCAACAAACTCGGCAACCAAAGATAACTTTGTATTGTACTTTTTCTTCAAAACAAAAGTATGTTTGAAGGGAGAAGTTTTCATGGATTAGTAGGCATCTATGGAAATTTAATAGGTACGGTTTAAGGGTTGCAAAACGTGTGCATTCTCTCAAATGATTATAAGTAGTAACGTTGAATCCACTTTATATCAAAGAGGAATCTTTTGAAGAGGAAGAGAATGCGTTTTATATTTGATCATTTTATTTTATGGGTAGTACATTGACAAGGAAAGGTGCAAACTCTCTAAAGGTTGTTGCCTAGGACTTTGTTAGCATCATTAGCAAGTCGGCAGTGACAACTGTCAAGTTTCATGAAAAAATCGAGCTATTTCAATACTACTCTTTTATAGGTGTGTTTGAAATGGATATGCATTACTATTTAATGATTTGGGTGGCTGTAACTCTTGAGAGAAAGAGTATTTTGTGATCACAAATAAAATCTTCATTTTTTTAGATTCATAAGTTCCTAACTTTTCTTTTTTCTCAATTGCTAAATTGTTGCAAGTTAGCTTAATTTGCAGTTTACTTATCATCTCAAAATCATTGCAAGAAACATGATAAAACTAGGATAAAATACGGCATCATATTACATAGGATGAAGCTAATACTATGCCCTATTTTTCCAAAAAGGCTCCTTATACGATGACAAGAACAAGATATAATGAGACCTATAGAAAAGTGGAGGGGATTATTGATAATGAATTTAAAAGATAAAGCCTCAGTATATGTTCTATGTTGTGGGTTTTACCTATTTTTCTCTTCTCTTAGTCTTTCACAATTCCTATTGAGGCATTGTGTTTTTCGAGAGAGGTGATGGTTTACTAGGTGGAGGAGATTGAAAAATTTACCTATGTGGTCCGCTTAGATGTGGGGTCGATCCATGAATTACTCTTCCATTTGATTGCCTCCTCCTTTGTTAGTCCTATTGAGGTGAGATCCTTTTCTATTCAGGTGATGAGGAGACTTGTTGTTGGGGAGTTGACTTTCTCTTGGAGACATTTTAAATATTTTGATAATATGGTTCTGGGAACCAATGTTAAACCTAATATGAAGGTTTAGGGAGTTAGTCAGAAATCCTTTTTCCTTGTCAAAAAAATAAGTAGAATATGAATGATTTATTTGGGATGTCAGTGGGATAAGAAACACAAGTGTTTTGTATCAAAATGATAGCCTTGTAACATAATTTAGTGAAAATTTGAATGATGCAAAGATGGCATTTTCTCTAAAGACAGGTACGATTTCCTACTTGGATGTGAACAAATTACGAAATTATAATGGTTTAGTTATCAATAGTTTTTAAAGATATATGGCATATAGTTCCCCAAAAGAAGTGACATTTTATTTTTGTACTACACAACTACTTATGATGTTGATGTGTAATTTTATATGCAATTCCTCTAACTACAATAGAATGAAAAATAGAAAAGAATCCTTGAACTAAGTCGATTATTAACTAATATGTTAGCAACAATGTACTGAGCTAAAGGAGTAGTAGCATCAAATCCTAGATTTTGAATGTGAGTGTGAGAATGAAGTTAAGAGGTAGTGTGTGCGGAGACTATGAAGGTGCATGCAAATCATTGGAGGAGGAATACGATGTTTTTTTTCCTATAACAAACTTTAGTGAAAGGAAGGGGTTTGTCTTAGTAGCTATGCATCCTTTTGTTGCATTGATTGTGGCTTGTTTGTGGAGTTTCTTTTATAAACAAAAGACTTTAGTGTGAATGGGATAGCCTCATTCTATTAAGCCCCTATTCATGCCAAGTTACTGTAAGATATCCTAGACAAGCAGATCTTGCCTTTTCAGTGGTGAAGTTTACTTCCATCAATCTATTTGTCCACATTGTAACCATATATTATTTTATTGAATAGTTATTTATGTAAAACTTTGTTACTGCATGAAACATGTTAATTTCATCTCTTTTTTGTTTTAACCAATGCATTTTTAACTTTATTTCTCATGTTAGTAAATTTTTATTTTTGAAATGGACCTTTTTTTGCACTTTATTGATAAAATTGATTCGTTATATGTCTCTTTGATGAACTCTATTTATTAATTCTTTTTGTTTGAACGGATTTTTTGTTCTTTTGTTATAGATTTGAAGTTAATGTTGGACTTGATACTTGCTTGACTTTTGAGATTGACGATTTTTTTTGAAAATGCATCTCTTTTGCACTTTATTGTTCTACTTGATAGATTTTATATCTTTTTGATGAGGTGGGCATATTTTAGGCCTTTTTGTTTGAGCATGCTTTTATTGTTTCACTTTTTACCAATTGGGTTGATAGTTCAGTGGTATAACACCCTTGTAGTATGAATGAGTGCCTCAAGTTACTTACGCACAGAAACTGAAGGAAGACTGGGCAAACAGACCATGATCCATTCACTGCTAGGTTCTTTTCCTTTGAGGTATTGTCTCACTTCATGATCAGTGCTCCTTTTTTATGATATCTATTTATATTGTAATTGATTTTCTTTTATGAAATGATCTCATTTTATGTCTTATTGTTGGAATTGATACATTCTATACTTTATTGTTGAGGTTGATACATTTTATTTTTTAAATGGAAGAATTTTTGAAATTTTTTGCTTGAGTTATTATGGTTTACATATTATTGATGACATGACAACTTTTAAGCCACATTGTTTGAATGGATTGTTTTTATTCGAATGGATTGTTTTTACATTTTTTATCAATTGTGTTGGTAGTTCAATGGTATGACGTCCATGTAGTATAAATGATTGGTTCAAAGTACTTATGCCAAGTTACTAAAGGTAGTCTAGGCAAGCAGAACATGTTCCATTCACCACTAAGGTCCTCACTTTTGAGCTATCAACACAATTGATACCGAGTGCATCTTTTGATGGAAATTTATTTATCTCAGAATTGATTTATTGTATGAAATGATGTCATTTTATATGTGTTTTTTTAAACTGATACATTTTATGCTTTATTTTTTAAAGCAATAGATTTTATTTTGAAAAGGTAGCATTTTTCAACTTTATTGTTGAAGTTGATAAGTTCTATATTTTATAGATGAGATCGAATATTTTAAGCCTCATTGTTTGAATGATTTTTACCAAATGGATTGATAGTTTGATGGTATAATATTCTTGTACTATAAATAAGTGGTTCAATGAACTCACCCTAAGGTACTAAAGAATAGCTAGAAAAAAGACCAAGATCCATTCACTACAGAGGCTCTTTGTCTTTGATCTATTCACTCACTTGGTGACCAAGGCACTTATTTTATCTGAAAAATAGTTGAAAGTGGATCTTGAGAATCTTAAGGGGATTGTATATTGACTTCCATGTAGAAGTACATTCGAAGAAATGCTATTTCCTATAGTAATTTTTATATATAGAAATTATATGAAGTATTTATGTGGGATTTGTGCTTTAGTCACTAGGATGGTGAGAAGAAGTAGAAGATTATTTTGGACAATTGCATTGTAACTTGTTTTCAATTATTGAAAGAGAATGTGGCTGAACAAAATCCATGATTGAATTTTTTTACTATTTGAGTTTTAGGAAGACAAAGAAGGATTAACTCCTACACAAAGGATTGATATTATATAGGTTAAAGGAAGAAATATTGACGATGAATGAGAAAAGTGCTAGCGTTATGAAGAGACAGACGTAGGGAGGGATTAGATAACTAGGGCCAAAGGCACACCCAACTATCCAAACTGCCTGCAAGAGTAAACACAATGGAAAGCAACACAACAACAAGCACATGAGATAGAGGAGCAAAATGCTTTTATAGATTCATCAAATCATCAACCTACATGCCCAACTATAAGGCCTTCTTGGTTACGACCAACATTACAATCAGACCTCAATCCTATTTTGATAAATTTTTGCATTCCAACTTGCTTTTTCTCTTCCTACGCTAATTCCTCAATCTCTCTCCCTAAAATTCTACCAAAGACCCCCTTAAATACATGCACAACCACAAGTCGGCCTATTGCAAATACCAACTAATTAAAGTGTTACATTAAATGTCAAAACAAGCCACAAGTTAGATCTCAAAAAATATATATCATAAAATTAAATGCAAAGGTCACTATAAACTGCACTCAGACAACATGAGAAATGAAGGACCAAACATAATTTTTTGCAACTCGACGAACTCCCCTACTAAAGGAACTCAACAACCAAAGAGAACTTGACAACAAAAGATAACTCAGCAACCAAATGAACTCGGCAACCAAAGATAACTCAACAACAATTGTTAAATTGACAAACAAAGAGAACTTGACAATGCAAGGCATTGCAACTTGGCATCAAATAAGAAACTCGACAAACATACAGGATAGCAATGCAAGCCATGATGCTCCTGCATTAGGCAACTGATGTTGAAAGAAATGATTCTTCTGAATCATCGAGATGTCACAACCTGAGTTGAATCCAACTCAGATTGGGAAATCCATGTAGCATCTTCAATTGGTTTGTTCTTTCGCTTTACCAAATACTCATAGTAATCTATTCTTCTTGTGATCTTTCTAGCTCTCTGACCCAGTATCTATTCAACCTCTTCAATCTGCTTCTTAGGATAATTATATGATACAACAACTTCATCATCTGACTCATGATATTCATACAAATCACCAACATTTAATATAGGACATATATCCATGTCTAACTCAACTCCATAAGCGGTACCACTATCAAACTTCTTCAAGATCTTACAAGGTCCAAACTTCTTCATCTTCAACTTACTGTATGCTCAGACATGAAAACCTCTGTTCTTCAAATGAACCACCACCACATCACCAACTTCAGAAACATGATGTCTTCTAGACTTATCAACATTCTCCTTATACTTCATATTACTTTGTTCCAATCTTAACTTTACTTCCTCATGCAAAGACTTCATGAAATTAACAAACTCTTCTACTACAACACTTTTCTTCTCTTCACAAGCAATATCCCTTAAATCTGATATCCCTTTGGGCTATATTCTAGTAACAATCTCAAAAGGTGTTTTCCCTATTCTCCTATTCATAGAATTATTATACACACATTCAACTTGTGCTAATACCAGCTCCCAATTAGTTGGCTTATCTCCAACTAAACACCTCAGAGAACTACCTAAGCTTATATTCACAACCTCTGTTTGTCCATTTGTCCATGAATGGAATGTAGAACTAAACTTCAACTCAGTACCCATCTTCTTCCACAAAGTCTTCTAAAAGTAACCAACAAACTTACTATCTCTGTCAGAAATAATACTTCTTGATAATCAATGCAATCTAACAATCTCTTTGAAGAAAATCTCAACAACATGCTTGGCATCTGATGTCTTCTTACAAGGTATGAAATGAGCCATCTTAGAAAATTTGCCCACAACAAAAAATACAAAATCATACCCCTTCACTGTCTTAAGCAATCCAAGAACAAAATCCATACTGATGTCACTCCAAGGTTTCTGATAACAGAAATAGGTGTATACAATCTAGTATTTTGACTTACTCCTTTTGCAATTTGACAAACTCCACAACTCTTTACAAACTTCTCAACATCATTATACATTTGTGGCCAATAATACTTCTCCTTTAGTAGACTCAATGTCTAATCAATTAATAAATGTCTAGCCAATCCAACGCTATGCTTTTTCTTAATGAAATTCAACCTCATATAACTCTTAGGAATACACAATTGAATACACTTAAATAACATACCTTCTTGAACAAAATATTCGTCAAACTTATTTGGTTGTTATGTCAAACTAGGTGCTCTGCACTCTCTCCACATCTAAGAATAATCAGGATCAGTATCATACAACTCAATAATCTCATCAAAACCAAGAACTTCAACCTTCATCTTCGTCAGCAAAGAACGTCTTCTGCTCAATGCATCAACATCTCAGTTAGTGAGGCCATTCTAACTACAGAAGAACAAAAAATAGAGAAGAATTCTTGAACTAAGTTGATTATTAACTAGTATGTCAGCAACAATGTACTTAGGTAAATGAGTAGTAGAATAAAATCCTAGATTTTGAATGTTTGTGAGAATGAAGTTAAGAGGTAGTGTGTGCAGAGACTGTGGAGGTGCATGGAAATCATTGGAGGAGGAATACGATGGTTTTTTTTCCTATAAAAATCTTTAGTCAAAAGGAGGGGATTGTCATAGTAGCTATGCTTCCTTTTGTTGTCTTGATTGTGGCTTGTTTGTGGAGTTTCTTTTATAAACAAAAGACTTTGGTGTGAATGGGATAGCCTCATTCTATTAAGCCTCTATTCATGCCAAGTTACTCTAAGACATCCTAGACAAGCAGATCTTGCTTTTTTAGTAGTGAAGTTTACTAACATCAATCTACTTGATAAATTCTATATCTTTTTGATGAGGTGGGCATATTTTAGCCCTTATTGATGAGGTGGACATATTTTAGCACCCTTTTTATGATATCTATTTATATTGTAATTAGTTTTCTTTTATGAAATGATCTCATTTTATGTCTTATTGTTGGAATTTATACATTCTATACTTTATTGTTGAGGCTGATACATTTATTTTTTTTAAATGGAAGAATTTTTGCACTTTTGCTGAAGTTATTGAGGTTTATCTATTATTGATGACATGAAAACTTTTAAGACACATTATTCAAATAGATTGTTTTTACATTTTTTATGAATTGAGTTAGTAGTTCAATGTTATGGCGTCCGTGCTATAAAAATGATTGGTTCAAGGTAGTCGAGGCAAGTAGACCATGTTCCATTCACCAGTGAGGTCCTTCCTTGCAAGCTATCAACACAATTGATAACCAGTGCATGTTTTGATGGAAATTTACTTATCTCACAATTGATTTATTGCATGAAATGAGGTCATTTTATGTGTTTTTGTTTAAACTGATACATTTTATGCTTTATTTTTTAAAGCAATACATTTTGTTTTGAAAAGGCAACATTTTCTCACTTTATTGTTGAAGTTGATAAGTTGTATATTTTATAAATGAGATTGAATATTTTAAACCTCATTGTTTGAATGATTCTTACCAAATGGATTGATAGTTTGATGGTATAATATTATTGTGCTATAAATGAGTGGGAACTCACCCTAAATTACTTAAGAATAGCTAGAAAAAAGACCAAGATCCATTCACTACAAAGGCTCTTTGTCTTTGATCTATCTACACACTTGGTGACAAGGGCACTTATTTTATCTGAAAAACTGTTGAAAATGGATCTTGAGAATCTTAAGGGGATTGTATATTGACCTCCATGTAGAAGTACATTCAAAGAAATGCTATTTCCTATGCTAATAATTTTTTTATAGAAATTCTATAAAGTATTTATGTGGGATTTGCACTTTAGTCACTAAGATGGTGAGAAGAAGAAGATTATTTTGGATGATTGCATTATAACGTGGTTTCAATTATTGAAGGAGAATATGACTGAACAAAATCTGTGATTGAATTTTTTTACTATTTGTTTTACAAAGACAAAAAAAGATTAACTCCTACACATAGGATTGATATTATAGATGTTAAAGGAAGAAAAACTAATGATGATTGAGAAAAGAGCTAGTGTTATGAAGAGACTGATGTAGGGAGGGATTAGATAACCAAGGCCAAAGTCCTAGCCAGCCAAATCACCTACAAGAGTAAACCCAAAAAAAAAAACAACACAACAACAAACACATGAGATAGAGGAGCAAAATGCTTTTAAAGATTCATCAAATCATCAACATACATGCCCAACTGTAAGGCCTTCTAGGTTACGGTCAACATTACAATCAAACTTCAATCCTTATTGATAAATTTTCATGTTACAACTTTCTTTTTCTCTTCCGATGCTACTTCCTCCATACCACTCCCTAAAACTCTACCCAAGACCCCCTCAAATAGACGAATGGCCACAATTTGGCCTGTTGAAAATACCAACTAATTAAATGCTTAGATTAAATGCTAAAACAAGCCACAAGTTGGCTGTCAGCAAATACCTATCATAAAATAAAATGCAAAGGTCGGCTTCGACTAGAAACCACACACAGACAACACGAGAAATGAAGGACCAAACAAGAAACTCGACAAACATACATGATAGTAATGCAACCCAAGATGCTCCTGCATCAGTTAATTGGGGTTGAAAGAAATGATTCTCCTGAATCATTGAGATGTCACAACCTCAACTGAATCCAACTCAGATTGGGAAATTAATGTAGCATCTTCAATTGGTCTATTCTTCCACTTTACCAAATATTCATAGTAATCTTTCCTTCTTGTGCTCTTTGCAACTCTTTGATCCAGTATCTGTTCAACCTCTTCAGTTTGCTTCTTAGGATAATTATCTGATACAATAACTTCATCATCTAACTCATTATATTGACACAGATCAGCAATATTGAATATAAGAGATATCTCCATGTCTAACTCAACTCCATACGCATTAGCACTATCAAACTTCTTCAAGATCTTACAAGGTCCAGTCTTAACTTTACTTATGCAAAGACTTCATAAAATCAGCAAACTCTTCTCCATCAACACTTCTCTTCTCTACACTAGCAATATCCCTTAAATTTAATATCCCTCTAGGTTGTATTCCAGAAACATTCTCAAAAGGTGTTTTCCTTGTACTCCTATTCACAAAATTATTATATGCAAATTCAGCTTGTGCTAATACTAGCTCCCAATTTTTTGGCTTATCTCCAACTAAACATGTTAGCAAATTACCCAAGCTTATATTCACAACCTCTGTCTGTCCATCTGTCCGTGAATGGAATGTAGAACTAAACTTCAATTTAGTACCCATCTTCTTCCACAAAGTCTTCCAAAAGAAACCAACAAACTTACTATCTCTATCAGAAATAATACTTCTTGATAATCCATGCAATCTAACAATCTAACAATCATGGAATATTTGTTTTTTTTCATTCACCCAAAGAGTATATTGATTCAATCTTCCATCATGTATAGCATATCTATCATATTGCCAAGGTCTACCCAGTAGAATATGACAACAATCCATAGGCATAATATTACACAAAATTTCATCAAAATAATGTCCAATCTTGAACTTCGCAATGCATTGTTCACTTACCAATATCTTATGCTCATCCTTGATCCATGAAACATGATAAGGTTTAAGATGTTCCAACCTCTACAAATGCAACTTTGTAACCAATTCTTTTGATGCCAAATTTGTAGAACTCTCACTATCAATAATCACCTTATAACATTTTCCAGCCACCTTACATCTGGTCTTGAAAAGACTTCTCCTTAGGACAAGTTCCTCATCACTTCCCTTATTACATAAGGTTCTTCTCACCATTAGATATTCTCCAACCTCAGGTCCACTAGGTGAACCCTTAATGTCTCCTTGAATGACAACATTTATGTTACCTTATCCACTTTCAGAGGATCTGCACTCAAAAGATCTATGTCGTTCTTTACCACATCTGAAACAATTACTATGAACTCCACCTCTAGAATAAAAATTACCTCTTCCTTGGTAAGAAATAGTACCTCCATGGTAAGAATCAACACCTTTCCACTTGGTGTTTCCCTTATCATCATTCTTCCATTCAGATGTGCCCTTATCTTGCACAAAATTGTCAGATTTTCCACCTTCTCCATAAGATCTACCTTTTCCTCTTTGGAATCTACCACCTCTACTTCTTTGTTTTTGCTAATGCTTCTTTTCCAAGATCTCCACAGCTTTCAAGGCATATCAATATGCTTCCTCCACACTTTCCAATTTCATAAAACTTATCTCATCTTGAATCCCACATCACAATCCATTTATGTACCTTGCAATTTTTTCAACATCATCATCCACATGTCCATATTTGATGTCTAATCTATATAATCCCATAGATAACTCCTTCGCAATCATGTCTCTTTGTCTCAAATTTTGCATCTTTCTCAACAAGCTAATTTGGTAATCAATAGGAAGGAATTTGTTCTTTACCTTGTTCACCATCTTCGGCCAAGTCCTGATCTTCTCCTTTCCTCTCCTTTGTCTATCAGTTCGCAAATGTTCCAACCACAGTGAGGCATGTCCTTTCAACCTTGTAACTGCAATTTTCACCTTTCTATTATCTAGAATGTTTTTACATTTTAAGAACTTCTCCATTTAAGAGATCCAATCCAACACAGCATTGGTATCCAATTTTCCATGAGTGCATTGCCAAAGAAAGATGTGAACTCTCTAAAGTTGTTGATAGGAACAACTTTCAAGTTTCATGAGCAAATCAAGCTATTTCAATACTACTCTTTTATAGGTGTTTTTGAAATGGATATACGATGACAACAATGACATATAATGAGACCTATAGAAAAATGGAGGGGATTATTGATAACGAATTTAAAAGATAAAGCCTTGATACATGTTCTATGTTGTGGGTTTGACCTATTTTTCTCTTCTCTTAATCTTTCAAAATTCCTATCGAGCCATTGTGTTTGTCGAGGGAGGTGATGGTTTTCTAGCTGGAGGGTTGTGGTCCACTTAGATGTGTGGTCTATCCATGAATTACTCTTCCATTTGATTGTCTCCTTCATTGCTAGTCCTATTGAGGTGGGATCCTTTTCTATTTACGTGATGAGGATATTTCTTGCTAGGGAGTTGACTTTCTCTTGGAGACATTTTAAATATTTTGATAATATGGTTCTGGGAGCCAATGTTAAGCCTAATATGAAGGTTTAGGGAGTTAGTCAGAAATCCTTGTTCCTGGTCGAGGGCTTGTGTTCCTGTTAGGATAAGTATTGAAGACACATGAATATAAACAATGGGTAACATCAATAAAGAATTGGGGAGAATTAGTACAAGACAAAAGTCAAAACTAAGATGGTTTGTATTAGGGTCTAGTGTTGTTTTTTGCATTGTCAAATATCTAAGGTAATTAAATATTTTATTGGCAAGTTTTTAATATAAGGGAAAAAATGGATGCTAGAAAGGTCAGGGGTATTGTACTGGCTACTTTTTTAATTTTTGAATGAGAAGGCGACAAATGAAAACCTTTTAGTTGAATTTTTTTAGTAGTTTCTTTGATTTTTTATGAGACAAGAAAAGATCAATTCTTAGATAGAAGCTTAACATTATAGAGGTTAAATGAAGAAAAACTGACGATGAATGTGAAAAAAATGTAATTTTATAGAGAAGAGTATTTGGGTTTAGTTATGTGAGAAGGATTGCAGATATAAAATAGAAAGGTTGGGCAGATTGAAACTCATGCTTCTCCGAAAAGTGTGTTTGAAGCAAGGATTATCAATAAGTTAATGAGATACCATATAAATTTTATTACAAATTTATTGCAAATATTTTGTCTGGTCACTAGGAAAATAAAATAAGTAGAATATGAATGATTTATTTGGGATGTAAGTGAGAATCATCACAAATTTTTTCTATCAAAATGAGTACCCTTTGACATAATTTAGTGAAAATGTGAATGATGCAAAGATGGCATTTTCTCTAAAGACAGGAACAGATTTCTGATGAGGACACAACTCAAGACAAAAATAAACGCAATAGGAAAACGGGAATATTATTATCAAAGTGATTTGTTACTACATTTAGTACTGAAAATAGACCCAAAGACGTGCTGTATAGGCTTACAATGTTGTTTGATCCTCGAGAAAAACCCTCCTCCAATACCTTCTCCCGAACTCCATAAAAAACTGCCTTTACAATGCCATAAATGTCCTTAAGTAAACCAAATTAGGTTTAGGGCTAGGAATACATTTTAGAATATGCCATTTAGCATCCACTGTCAAAACAGAAGGTTCTAGAAAACACGTTAGAAGTCGGTGTAAAATTAGAAGAATCCAGAAATGGTACTCCAACTTTCGGGAGACAACTTTTGATTTGGGACTCTGATTGACAAACCGTTTACATTTCCATAAAGCTCTCCAAGCACTCTATAGCCCTATGTATAAGCTTTTCTTGTCTCCCCTTTTTCGGGCCCGTACGAGGCTATTTAGTCCCTCATATTTGACTTTTAAGTGCTCTTTGGAGGTCTCTAGGCAAATTAAAACTGCAATAACTTTCAAACCGTAAAGCCTTTTGACCTGATTCTTTTTCTGGAGTGCTTTAAATTACAAGTATAATCATCCCTCCAACTTACACCTCTAACTCATTATAATTATGGCTCGATTACAAAATAACCTATTTTCTACATTGGCACGTATCCCAAGGTGCTCAAAAACTCTAACCTAGAAAACCAATGGTGGAGCTATGAGAGTTGGAATCTTTATTTGACCCAAATGGGTATCTAGAAATGAGAACATTTTAAACAAAAACTAACACTAAGAATATTTTTGGGTTATATAGGATTGCCCTTACACCGCTATATCCTTCTGCATCAAACACCTGGAGTAGATTGAAAAGTGACCCTGTCACTTTATAGCTGGTAGAGGAAAACCCAAATGGGCAACCTCCATTGCGGATATCCAAGTTGAGTCTTATATTGGTTGTCCTTTGCACTTCACTAGGTATTCTTCATACTACCTGTTTCTGTTACTCTAGCCCACATGACTATCTAGAATTTCTTCAATCTCTTCCTTCGTAGAAGTAGGAATTGGACATGGCTCTAGCATCAACTCCTCATTTGAACCATCATCATGATATTTTGTTAAGTCTACAATATTGAAAATAGGAGAAATGTGAACCCCATCTAGTAACTCCAGCTCATATGCATTCCCTAAATCATGTTTCTTCAAAATTTTGCAGAGGCCAAATTTCTTCATCTTCAACTTATTATGGGTACTCACTAGAAATCGTTCCTTCCTCAAATATATCATAACCTGATCTCCAACATGGAACTCCTTATGTCTCATCTTTTGATCTGCCCTAGCCTTATACTATAGGTTCATCTTGGTAATATGTCCTCGCACCTCCTCATGTAGGTTCTTGACATGTTCAGCAAAGTCTTCTACCTCAGCACTTGTCCTCTGCCCTTGCTCCATCTTCCTCAGCTCTCATGCGGTCCTTGGACTACTCCCATACACAATTTGGAATGGTGATCTACCAGTACTCCTATTTACAAAATTATTGTAAGCAAATTCTGCTTGTGGTAGAATCAAATCCCATCCCTTGGGTTTATCTCCTACTAAACACCTTAGCAAATTGCCCAAACTTCTATTTACTACTTTTGTTTGTCCATCAGTCTGTAGATGATGTGCATAACTGAACTTCAATTCTGTCTTCAACTTCTTCCACAAATTCCTCCAGAAATACCTCACAAATTTAGTATCTCTATCAGAAACAATACTTTTTGGGAGACCATGTAGCCTCATCACCTCTCTGAAAAAATAATCTGCAATATACACTACATCATGAGTCTTGTGGCATAGAATGAAACGTGCCATCTTGGAGAACCTATCAACCACCAAAAATATTGAGTCATTACCCCTTGGTATCCTTGGCAACTAAGAACAAAATCCATACTTATGTCCTCCCAAGGCTTTGATGGAACAAGCAATGGCTGATAGAGTCCAGTATTTTCACTAAATCCTTTGGTTGTTTGACATACTTGACAACTCTACAAAGACTTCTTCACATCCTATGATAGTTGAGGCCAAAAATAATATTGTTTAATAATGGCAATGGTCTTATCTTGACCAAAGTGTCCTGTCATCCCTCCATTGTGCTTCTCCTTGATCAAGTTTTCCCTCGTGGAACTCCATGAAATACACAATTGACTTCCCTTGAACAACATACCATCCCGAATCATGATATCTAGCCACCTAGTCCTATCTAGAGTAACAGGTTCTTTACAAGCCTTCCAAGCATCTGTAAAGTCAAGATCCTCAGGGTACAAATTCTTAAGTTCATCAAACCCAACCACTTCAACCTACATTACTATCAGCAATAACTGTCTCCTACTTAATGCATATGCAACCCTATTAGACCTTTCGCTTCTATGTTTCAATACAAATGTATAGCTTTGCATGAACTCTACCCATTTCAAATGTCTTTCATCCAATTTACCTTGGCTATTTAGGTACTACAATGCCTGGTGATCAGTATACAAAAAAAATTCTTTTGGCAACAAATAATACGTCCATTTCTTTAAGGCCTAAACTATTGCATAGAACTCCTGATCATACACATAATACTTCTTCTTTGCATCATTCAATTTTTCACTAAAATAGGCAATAGGTTTACCTTCTTGGCTCAATATATCCCCAATAGCACTGGCACTAGCATCGCAGTCCACCTGGAACAATTTGTTGAAATCAGGAAGTGCCAACACATGTTGCTCTGTCACCTTCTTCTTCAGCAGTTCAAAACGCCTTGCAGCTCCTGTAGTCCACTTCAACTCTTTTCTATCCTCCCTCATTGTTTCAGTAAGGGGTGCACATATAATACTGAATTTCCCAATGAACTTCCTATAAAAACTAGCCAGACCATGGAATGATGTTACCTTAGTGGCAGACCTTGGAGTAGGCCATTCAAAGATGACCTTCACCTTATTTGGGTCCATTTTGAGATCCTCAGCTGATACAAAAAACCCCAAATAGACTATCTCCCTTTCGACAAAGCTACACTTCTTCAAATTAATCAACAATTTCTCTTCCCTCAACCTTTCAAGGACACTATGAATGTGCAATAAATGTTCATCCAAAGACTTACTAAAAATCAAAATATCATCCAGATAGAAAATAACAAATATCATCCAGATAGACAATAACAAAATTTTCCAAAAAATTCTTTAGTACCTCATTCATAAGCTGCATGAAGGTGCTTGGCACATTAGTCAGTCCAAAGGCCATGACTAACCACTCATATAGACCCTCCTTGGTCTTGAATGCAATCTTCCACTCATCTCCCTCTCGTATCCCTATCTGGTGATAACCACTCATGAGATCTATCTTTGTGAAGTATTAAGCTCCACTCGAATAGTCCATAAGATCATCCATTCTTGGTAAAGGAAACCGATACTTGATGGTTATTCTATTTATAGCCTGAGAGTCTGTACACATTCTCCACTCTCCATCCTTTTTTGGTGCCTACATTTTAGGTACTGCATATGGACTTAGGCTCTCTCGAATCAAACCTTTCCTCAACAACTCCTAAGCTTGTATGTTTAGCTCCTTAGTCTCAATAGGAGTCATCCTATTAGCAGCCTTGTTAGGCAAACTAGCTCCAGGGACTAAATCTATTTGATGACTGATTTGCTTTACTAGCGGAAACCCTTCTGGAACATTATTAGAGATGACATCTCCATACTCATTTAATAGACTTGAAACTTCGAGTGGAATTTTACTACTACCTTCCTTATCATTTCTAGGAATTAAAGCATAACAAATATGCTAATGTTTCATGTCATCCAAAAAATTTCTTCCATCAACAAGACATACCCTAGCATTACTGCATACCTTTTCACCCTCCTTTATCAAGGGCTTCAATTTGTGGCAAACTCCATCCTTTGTATAGCATGCCTATCATGTATAGCATGCCTATCAAATTACCATGGGCTTCCCAACAATAAATGGAAAACATCCATTGGAATAATGTCACAGAGAGCCTTGTCATGGTAACCCGCAATCTTGAATGTTACCAAACATTGCTCACTAGCCAGGACCTTATGATCATCCTTCACCCAAGCAATCCAATAGGGTTGTGGTGTTTCTCCTTCTTGAGCTTTAGCTTTGAGACCATCTCCTCTAACACCAAGTTGTCAATGCATCCACCATCAACAATCACATCACAACATTTACCCTTGCACTTGCACCTAGTACGAAACAAACTCCTCCTTTGTCCAAGTTCAGTCTCACTGCTCAATAAGACCCTTTCATTAACTAGAACCTATCCCCTTTCTGCATCCTCTGAATGTGATGACTGTGCATCATCATCCACATGAGAAACCCTTGCTTGACCATCAAGTCTCCTATTTGTCCTTCCTTGGCGTTGAGGGCATTCGAAGGCATGATGACCTTCTTTATTGCAATGAAAACAGGTAACACAGAAGCCTCCTCTTCCTGAACCTTGTCCATGTCCTCTACCTCTTCCTCTTTGATCTCCAAAGTTTTGATCACGCGAGCGATTGAAACCCTTGTTTCTCTGATTTTGGCTAGTACCCACATCTTCATTCTTCTTCTAGTTCTCATTTCAGTCTCCAAATGATCTACCATCGCCCCTTCCTCCTTGACTGCACCCTCTTTGCCTTCCATAAAACTTTTTTCATAGCTTCTCCTCAACTCACAAGGCAAACTGGTATGCCTCTTCAATGCTAGTCATTCTAACTAGACTTAACTCCTCCTGAATGATAGGTCTTAACCCACTAAGGTAACGACCAACCTTCTCCTTGTTTTCTTCTGCATGCCCCGCCCTAATAAGGACTTGGTAAAATTCCTCTATGTATTCCTGGATAGATTTTCTTGCTTTCTTTAATCCTTGCATCTTTTTGAACAAATCAAGCTCGTAATCAACATGAATGAACTGCTTCTTTAGTTTGTCCACCATGCGATCTCATCTTGTGATTTTCTCCTTTCCTCTTCTATTTCTTTCCAACTAAATCTCTTGCCACCAGATTTTGGCATAGCCTTTTATTTTGGCCTTCACAAACTTAACCCTATTAGGGTCCCCGATATCCTCATACTCAAAATATTCCTTCGGCTCATTGATCTAGTCGATCAACTCATCCGGGTTTAGATTTCTCGAAAACATGCCGACATCAATTTTAGGTCTTTTTCCAAGCTGGGCAATGGCCCTAAAAAGCCTCTCCTCTGCCTAGTTTAGGACTTCTCCGTCTCCTTCCCCTTCTTGCCCAATATTTCCTTCTTCATTTTCTTCCTCACTTTCATTGCCTAGGCAACATTCATCCCTCTACGGATCTCCTCCTGTAATGCCTAGACTTCTCTCTGGAGGGCTCTAACCTTAGGAGAAACAACTTTGGCCCTTCCACCATGCTCCCTTCATGGAGGTATCTTCTTGTATCAAAACCCAAAACCACACAATCCTGGTGCAAATTGCCTTACAGTCGGTACTCAATCTACACACTCAAGATAACCTGCTTTGATACCACTTGATGAGACCACAACCCAAGACAAAAATGAACCCAACAAGAAAAAGAGAATTATTATTATCAGAAGTCATTTGATACTACATTCAGTACAATGAAAATAGACCCAAAGATGTTTCCTATAGGGTTACAATGTTCTATGATCCTAGAGAAAAACCCTCCTCCAGTACCTTCTCCCAAACTCCACAAAAAATTCCTTGTACAATGCTAGAAATGTCCTTAAGTAAGCCAAATTAGGTTTACGGTTAGGAATACATTTTAGAATGTCATTTGGCATCCACTACCAAAATAGAAGGTTCCAAAAAACATGTCAGAAGTCGGTGTAAAATTAGAAGAATCTAGAAACGGTAGTCCATCTCTCGGGAGGCATAACTTTAGATACAGGACTCCGATTGATGAACCATTTACATTTTTAGAAAGCTCTCCAAGCGCTCTATAGCCCATACGAGACCGTTTAGTGCCTCAAATCTGACTTTGAAGTGCTCTTAGAAGGTCTCCAGGCAACTTAAAACTACAATAACTTTCAAACTGTAAAGCCTTTTGACCTGATTCTTTTTTTGGACTGCTTTAAATTACAATTATAATCATCCCTCCAACTTACACCATCTAACTCATTATAATTATGGCTCAATTACAAAATAACCTATTTTCTACATTGGCACATATCCCAAGGTGCTCAAAAACTCTAACCCAGAAAATCAATATTGGAGCTATGAGAGTTGGAACCTTTATTTGACCCAAATGGCTATCCAAAAATGAAAACACTTTAAACAAAAACCAACACTAAGCATATTTTTGGGTGATACAGGATTGTCCTTACCCCATTGCATGCTCCTGCATCAATTTCCTACTTGGATGTGAACAAATTACAAAATTATAATGGTTTCGTTATCAATAGTTTTATAAGATATATGACATATAGTTCCCCAAAAGAAGTGACATTTTATTTTTGTACTACACAACTACTTATGATGTTGATGTGTAATTTAATATGCAATTCCTCTAACTACAAATGAACATAAAATAGAAAAGAATTCTTGAACTAAGTTGATTATTAACTAATATGTCAGCAACAATGTATTGAGGTAAAGAAATAGTAGCATCAAATCTTATATTTTGAATGTGAGTGTCAGAGTGAAGTTAAGAGATAGTGTGTGCGGAGACTATGGAGGTGCATGGAAATCATTGGAGGAATGTGATGGTTCTTTTCTTATCACAAACTTTAGCCAAAGGGAGGGGGTTGTCTTAGCAGCTGTGCATCCTTTTGTTGCCTCGATTGTGACTTGTTTGTGGAGTTTCTTTTGTAAACCCAAGAAGGAATTTCTCCTTTACTTGTTCACCATCTTCGTCCAAGTCCTAATCTTCTCCTTTCCTCAACTTTGTCTATCAGTTTGCAAATGTTCCCAACACAGTGAGGCATGTCCTTTCAGTCTTGTGATTGCAATTTTCACCTTTCTATTATCTGGAGTGTTTTTAGAGATCCAATCCAACACAACGTTGGTATCCAATTTTCAATCATAAGGAACAACTTCTACAACAGGTTTTGAATTTTCCCTAGATAATACTCTCAACAATCTTGCTTCATCTTGATCTTCTTTAGGTTCTGGATTAGGGTTTGGTGCTGCTGCTTCATCATCACTCACATCAACAACATGCGCTCCTCTTCTCTGGGTTGTCTCCACAACATCTAATCTTGCTACAATTTTTTTGAATGCTCAAATACGACATTGTCAGAATTTCCTCTACCTTGAACCATCTTTACAATCAGGTTCTACAAAATCATAAGCCTCTTCAAGTTATAGGTCAAATCCGCAGAAGTGCTACCCCACAACCAAATTCAGCTACGGTTCTACACGATCCAATCTCCACAAGGATGAACTAGCTCTGATACCACTTGATGCAAGGAGGGACTAGATAATCAGGGCCAAAGTTGCACCTAGCTATCCAAACTGCCTACAAGAGTAAACACAACAACAACAAGCATAGGAGATGGAGGAGCAAAATGCTTTTATAGATTCATCAAATCATCAACATACATGCCCAGTTGTAAGGCCTTCTTGGTTACGACAAACATTACAATCGGACTTCAATCCTTATTGATAAATTTTTGCATTCCATGAATTACTTTGATGTTGGGTCGATCCATGAATTAGTTTTCGATTTTATTGTCTCCTCCTTTGCTAGTCCTATTGAGGTGGGATCATTTTCTATTGAGGTGAAGAGAGGATTTTTTGAGGAGTTGACTTTCTCCTGGAGACATTTAAAATATTTTGATAATATGGTTCTGGGACCCAATCTTAAACCTAATATGAAGGTTTAGGGAGTTAGTCAGAAATCTTTGTTCCTTGTCGAGGGCTTGTATTCCTATTAGGATAAGTATTGAAGATACATGAATATAAACAATGGGTAACATCAACTAACAATTGGAGAGAATTGGTAGAAGACAAAATTCTTAAGTAAGATGGTTTGTATTAGGGTCTAGTGTTGTTGGTTGCATTGCCAAATATCTAAGGCAATGAAATATTTTGTTGCCAAGTTTTTAATAGAAGAGAAAAAAATGGATGCTAGAAAGGTCAACAGTATTGTACTAGTTGCCTTTTCAGTTATTGAACGAGAAGACGACAAAACAAAACCTTTTAGTGGAATTTTTTCAGTAGTTTCTTCAATCATTTATGAGACAAGAAAAGCTCAATTCTTATATGCAAGGTTACTATTGTAGAGGTTAAACAAAGAAAAAATGACGAAGAATGTGAAAACAATGTAATTTTATAGAGAAGAGTATTTGGGTTTAGCTATGTGACAAGGATTGAAGATATAAACTAGAAAGGTTGGGCGGATTGAAACTCATCCTTCTCCAAAAAATGTGTTTGAAGCAAGGATTTTTAATAAGTTAACAAGTTATCATATAAATTTTATTACAATTTTATTGCATATATTTCGTCCAATCACTAGGAAAATAAAATAAGTAGAATATGAATGATTTATTTGGGATGTAAGTGAGATAACCAATATAAGTGTTTTGTATCAAAACGATAGCCCTGTGACATAATTTAGTGAAAATTTGAATGATGCAAAGATGGCATTTTCTCTAAAGAGTGGAACCGGTTTCCAACTTGGATGTGAACAAATTATGAAATTATAACGGTTTACTTATCGATAGTTTTGTAAGATATATGGCATATAGTTCCCCAAAAGAAGTGACGTTATATATTTATACTACACAACTACTTATGATGTTGGTGTGTAATTTTATATGCAATTCCTCCAACTATAGAAGAATGAAAAATAGAAAAGAATTCTTGAACTAAGTCAATTATTAACTAATATGTCAGCAACAATGTACTGAGGTAAAGGAGTAGTAGCATCAAATCCTAGATTTTGAATGTCAGCATCAGAAGGAAATTAAGATGTAGTGTGTGCAGAGACTGTAGAGGTGATTGGAAATCATTGGAGGAAAAGGATGGTTTTTTTGCTATAACAAACTTTAGTCAAAGGGAGGGGTTTGTCTTAGTAGTTGTGCATCCTTTTGATGCTCGATTGTGGTTTGTTTGTTGAGTTTATTTTGTAAACCCAAGACTTTGGTGTGAATGGGATAGGCTCATTCTATCAAGCCCCTACTCATGCCAAATTACTCTAAGATATCCTAGACAAGTATTGCCTTTTTCAATAGTGGAGTTTACTGCCATCAATCTATTTGTCCACATTGTAACCATAGAATGTTTTATTGGATACTTATTTATGTAAAAACTTGTTATTGCATGAAACATGTTAATTTCATCTCTTTTTTGTTTTAACCATTGCATTTTTTACTTAATTTTTTTATGTTAGTACATTTTTATTTTTTAAATGGACCTCTTTTTGCACGTTATTTCTAAAATTGATTCGTTATATGTCTCTTTGATGAGCTCTACTTATTTATCTTTTTTGTTTGAAAGGATTTTTGTTCTTTTTATATAGATTTGAGGTTAATTTTGGACTTGATACTTTAATTGCTTGATTTTCTACTTGATAGATTTTATATCTTTTTGATGAGCTGGGCATAGTTTAGGCCTTATTGTTTGAGTGTGCTTTTATTTTTTTCATTTTTTTCCAATTGGGTTGATAGTTCAATGGTATAACACCCTCGTAGTATAAATGAGTGGTTCAAGGTACGTACACATAGAAACTGAAGGAAGATTGGGCAAATAGGACTGATATTATAGAGGTTAAAGGAAGAAAAACTTATGATGAATGAAAGAAGAGCAAGTGCTATGAAGAGACCTAGTCTCTAGGTTTGGTTGTGTAAGGAGAAGGGTAAAAAATGGATGCTAAAAAGGTCAAGGTTATTGTACTTTTTCTTCAAAGCAAAAGCATGTTTGAAACACGAAGTTTTCATCGATTAGCAGGTATTTATGAAAATTTAATAGATATGGTTTAAGGGTTGCAAAATGTGTGCATTCTCTCGAGTAATTATAAGTAGTAAAGTTGAATGCTCAACACTTTTTACGGGTATACTCATGAAGGCAATAGGCGCTTGTATTCCTTTGTTGTTATCTTGCATGAGGATGGTTGATAAAGTGTGTTCAGAAGTGTAACAGTAGATCATGAAATCTAACTTGTAGTCTGGGTGACATAAAACTGGAGCATTAGCAATAGCAGTCTTTATATTCTAGAAAGCTTGTTTTCCTTCCTCATTCCATTTAAAGCCTGAATTTCCCTTCATCATATCCATAATACACTTAGTGGTTTTCACAAAGTTAGGTACGTACCTTCTGAGGAAATTCACTTGTCCAAAGAATGACTTAACTCTTTTTTTTCTTATCGGTAGGCTTAACCTCCGAATGGCCTCAATTCATTCAAGATTGATTCTGATACCTTCTTGAGATACTATATGACTGAGGCGCTTTCCTTCTGTTACGCAAAAAATAGATTTCTTATGATTTAGTGAGATTCTGTGTCCTCGACACCTTTGTTACACCTTTTTCAAATCTTTGATGTGATTTTTTCTCTTCTTTGAGAATACGATGAAGTCATCCAGGTATATAACAATAATCCGATCTTTTAAGTCAGCAAAAGATTTACTCATACACCTCTGAAACTTGGCACCGACACTAATGGCGCCGAAGGGCATTCTATGGTATGCGAATGTACCCCAAGGAGTGGTGAAAGTCGTCTTGTGTTGATCTTTCTCTTCCACATCTACCTGATTGTATCCCGAGAATCTGTCGAGCATGGACATCATTTCAGCTCCAACTACTATTTGTAGTAGATAATCCATGTTAGGGAGAGTGTAATTATCCTTCAAAGATGCTTGGTCTAGATTTCTAAAATCTACATAGATCCTTATTTCTCTATTTTTCTTTCTAACTGGTACTATATTTGCTACCCAGGTAGAGTGATGGATAGGATAAATGATTCTTGCCTTTAGCATCTTGTCAACTTCCTGGAATATAGCATCCACTACTTTCGAATTATAGTTTCTCTACTTCTATCAGAAATGAGTTGCATCAGGTTTTAAGGGAATCTGATGTTTCGTTTTCCTACCTCTATATCTTTTCAAATCTTCGTAACTCAAAGGAAAAAAATCTTGATATTCTATGAAAAGTTGTTTGGCCACTTCCTTTTCCTCAGGTGAGCAACACTTTCCAATATTGATCATCTTGGGACTTTGCATGTCTCCAATGTTCACTCCTTCGTACTCGCCAGTAGTAGGCCCCTTTTCTAGCCTCTTTTTCTTTATGTAGGTATCATGCCTATTAAATTTTTTTTCCAATGATACAAAAGTATAAGGGAATAATATTACCTCGCAATTGAACTTCATCAGTTTGATCTTCTTTTTTCTTCTGGTGAAGTTCCTCTTGATTGCTTTCACTGGCTTGATCCTGGCGAGTAGCTTTAGTATTTTCTAAAAATAGCCCCTCAAGCCAGTGATAATTGAAGCCCCATTTCAATAGTTGAGATTGGACTTTATTGGACCCCTCCATCCATCATCAAGTCAAGGACACACTGACATCCTAACTGCTACAGATTACTTCAGTGAATGGGTTTGAGCCAAGCCAATGAAGAAGACATCTTCTGAAGCTGTGTGTGAATTTCTCAAGGAGCATATATTTGTCAGATTTGGTTTTCCTATTAAACTGATCATGGACAATGCTTCTTATTTTTCCTCTATAGAAATGGTAGAATTTTGTTATGATAATGGCATTCAAGTGGGTCATTATTTTGATTACTATCCTTAAGGAAATGGGCAGGCTAAGTCTAGTAGTAAGAACTTGGTCAGTATCATGAAAAAGTCAATATCGGATAATCAAAGACACTAGCACAAGAAAATTCATGATGCATTATGGGCAGACATAACTACACGTAAGCAAGCTATTGGCGTCTCACCATTTGAATTGGTTTATGAAATTGAGGCCAATCTACCTCTACCTCTGCGGCTTGCCACCTATAAGTTGATGACAGTGATTGAAAACAAGACATTCAAGGATGGGTTGGAGAAAAGCATCTTGTACCTCACCCATCTGCAAGAGGAACGAGATCAGCTCGTAGATCAAATTAATCAACTTCATATGCAAGTGAAGAATGTGTTTGATAAAAGTGCATGACCAAGAAAATTCATGGAAGGTGATTTGGTCTTGTTGTGGGATAAGTGTTGCGAACCAAAGGGTATGCACCATAAATTTGAGTCTCTTTGGAAAGGACCTTTTAAGATTATACAAGTTAATCAAAACAATGATGTTAAGTTAACTTATCTCACTGCTGAAGTCCTGCCTTATTCCTACACTGGCCAGGACCTAAAGTTATACCAGACCCATAAATCAAGTAGGTAACCCCTGCATTGCTAGTTGTTAGTCTAGATAGGCCTCCTTTCTATTGTGTGCTTTAGTTTAGTTGTTTCCCTACTTTCCTAGTACAATTGCTTTCCCTTGTGTGTTTTTGTCTTGTTTTTGTAATTCTTGCTATGCAAAACTAGAGATGCTAGGTCCCTACTTATGCATTTGCATGCCTAAGTTCTCAGTCAGAGCTAGTTGCTTCTTTTCATTCTTCTAGTTTGGTCATAATTCATAGCTACTAAGTATATAGCTAAATTAAGTTAGCTCGAAGCGAGCCTTCTTTCTCATCTTACATATATGGGTATTAAGAAAGTAGTGTATATAATTCAAGCTAGGTGATTATAGGTTTGGAAGGGGAAATGCCATGCATTTTTCTTCGGTATGAAGAGGGCTAGTTACTGCAGTATGTCCTCTAAAAGCACTTACATCAAATTCAGCATCCATATGAAGGAGAGTCGACACAAATGCATGTTCCAAGTGACATGCATCAGAATGCTCTTTGAAATGATGATATCCAAGCTCTTAGGAACCAGAGGCCAACCCTCTTGAATAAAGGCATACTGAGAATTTCACCCTATTTAGTAGTTTCGGAAAACCTATGCTTTGGGTCCATAATAGAGCTTTTCATCCTTAATTTTGATGAGTTTATCTTGTCCCGCTATTAAAAGTTGTAAGCCATCTATTGTTCATGGTGCAGAAAAAGACATAGATTTGCCACAGCATTGAAAGGATGTGTGTTGATCACAAAACTAGTAGAGAAATGATCTTGGTCACCCGATCGCCCATGATGGAGCATAAATCTATTATTCACCATCTATTTTGGAAACTAGCTTTCTCAATGCGTCAAGGCCATCGTGGAGCCACATTTCTAGTTAGCCGAAAGCATATTTGAATGAGTTAGTTTGGACTCTAAGCTGGAGAAAATTGCATCCCTAAAGTCTTTTCCCAGAGCTTGTAGTGTTTGTTTGATCAGATGAATCAATTTTATAAATATATATGCACTTCAGATAAGCACCCTTGTAGCTCTGCTACTTTAGGCAATGCAACTATAAACATAGTTTTTTGAAACACACCAATTAAGTCAGATTGTTAGTTCTTTGTGCCTGATTTTCATTCTTGGAGTTATTTGGTAGATTGTGAATATGTTGGGGAAAAGTATGGAGTTTTATTGATAAAGCTAAAGGCATCTGAAATTGATCATTCACACTATGCTATGTTCTTCATATAGGAGCAATGCACACCATTTTAGAAGGAATATGGAGGCAAAAATCTCATTTCAAAAGTTGCCCCTTGATGCTAAGCAATGCTCCTATTTTCCAAAATTAGAGTTTGGATAAGTTCTACCATATATATATATATATATATATATATATATATATATATATATATATATATATATATATATATATATATATATATATATATATATATATATATGGAGTTTTAGAATCCTAAAGGCACTAAAGGGAGGCATATGCATATAGAGCATTCAACTGAGTGGATTTAGTGAGAAAAACAATAATATATGGAGTTTTGGAATCCTTAAGGCACTAAGGGAAAGTACGTGTGTATAGAACATTCAGCTGAGTGGATTCGGTGAGAAAAATAGTGAGAGTAGAAAATTGTCTTTGATGCTCAACTTGCGTATAGTGTAAACCATTTTTCTGAAATCAAAGATATGGCTAATAATGAAGCTTTATATGAAAAACCATAGCATTCTAGTAATTCTTAGAAGCATTTGGATTATAGTTGGATTATCCTTTCAAAGATTCAGTGAAGCCATTCAAGTCCAACCCCTAGCCTTGGATATGATCAGAATTGTGGGCTTCAATTAAAGCAAGTCCCTATCGGAAAGGTGTGGTTTTGACTACGCTCTTGAGGAGTGAGTAATAAAAAGGACAAAGGTAACAAGGTGAAAGGTCATTTTGAAAATAGAATATTTGTTGGAGATGCTTGGAATGTGCTACAGTCAAGAGAATGATAAAGACCGAAGAATTAGAATGAAGAATTCAATTTTGGAAAAGAAGTAAGAGTGCTTTGCACTAGACCTAAGGCAAATTAGCTAAGTTTCAAAGATATCAGGAAATTACCAAATGGCTACACACCCGAAACATGGAATAAGAGAGCTGCTAAAGGTGAGATATTAGTCATTTATTTAACCCATTAAAGGACTAGTTGTTGTTCCTTGATGCCTCCACAGCTTATTAATAAGAACATAGATAGGTGTTGGAAAAGTGTCATTTATGCTACGCTTGAGCTTAAAAGGTGAGTTTATGAAATTATGTGGTACAGATTGATCTTAAAGATGCATTTAATTTGAATAAGGTCATTTATCCACCATATTAATGAACAATATAAATATTATCATCCTAATTGGTGTGATTTTCCCATATTTTTGTGCCTTGTGTGACATGGGAGATTCAAAATCTAACAGTTATATTCAAATCAAATAAAAGATCTTATTGGTACTTGTTCCATGATACCTTGCAATGACATTATGCATTTCTATGTGCGAGTTTTTATAAGTTTATGTAATTCATGGCCTTGAGATCTAAAATGAAAAAACAAGATGCCTAGCCTGGTGAGAAAATTAAAGGATTTAATGGACGCTTCTTTCCATTTCTACGATTTATTTGTTCTTCACAGAAGATTGAATTCCCAATTAATTCATCTAGTCACAGAGAGAATCAAGTGGAGTTGTCTTCTTGAAGCCGTGGGATTCCCTATGGCTATTTAAGCCCCTGAGTTGGTTTAGGAGTGCATTGCCCAATATGACCACACGACGAAACATATAAAGATGTTAGATGATTTTGTGTTGCTGACTTTCAATAGAGCTATGATGCAAAGTGCTTTTGGGCTTCCAAATAGATATGAATTCTGTCATATTGATTTTGGCTCTTCCGCCTACATGTATAATGAAAAGACAACTCTGAGGTGAGGTGACATTTGGAGCACTTGGTTTCAACCACCAAGGAGTTCAAAGAGTAAGTTGCCTAAGACTCTGTTTGGAACTAATTTGTAAAGAGAAATTCTAAATATATTGGTTTTGTTGTTAAGATTAAAGGGAAACTAGGAGGCATTAAATTTCATTGATTGTCACTTCTTTTTAGTCCATGATATGTGTGCTGAAAGACAATATCTAGATTGGGCACAAATATTGTGTGATGAATTGTCAAGCCGGATGAACCCAGCTAAGGCTTTTAAACAATTTTTCATGTCTTCCAATATAATTTATGCTCTAGCAACATATCACTTATGGCCAGGATTGTCCTGTAATGAAGATTTTGACGAGTCTACCAAAGTGTATGAACTTTATCCTTATCTTTAGGTACAAAGAAGCTATACACAGTTGGTGAAGACAAATGATGCTTTCACTATGAGATTATGTAGGGAGCTTCAGGGGAGCCTTGAAAGAAGGTTTTCTCCAAAGGCTATTGCAATGGTGACTCAGTTTTTTTCTTTTTTTAATACAATTTCCTTCTTTCTCCTACATTTGAATCGATGGTTTTGATGGTTTTCCTTGCAGGTTGCCCAGGTATCCTGATGAAAGATTCACGCTAATTGATCTTTGCAAGCAAGTGCTCGAAGTGAACATTCTTTGTGTTGCTAACAAAAAGGTTGGGATCACCTTTCCAATTGAGATAGGATCTTATTCATGTATATCAAGATCTGATGCAAAGAACCTCGTTAAGGCCTTTCAGAGCAAGTTCAAATTGAAAGATTATGAAGTTATTAGGCCTTGGTTTGATCTTGTGAGCTTTATGAAGAATAATCTCCAGTTGTGTGCAAGATTAAAGAATATTCCTAACCTTGAGGATTACAGGGCTGAGTATTACACTGAATATCAGACTTGGGAAAGATATTGGTCAAGGCTCATTCTGGATAAAATAAAGTTATATAATGTAAACATTAACGTGGATGATATTGATGATGAGAAATCTAATATGACATCCACAACTTTTGAAAAAGAGATAAAGGACAAGCCTATTGTGTCCATCACCCACATGGGACCAGTGATTGATAAATTGGAGATCTTGATGGAGGGAATTGTGAAAGGAACCGACAAATGGGTAGAGTGTTCTAAATTGAGGAGGAAAAGGACTGGAGCTACGAGTTCTTTCATGGAAGCATCTTTAGGCGCTCCCTTGTCCTCATCAACTGCCACCTCTACCAAAGCTATTTCTACATCTACATCTATGGGTCCTTAACAAGTAGTAGGTGGAGGAGGTGGAGATCAGCAACCTGAGAAGAACATCCAAGTCCTTCCAACTTGCAGAGGAGGCTCTCTGCCAAACATAGGAAAATTTGAAGAAGCTGAGGCAGAGAAAGAAAAAGAGAAAAGTAAAGAAGGGGAACAACTCACCCTGCCAATCATAAATTTATATGGAGAGGACAACCAACTAGGGGACAATCCTTTAGAAGGTGGATGAGGTGGTGACCAACAAACCCTAGACACTCCTTAGCAACGATGGGATGTAGATCAAGGTAATATTCTTGAGCAAGTCAGGAGTGATAAGTTTCAAGTTTCATGAACAAATCAAGATATTTCAATACTACTCTTTTATAGGTATGTTTGAAATAGATATGCATTACTATCTAATGATTTGCATGGCTATAACTTTTGAGATAAAGAGTATTTTGAGTTCACAAACAAAATCTTAATTTTTTAGATTAATATGTTCCCAAGTTTGCATTTTTCTTAGCTATTAAATTGTTGCAAATTAGTTTAATTTTCAGTTTGTTTATCATCTCAAAATCTATGTAAGAAACATGATAAATAAATAAAAATCTAGGGAAAACTAGGGCATCGTGTTACACTAGATGAAGCTAATACTATGCACTATTTTGCCAAAATAAGCTCCTTATACGATGACAATAATGAGATATAATGAGACTAATAGAAAAGTGGAGAGGATTACTGATAATGAATTTAAAAGATATAGCCTTGGTAAATGTTTTATGTTGTGCGTTTGAACTATTTTTCTCCTCTTAATCTTTCACAATTCTTATTAAGGCATTGTGTTTTTCAAGGGAGGTGATGGTTTTCTAGGTGGAGGAGATTGAAAAGTATACCTATGTGGTTTGCTTAGATGTGGGGTTGATCCATGAATTACTCTTCCATTTGATTGTCTCCTCCTTTACTAGTCCTATTGAGGTGGGATCCTTTTCTATTGAGGTGAAGAGGAGATTTGTTGCTGGGGAGTTGACTTTCTCTTGGAGACATTTTACATATTTGTATAATTTGGTTTTGGGACCCAATGTAAAAGCTAATATGAAGGTTGAGGGAGTTTGTCAGAAATCCTTGTTCCTTGTCCAGGGCTTGTATTCTTGTGACGATAAGTATTTCAGACACATGAATATAATTAATGGGTAACATCAACTAAGAACTGGAGAGAATTAGAAGAAGAAAAAAGTCAAAATTAAAATGGTTTGTATTAGGGTCTAGTGTTATTGTTTTCATTGCCAAATATCTAAGGTAATCAAATATTTTGTTGGCAATTTTTTAATAGAAGGGTAAAAAATGGAGGCTAGAAAGCTCGTGGGTATTGTACATTTTTTTCAAACCAAAACAATGTTTAAAGCAAGGAGTTTTCATGGATTAGTGCGCATTTAAGGAAATTTAATAGATATGTTTTAAGGGTTGCAAAATTTGTGTGGATTCCTCAGTGATTATAAGTAGTAAAATTGAATGCTAAGAGTACATGTCGGTGAAATTTTCTTTTGGGGATATTTCTCAATTTTTTGAAGCATGGTGTTTTTTTGTCATTCGTTTAAATGCCAATTATATTTCTATTTGGTTTCTTCAGCACAAGGATGCCATGTGGGTGGCTTTTTCCTTGTCGAGGTGTGTACTTTTCTTGTATCTATAATGCGGGTTTGCACTATTTTTCTCTTCTCTTCCTCTTTCACCATTCCTATTGAGGCAATTTCTATTTTATTTGCTTAGGTATGGGGTTGATCCATGAATTAATCTTCCATTTGATTGTCTCCTCCTTTGCTAGTCCTATTGAGGTGGGATTCTTTTCTATTGAGGTGAAGAAGAGTTTTGTTGGTGGGGAGTTAATTTTCTCTTGGAGACATTTTACATAATTTTATGGTATGGTTTTGGGATCCAATGTAATGCCCAATATGAAGGTTTAAATCTTTTAGAAATCCTTTTTCCTTCTTCAAGGATTGTATTCTTATGGTTTGCATTTTCACCATTCTAAATTTTTGAGAAATTAGTGTGAAAATCTAGATGCATTTTTGTTGCAGAGCTTTTGGTGGTAAAAGCCTACATTTTTATCCGTCCCCTAAGTTGGGAAAGTTTCTAATTATCTTTTGTAAACCCAGGGTTATCTTGAAAACGTTTCGAAACATGTCAAGACTTAGTAATTTTTTTTATCCAAGGTATGATTATAAGTCTCCTGAGTCTCATGGCCTAGCAGGAGTTCATAAACCAAATAGAAATATTCTATGTTCCCTCTCGATCTCAAGGTCAAACGTTGAGTGTAGCATCATAAAAGAGTTTTCAAAAGTGTTCTGATTTTACACTTAAGGTTGAAGTTGTAAGATCATAAGAAAATGTGGTTGACGTTAAAATGTGTTGCAAACATATGTCTCAAGTGTTGGAGTGTAAATGCATAAGCTTATTCCTCAAAGTTAAATTTCGTCCTGATCTTACATTTTGAAGGTCAAGTGTATGTTCGTAAGATAAAATGCTAAAGGGTTCAAAGGAGTTACGATGATAGGCTAAAAGGGAAATCATAAAGGTATAAGGTATGTTGAAAAGTCATCTGAAGATACGACCAAAGCATTGAGCATAAGTTCGTAAAGGATTTTATATTAAGGTTTTTGGTTTCCCGAACTTATGCCCTAAAGGAAAACGCATGATCGCAAGTGAAACTTGAGGGTAGCCACGATATTACTTCCAAAGAGGAAGCGTAAAGGTGTAGGTCCATTTTCAAAGATGCTTTATGAAGAGTTAAGTGTAACATTGTATGGTCAACTCTAAATCTCCCCGAAGTTAGGGTTAACGGTTAGCATATGAGCAAAGGCTTATTTAAAAAGGGTTACAATGTAACAAAAAGGGTTAATCGAAAGTCAAGCATAAGATCATGGTTAAAGGGAAGCATAACAACTCAAGGTTTCAATTGCTTGATAAACTACAAAGTGTAAGAGCGGAGATCTCCAGTAGTTAAGTTGATGAACCTACGTTCTAAGGGGAATTCAATTGAGCATAAAGGCATGGCACTAAAAGATAAAAACTACATAAGATGAATTCACATCGAATTATGAAGGACAAAGGTTTTGACCAATCAGAGTTTTTTTTTTTTTTTTGCATAAAATAAGAATTGTTAAGCTAGACTAGTGAAACCAAATTTCTAAAATGATTCCAAGCATCCAAGCATTAAATGACTCCAAGCATCCAAGCATTAAATGGAATAAGTGGAGTTAATGGGACACGTTCTTACAGAAAGACATTCTTTGTAATCAAAAAGTACCAGTTGCCAAAAGCCAAAAGAGTCTTTGAGTTGCAAAGCACTTGAATTTTAAGTTTTGCAGAGATTTTCTTGGTAATTTCAAAATTATGTTACAGAAGGGAAAATGTCAAAAGTAAGAGGCGATGAGGCTCAATCAAAAGAGGTGGAAATTGTCCAAGCATCATCTTCAAAGACTAGAAAAACATGGCAAAGAAAGCCAAACAAATATGCTAATGACTAGGCTAAACTTTTGCCAGGGTCATCAAATGTTATCTCTGCAAACGATCATACCTTCAATGATCCTTCTATATACTGCAGAGATGTCATTTGCCTGAATACAAACATGTATGAGATTTTCATGTTCTTTCATAGAAATAGATTTAAGAAGACACCAACTTCAAATCCATGGAGAAGAAATCTGGCAAAGATTATTTTCCCTAAAGTGTATGTGGACATAGATTTTCTGAAAGCCCAAATTGTTTCTTATAACCCTACTACAAAGTCATTCCATAAGAACAATGGTAGCATTCTATGCACATTGGATCACACATCTTTTATTGAAGCTTTTGGACTTGAGAGGCAAATGAGTGTGGAGGTTGATATTCAAGACTTCCAGGAGAAGTTTGAAAGGAATGTTAAATTCTACACTGGTAAGGTGATCATTCACCATATCCCTCATGAGTTAAAATCGATAGTAGAGGTACCCAAGAAGGTAGATAAGATGTTATGAGTTGATCAGTTTAATAACTACATGCAAAACACATTCTATGGTTTGCATAAGGCTTTGGGAAGTGATGGATCAAATATGTTTTATGAAGGGCCTTACCTCATCACTTTGAATATCCAGGATCAATTCACAAATATCAACTATAATTATGTAAAGTACATTATTGAGAGGATGCAAGAACAAATTGCTACAACTCAAAAGGGAGAGTTTGGAAACTTTAAGCTTCATCACTACTCATTGGTGATGCATCTCATTATGTACAAAAATGTTGGCTACTTCAATGCTGATTTCATTGATCAAACTTCAGACCTAGATGGAGACTTGTCAGTGCAACTATTGACTCGAGCATGGAATATGCACTACCTTTACTCTTCTTCTATTTCATTTTTCAATAATTTTAGCTATGTTTTCATGAGGATGTTAGCTGCCCTACAAGATAGGCTCCCTAAGCTTTTGAGGAGGATATTAAGGCCAACATGGTTAAAAGATGATACCAAGTCAGACAAAAACTGGGGGGATGCCTTTTTGTTTCAAAACATTTTGTTATGAGAGTATCTACATTGCCCACAATCCCCACATAGGTTAAGGATAGTGGAATTTTTATGGCAACTCTTCATGATGGATAGGGAGTATCTAGGCCCTAAATTTCATAAGGGGACATTCTTGTGTAGATGTTTTAAGATAGGGGATTTCATAGTTGGAAAGGAGTCAATTGACCAAATCCACAAATACCCCAAACATTACAACCTATCCTCTACACCATACGAAATGTATGACCCTAATAGTGTTATTAGAAATGCACTAAAAGAAATCAGGAATTATAATCTCCCTAACAACAAGAAATAACCTCAGGAAGACATCATTTGAAACAATTTGATTTAAAGTGATGTAGAGGATAGGCTAAAGAAATTTGAGGATATCTAGAGGGTAGATAAAGAGATCAAGTAAAGTGATCCTAGTTTTGAAGGTTTTTGCACAGAGGTTGCCTATCCCTTTAGGCTTGAAAATATGTAGTAGAACTATTACTGCATAATGTCTCAATTACCATAGGATATGGGAGAAGAGGATAGGGTGAATCCAAATTCCCCTGAACCTAATGTGGAATTATAAGAAAAGGAAGAAGAATGGTGTAGGGGTACCTAGGTAGGGCTCATGGAAGACATAGGGCTCCTAAGTTGTTTTGGCTTGTAGTGGTACTAGCCACACCACTAGAGTAAGAAAGGCACTAACTTGGTCCTAAATTAAGGTGTATTAGAATAGGAAGCTTTATTAGGCCTTAGTTGCCCTTAGTTGCAAGTATGCCCATATCAAGTCAAATAGGGCATTTTTATGATTTTGGGGCTAAGTTGACCAAGCAAGGGACTTGAGGTCCTTTTTCAATGTTTTAAAACCTTAGGCATTTGTGAAGTTTGGTGGGCTTAGGATCAAGTTTGAATGAGAAATTCAAAAAGATGTAAAAGTTGCTAAAAAGTTGTCAACGTTGTCAATGAAAACATTGACAAAATTTGTTGCATAACTACATCTTCGAGCATTGGGTTGGATAACTATCTTAAACCATTAGTTTTGGACCTTGGTCAACTATTTAAGGCCATACATGATCTGTTGAGGGGGTTAGCTTAATAGTAAATGTGTTTGTATGGACTGGATCATAGTAATAGCAGTCACAGTTCTTGTTTTCTGAGCATTTTAGCATTTTAATGGATTAGATGAAGTGTGGTGATCGAAGTGTTAGAGTAATTCATTTTAAGATTCTATGTGGTATTAGTTTGGGATTTTGTGGAGTTCTAGTTAGTTGTTAAAAATAGTTTGTTTCTTGTTAGTCTGTTGTCCTAAACCAGGCAAATGGGGTCATAGATCCTCTTCCCACCATGGAATTTGCACGGGCTTTTGGGATGACTCCATGTACATATTTTACAATGAAGGAGGGGCCTTGGAAAGAAAGGAAGGTATTTTTAAGGTGATGCCCTAGGTGAGCGATAGTTGCATGGCTAGGGATCACTATGAGTTGCAGAGGTGTTAGGAGGGATTGAAGACATTGATAGCTTCAATCAAAGCTTGAGAAGTGGTACATATACGAGTTGTGAAGTCCCAACTGCAATGGGAGGTATTGGTGAAGTATTCTTGGAGGGGAAAACATACATTTTTTCAAACAGGTTTTAATGCTTTTAAACCTTAATTTTTAGGCACAGTTATAGGCTGTATTGTATGGATTGTTTGGAAGTCCTAGACCTCAAGAATATTTTAGGTCTCTAAAAAGGGTATTTGGATAAAAGGTTAGCTTTCCCCCTTGTTAAGAATTTTTCCAAGTTATTCAATATTTTCATCAAATAGAGGCTTAATTGCTTGTAGCCCTATTTGGGAAGCAACTATTGTGTTTCATGGAACTCGATTAGGGTTTCAATGCAGAATGTGACTGTAGGTTTTGGAAAGGGTCTTAATGCCTTCCTAGATGTTAATATTCTTGTAAGAGATGATAATTAAACATGTTGGGGCAGATTGTAGAATTGGTGAAGGGGAAGCAACGAGAGCTAGTACAAGCCTAGGAAGCAATGTATGGAGTTGGTGTTCTATCCAGTTGGTGTTCACTAGTTGAAGGAAGCAGGATCTCATAATTAAGATCCTAAGAAGAGTAGGGTAGGGAGTAACCCTATTTGGTCAGGAGAAAGAACTAAGGAGACCCTAGAGAGAGTGTCTTCCTAGATGTTAACATTCTTGTATGAGATGGTAATTAAACATGTTGGGGCAAATTGTGGAATTGGTGAAGAGGAAGCAATGAGAGCTAGTTCAAGCCTAGGAAGCAATGTATGGAGTTGGTGTTCTATCCAGTTGGTGTTCACTAGTTGAAAGAAGTAGGATCTCATAATTAAGATCCTAAGAAGAGTAGGTTAGTGAGTAACTCTTATTGGTTAGGAGAAAGACCTAAGGAGGCCCTAGAGAGAGTTGAGGTAGGAGCAAGACTAGCATTACATCAGAGTGGTATCAGAGCAAGTTAAAGATTTGGGAATCTAGTATATGTCTGCAACTACTAGGGAATCATTGGGTGAGTCAAGCATGGTTATGAATGTAGAGCTAGCCAAAGATGTTGAAGAGAAAAAGGAGAAGAATAGTCTCCTTGAAGAAGCCTTAGAAGAAGTGAAGACAAAGTTAGATGCAATTGCTGATGCAGCCAAGAAAAAGGAAGAAGAGAGCAATGATAGGGGTAAGGAGGTAGCAGAGGAAGATTTTGTCCTTGAACCAAACCCGGTCTTGAATGAACAACCTTTCGTGAAGGCCATAAAAGCAATAGGAGGGAAGACCTTGGAAGTTGTTCCACTGTTTAGAGGGAAGATGGACATTGATGCAGTCACGGATTGGATATATGGAATGCGGAATCACTTCGAATGTGAAGGAGTGACAAAAGCGCAAAAGCTCAAGGTAGCTAAGTCAGGACTCAGAGGGTCAGCATTCACATGGTGGAAATATGTCCAAGATAAGAGGATTAGGATGGGCAAGAAGCCCATAGCCAATTGGAATGCAATGGTAACTAAATTGAAGGAGAATTTCCTACCAGAGAACTATGAGATTCAACTTTACAAGACGAGACAAGGACTAATGTGGAAAGACATCGATATGGCCTGTTATATAGAGGAATTCCAACGGTTATGTCTTAGGTCCAAGAAGCAAGAAGAAGAGCCAATCAAAGTAGCTAGGTACTTGGGTGGATTGAAATAGAACATTCAAGAAGAGCTAAGTTTGTGGACACCTACTACTGTTTAGAGATGCCATCAACTCGCCTTAAAAGTGGAAGAAAAAAATAGAAAGAAGGGGGGCTCTAACTTCAAAGACAAAGGCAAAGGAAGGAACTAGAGGGGACAAAAAGGAGGATATCAAGGCAGACGTAGTGAGCAAAGGAACCAAGGGGAGACCAAACTCATTGAAAAAAATATTGAAAAAACTCTAAGAGGGGGGTTATAGTAGAGGAAGGGGTATCCAAGGAGGCTCTGATAGAGGTAGAGGGTTAGGAAGAAGTAATTCCTATTTTTCTAGCATGAAGTGTTATAATCGTGGTCAACTAGGCCATCTAACATATAGGTGCCCTAATAAATCTTCTTCTTCAAACCATGACAAGAGAGTGGCATATCCTCGAGGATAACTCTAGTGACAAAGAACCTGAAGTGAAAATCTCATGTTTAGGAGGGTATTGATCAAGCAACCAACTCAAGTTGAACCTAAGCATAAGAGAGCTTTGTTTAGGATCAGATGCAAGATTATTCGAAAGGTCTGTAAGGTAGCAGTAGACTTTAGCTCTACTGACAATATAATATCAGAGGAGGTAGTCAACAAGCTCAAATTGACCTAGATACCCCATGTGAATCCATATAAGGTAACTTGGCTCAACAAGGGTCAAAGTATTCTAGTGAATGAATAGACTTGGGTTGAGTTCTCCATAGCAGGGTATAAGGATAGGTTGTTATGTGACATCTTACCAATGGATGCTTTCCATCTGTTCTTGGGTAGACCATGGCAGTTTGACAGAGAGGAAATGTATGATGGAAAGAAAATTCCATATCATTTAAGAAGGGAGGCAGAACATTTAAGATCCAATCTCTATTGGAAGGAGATGAACCACATCCCAAGACTCCTAGTGTGTTGCTATGTAGTGGAAATTTGTTTGTTAAGGATCTCAAAGATGATGAGAGCCAAAGCTGTGTAATTGTACTAAAGTCCAAAGGAGAGGAAAAGATAGTCAAAGAGTCACTACCAACAGAGATACAAACATTGCTAGAGAAGTACAAAGAGATTGTAAGTGATGGAAATCTTGCCACCTCACCTCCTAGAAGGGTGATAAGCCATCAAATTAATTTTGTCCCTGGTGAATCTTTACCAAACAAGGCAACATATAAGCTCACTCTTGACCAGAACTTGGAAGTAGCAAGGCAAGTGAAAGAACTCTTGGATCAAGGCCCAATCAAGAAGAGTATAAGTCCATGTGTAGTCCATGTTGTACTAGCATCCAAGAAGGGAGGAAAGTGGAGACTATGAAAAAATTCAAGGGCTATAAATAAGATCACAATCAGTTATATGTTTCCCATACCTAGGATTGAGGATCTCATGGATTGTCTTGGAGGGGCAATGTACTTCACGAAGTTGGATTTGAAAAGTGGATATCACCAAATCAGGATTAAGGAGGGAGATGAGTGGAAAAAAAAATTCAAGACAACAAATGGGTTGGATGAGTGGCTTGTGGTGCCATTTGGCCTCTCAAATGTTCATAGCACATTCATGAGGCTCATGAATGAAGTGGTTAAGGACTTCACTACAAAGTTTGTGGTTGTATATCTAGATGATATACTAATATTCAACAAAAGCAAGGAGGAGCACATTAAACATGTTGAGGCAGTAGTGCAAAGGTTACATGAGGAGAAGCTCGCTATTAACCTTGAGATGTGTGACTTTTTCAAACAAGAGCTTGTGTATTTAGGCTTTGTAGTCTCAAAGGGGTCCTTGAAGATGGATCAAGAGAAGGTTGCAGCTATTCTCAATTGGCCACCACCTACCACATCTACTCAGGTAAGAATTTTTTATGGTTTAGCCCAGTTTAATAGAAAATTAATTAGGAATTTTAGTGGTACATGTGCACCTTTGTTAGATACCATTAAGGGTGGGGTCAAGTCTAAGTTCAAGTGGAATTTGGAAGCAGAGAAATCCTTTGAGTTTTTGAAGAAACAAGTAGCCACCCAATCTATCTTACAGTTGCCTAGTTTTGAGAAGCTCTTCACCATAGAATGTGATGCAAGTGGCTTGGTAGTACAGGGAGTGTTGAGTCAAGAAGGTAGGCCAATAGCCTTCTTCAGTGATAAATTATATGAAGCCAAGAAGAAATATTCCTTTTATGATCTAGAACTGTATGCCTTAGTTTAGTCTCTTAGGAAGTGCTTAGGAAGTGCAAAGATTATTTTCTACCTAAGGAATTTGTTGCATTTACTAATAGCCAAACCCTAAGTTATATTAACACCCAAGAAAAATTGAGTAATAGGCATTTGAAATGGATGGAGTACTTGCAAGCATTTACTTTCACAATCAAGAATAAGAAGGGGCAAATGAACAAGGTAGCAGATGCATTGAGCAGGAGATTGTTAACTGTCCAAGAAGTTCAGTTAGATTGTATTGGGATAGAGAGTTTCAAGAATCTCTATAAGGAGGATGAAGACTTTGTAGAATCATACAAGGTATGTTCTGATTTTGAGAACCATTTGCATAGAAAGTTCTCTGAATTTACTTTGCAGAATGGTTTCTTATTTAAGGGCAATCAGCTATGTGTCCCAAGGGGATCAATAAGGGAAAACCTCATTCAGGAAAAGTATAATGAGAGCCTAAGTGGTCACTTTGGTGTGAACAAAAATCTAGAGTTAGTCACAAGATTCTATTGGTCAAAACTAGTCAGGGATGTGACTAGACATATGTTGAACAGTGCATGGTGTGTATGAAAGTCAAAGGTGGAATGAGTAATGCAGGTTTATACCAACCCTTACCAGTCTCGAATAGGCCATGGGGAGTGTGTCAGTATGGACTTCAAAGTAGGTTTGCCCAAGACAAAACAGAGATATGATAGTATTTACTATTTATGTAGTGGTTGATAGATTCAACAAAATGGGGCATTTCATACCATGCAAGACTACCAATGATGCTAGCCACATTGCACAGTCATTCTTTAAGGAGGTTGTGAGGATTCATGGACTCCCATTGAGTATTTTTTCAGATAGAGATGTGAATTTCATGAGCCATTTTTGGAAGACCTTGTGGAGCAGACTTGATAGAAGCCTTTTATTTGGTTCAGCCTACCATCTTCAAATAGATGGCCAGACTAACATGGTTAACAAAGTGTTGGGTAATTTATTGAGGTGCCTAACCAAGGAATATGGGAAAACATGGGATGTTATCATTCCTAAAGCAATATATGCTTACAATAATAGTAAGAATAGAACCACAAGAAAAAGTCCATTTGAGATCATGTATGTGATGCATCCAAGGGGTGTGTGTGAACTAAGAGATCTTGGAGGCATTGAATATAGGAGTGGTCATGCTGAGGACTTCGCTCAAACTATGAAAGAAATCCAAGAGCAAGTGAAGAAAACTATCCAAGATAGCACACAAAAGTTGAAAGCCAAGGTAGATGAGAAGAGAAGAGACATTTAGTTTTCTATAGGAGATTATGTCATGGTGCACTTAAACAAATCCACATTGTAGAAGGGTGTGCCAACTAAACTATAGATGAAGAGAGTGGGACCTTGTAAAATAATTGAAAAATATGGAGCCAATGCATATAAGGTTGATTTTCCATCAAATTTGGGCATTTCTCATGTTTTCAATGTCCATGACTTAGTTCAATTCAAAGGTCCATTGCCTGAGTTTGCTCACAACAATCAGGGAGTAAGTGTTGATCTGGAACCTATAGTGGTGCCTTCATCAATCAAGTTGGAAGTTGAAAAGGTGTTGGATTCCAGAGTTAAGAAGACCACTAGACATAAGGTGTACATAGAAAACCTCATCAAGTGGAGACACAAGACAAATTTAGAGGCAACTTGAATTGCTAAAGTAGACTTCAACAAAGTGGGAATCTCCAAAGATCTATTGTCCACTGAAGTAACATAGTTTTTCTTTGTGGGGGAGTATGGTGTAAGGGCACCTAGGTAGGGCTCATGGAAGACATAGGGTTCCTAAGTTGTTTTTTCTTGTAGTGGTACTAGCTACACCACTAGAGTAAGAAAGGGACTAACTTGGTCCTAAATTGAGGTATATTAGAATAGGAAGCTTTATTAGGCCTTAGTTTCCCTTAGTTGCAAGTATGGCCATATCAGATCAAATAGGCTATTTTTATGATTTTGGGGCTAAGTTGACCAAGCAAGAGACTTGAGGTCCTTTTTCAATGTTTTAAAACCTTAGATAGGCATTTGATGAAGTTTGGTGGGCTTAGGATCAAGCTTGAATGAGAAATTCAAAAAGATGTATAAGTTTCTAAAAAGTTGTCAATGACAACATTGACAACATTTGTTGCATAATTGCAACTTTGACCATTGGGCTAGATTATTTTAGAGTTTGATCGCCATTATGGGTGACCGGCTCAACAAATAAATTGTAGTGTTAATTGCTTCTACCCAAAACTGCTTTGGAACATGTCTGTGTTCAAGCATGGAACGAGCCATCTCGGTGATTGTCCTATTCCGACATTCAACTACACTGTTCTGTTGTGGCGTGTGGGGTGTGGTGAACTGGCGTTGGATGCCATGTGTATCCAAGAAGCTGGAGAAAACATTAGAACAAAATTCCCCCCCATTGTCTGATCTAAGAGTAATAATAGATTTCCCAGACTCTTTTTTAGCTAAGGGTTTAAACTTCTGAAATACAGTAAATGCATCTGATTTCTTTTTAAGGAAATACACCCACATTTTTCTACTGAAATCATCTACAAACAACAGAAAATACTTGGACCCAAGAACAGAAGGAGTGACCATAGGGCCGCAAATATCAACATGAACAAGTTGAAGTACCTGAGAAGCTCACCAAGAATCGCCACTGGGGAAAGGTGTGCGATGTTGCTTCCCAGCTTGACATTCGTCACAAACACCAAGGTGTTGAGTCTGAATCTCTGGCAAACCAAGAACAAGCTCATCTTGAGCAAGCTGTGAGAGATAATGAACATTTAAGTGCCCATATCACTGATGCCAAAGTGTGCTGAGAGAAGATCACCGAGCAACCATAACTAAGTCCTAAGAATCACCAAAATCAGTAAGTCTAAAAAGACCATGATCCTCAAGACCTATTGCAATAGTAGACTTAGTCGCCCGATTAGTAATGGTGCATTGATATGAACTGAAGGTGACTGCCAAGTGTGGAGAATGTCGCAGCAACTGACTGACTGAGAGTAGATTTAGTGCCATCCTTGGAATGTAGTACACATTAAGGAATATGAGATTCCTCCCAACAGACTGAATCTGAATGTTGTCTTTATTGACAACCATGTACTCTTCTCTACCACCAAAAATAACAGAATCTGAATAAGGCTGGTACTCAGTAAACTAGTCTCTGCAGTGAGTGAAATGTCGAGAGGCACTTGAATCAATGTACCAGGCAAATGACTTCCCATGATCTGCAGGTCTTTTATCCATGAAGGTGTAAAAGGCAGATTCTGCCTCCTTAGTGTGCTCTGCACTGTTCGCTTTGGGTTGTGAACCTAATTGCTTAGACTGGACAGCTAAGCATTTCTGACAGTCAACCTTCATGTCACCAAACTTGTGGTAGTAGTTGCATTTAATGTTCTTTCTGGAACCATCAGAGGCTAGAGCAAAAGACTTCTACTGAGATGGTTGTTGAAACTTGCCCTTATCCTTCTAAAAGGATTTCGCAACAAAGGCTTGCTCAATGGAGGTGGAACTGGAGCTGCTACCGAACTGTTGTTTCCACCGATCTTGTTGAAGCAACAGGGTGTAGAGATCAATGAACTTCAGATCAACACCAGTAGATGTGATGTTGAGAGTCTCGATAAAATGCTCATAGGATTTTGGTAAACTTTGAAGAGTGATTACCACAATATCCTCTTCCTCCATCTTGTGACTGATGGCAAGTAGCTGATCACGGATTTCCTGAATCCGATTCAGGTGTGCTCGGAGTGTGGTACGCTCATCCATGACAATAGAAAATAGTGTTTTTTAGAAAGAAGGCTCTACTCTTGTCAGAAGTCTCATGAAAACCTTTCAGATGTGTGCAAATTTTGGCAGTTGTCTTGCTGGATGGAATCTAAGAAAGTTGATCATCAACCATGGATAATTTGAGAAGCACCACTGCCTCTTGATTATTCGAATCCCATGTATCTTGATTAGGACCCGCAGAAGTCGGACGCTGCGCAACACCCAGAACAAGTTGATCGGTGTTCCGATATTCAAAGATTGCGATGATGCGCTACTTCTAGGTTCCTTAATTGCGACCATTGAATTTGGAATTATGCTCGAGAAAAACATTCGTTAGAGATGCCATGGCACATTTTTCAATGAAAATTTGTGAAAATCTATGAAGGCACGTTCTTCAAGACAAAAATATGGAAGACCTAGAAGAATCAGAGTGACCTAGAAGAGAGCTCGAAAAACCCAGAAGGAATATGATGTCGTTTTCTAGATCCACTAGCTCAAATTGAGGCACAAAAAATGAGGCACCTAGAAAAAATGGATGACAACCCAATTGAGCTCTCGAAAAACCCACCAAGAATTTACAAACAAAAAAAAAATCCCTAAAAATTAGGGTTTTGAGCCAAAAAACTTGTCGGCTGATATGAAGGTCAAAGCAACAAAAAAATGGTGTTTGCGAGTATGAAAATGACGATTTTGATCAAAATAGGGGCTTTTTTGTCTGAGACAGCATAGGCAAGGAGATTATAGCAAAAAAATCTGTGATTTCACCCTAAAAAATGTTGTTCCGTGACTGTAGAAAAAATGGATGCCAAAATTGAAACCCTAGCTCACGATTTTCAGATGTGATGAGGATCTGAGTTGCAAAAAAAAACCTTAAGATCTGCAATTTTCAGCAAACGTTTCTTCTAAGAAACCCCTAAAAAAAAAGTGAACACCCGAATTCTTCACAAAAATAGAAAACCCTAGCTTGAGTTTTAATCAAATTCAAATTTCTCCAGGCAGAAAACCCTAGGCGGGTTGTTGAGAAATTCGACTGAAATTTTTTTTTGAAAAAAAATTAAACAAATAATTTCCAAAAGAAATTATAATTTTTTCCAAAAAATTTGAAGTATTAGCTCTGATACCATATTACAAGGTAATTGGTAAATACTTGCTTGTTATTAAAAAAGACCAAGAGGTCAATGTATACAAAAGAATAAAGCGATGTTTCTCTAGGAAACTATCAAAAAGAATAAAAATATTCTATTCTAATAGATAAAGCTAAAAAAGTGAAAGCTAACTAGAAATTTACAATAGATAACCATTAACTAATAATAGACGACTTATCTATTATTGTAATATGGATAACTATCTAAAACCATTAGTTTTGGACCGCGGTCAACTATTTAAAGTCATACTCAACCTGTTGAGTGGGTTGGCTTAATAGTAAACGTGTGTACGGACTGGATCATAGTAATAGCAGTCACTGTTCTTGTTTTCTGAGCATTTTAGAATTTTAATGGATTAGATGAAGTGTGGTGATCAATAGAAATGCTAGAGTAATTCATTTTAAGGTTTTGTGTGGTATTAGTTTGGGATTTTGTGGATTTCTAGTTACTTGTTATAAATATTTTGTTTATTGTCAGTCTATTGTCCTAAACCAGGCAACTGGCAAAGATGGGTCATAGATCCCCCACCATGGAATTTGCACAGGCTTTTGGGATTAGGGAGATGACTCCATGTACATATTGTCCAATGAAGAAGGGGCCTTAGAAAGCAAGGAAGGTATTTTTAAGGTGATGCCCTAGGATCCCCTTGTTGCATGGCTAGGGATCACAGTGAGTTGCAGAGTTGTTAAGAAGGATTGAAGGCATTGATAGCTTCAATCAAAGCTTGAGAAGTGGTACATACATGAGTTTTGAAGTCTCAACTATAATGGGAGGTATTGGTGATGTATTCTTGGAGGAGAAAACATACATTTTGTCAAACAAGCTTTAATGCCTTTACACCCTTATTTTTAGGCATAGTTGTAGGTCATATTGTATAGATTGTTTGGAAGTCCAAGACCTCAAGAATCTTTTAGGTCTCTGAAAAGGGCATTTGGATCAAAGGTTAGTTTTCCCCCTTGTTAAGGAAATTTCCAAGTTATTCAAGATTTTCATCAAATAGAGGCCTAATTGCTTGTAGCCCTATTTGGGAAGCAACTATTGTGTTTCTTGGAACTCGATTAGGGTTTCAATGCAGAATGTGATTGTAAGTTTTGGAAAGGATCCTAATGCCTTCCTAGATGTTAAAATTCTTGTAAGAGATGGTAATTAAACATGTTGGGGCAGATTGTGGAATTGGTGAAGAGGAAGCAATGTATGGAGTTGGTGTTCTATCCAGTTGGTGTTTACTAGTTGAAGGAAGTAGGATCTCTTAATTAAGATCCTAAGAAGAATAAGGTAGTGAGTAACCCTATTTGGTCAGGAGAAAGACCTAAGGAGACCCTAGAGAGAGTTGGGGTAGAAGCAAGACTAGTGTGACATCAAAGAAGATCATCTTGATGCCTCTGCATGGGCAGAAAAAGGAAATAAAGACAAAATAGAGGAAGGACAGGATCAAAACAGGGTATCTTATCTTTGCATGTACTTGCTATGGACACACCTACAATTTAAATAATAATTGTACTTGAATACCAGAATGTTAGTTGTCAAATTTGAATTGTTTCCCATATCTCTCAAATGAAGAGAATGTTGTAACTCTTTTTGTATTCTCTATATTTTTTGATGTCATTTTTTGACATGTGTCTCCCCAATCCGTAGCTTGTTACAATATTTTTCTATAAAAGGATTTTCAAGATTCGGGAGAGGGGCAAAAATTCTAACCTTTTAATTTATATCAGTTTGACTCGGTCCTAATTTTTGTGCTAAGTTTTGAAGTATTTAGCTTGTTTTTCATAGAAGTTGGGGAATTCATGAAAGTCTTGTTTTAATATGTATCTTTGTCAATTTTCATATTAGAATTATGTATACTTCAAGGAAATTAGTACAAGCAAGCTTTATAGGGTATATTTGTCTTTTAATCATGTCTCCTATTTAATGTCTTTATGATTTTGAGAATGAATGAGCAAGTTTCAATTTATTCAAATGAAATTTGATAAATTGAATGTCATTTCAAAAGACCCTTTTAATTCAAAGAATTAAGTAAATGCTTCTACTAAATGATAGGATCACGTGGGATGTGAAACAGATTTGATAAGTATAGGATTTGAAGATTTACATTTGATACATTTAATTGCAAGTCAATTAAAATATATCTAGAAGATAGCTGATATGACTCTGTTTGTGACACTGGATCAAGGAACTAGTCTTTAGATTGAAGGAATCAAGTAATACCAATATTGTCTTAGCATGAACACATTTTAAAATTAAAATCATTAAAGTTACTATCATAATGGAATGTAAAGTTGGTCAATACTTATTTGCATACTTCTATCAAGTTCATTATTAGCTCTAATTAGCTTTCCATTTGTCTTGCAATTTCAAGAAGTCTTCAAGACCAAATTTGTTGTGTTGGGTTTGAATTACTGCGTATTATTCTTAATAGGTTGTCAAATCCTTAGGTTAGCCCACCTTGGTCTAGCAGAACCTAAAGTGTAGAAAGCATTATTGCTTTGTTAAGTTGGTCTAGGACTGAATAGGATATGCCAATCATGGGGAGTAGTTAAACCCTAGGCAATACACTATTAGTTGCTTCCCTTGGTTTTATATGCAAATCTATTAAATCAGAAACCAACAAAAATGGCCACTCTATTGGGGAGCACTGTAGAAATATATTGAAAAATTGATATACATGTTAGGTACTTTCCCTATTAAGGGTAGAACAAGATTATTTTGTCAAGAATTTGTTCCACAAGTGTTGCCTGGTTGAAGTTATACCCATGTTTTCAATAGTAAGTAGTTTAGTAAAACTTTCAAAGCCTTTTATATTGGTTACATTTCCCATAAGTAGTGGGTGGCAACTCTAAGGTCATAGAACCAATGTCATTTTATTTTGAGAAACATGGATAGAAGAAAGAACACATGGGCATTTTTAAAAAAGAACCCAGAAGTAAAACTTCAAGGAGATCTTCCTCCAAAATGAATAAAGGGTTGGTCAGAAAAAAATAATGAACCACCAAGAGAATCAGATTCTCAAAGTTACTACAAGTAGGCAATCACATCATTATGTCAGTGAAAAAGAATCCTCCTACAAAAGTTCTAACCCTATTTTGAACTTTCTAATGACAATTTCTATGACACCCTAGAGGTCATATGTCAGGAGAAGGTGATATACCAAGATCTAGTGAATGTGGAACAAAGAAGAAGCAATGATTTGTTCCATGCCCATCAATACCATATCCTTTCAAATCATCCCCATAGGGAGTTAGCACATATATATCATATAGACACAGACATGACTTCTAGTTCTGAAGAGGTTGGGTAGCATCTAGATGATTTGAGTATGTTGAGAATGTAGTTTTCTTAGCAGTTGGCAATAGAGAGGCATCTTCAAAAAGAAAGGGAAGAAGAAATAAGGAAAGTGATAGAAGAAAGAGAAAATTTACTCAAAAGCATTGCTTCTCTGAAAAACAAAAGTGAAAAGGTTGCTGCTCCTTGGAAACCAATGATATTAGATGATGTTGTTGACCTAAGAAAGGAGCAAGAGAATTTGTTGAGTAGCCAAGAATTTGAAAAGGAAGGCCCTATTGTCAGGCAGGTGCAGAGTTACAAAACCTTACCAGTTGAAAATAATGAGAGTAAAAATGCTAAATCGTCTGTTGTTGAAAAAGACAAAGGAAAGCAGAAATTGACTGGTATTACAATAAATGAGCCTATAAGGATAACAAATTATCATGCAACTATGTCAGCCTTTGATATAGAGTTTGAGAAGAAAATAAAAGAGAGGGAAGATTTGGCAAAAGAATTGGAAAGAGTGGAGAATGAGACTACTATTGCAAAGATGAAAAGAAGGATTTGTTTTATCAATAGCACCTCTAATGTCCAAACAACAATCACTCCTGAAATAGGTATGTCTTTTGGTTCCATGCCAAAAACCAATACAAATAAGACTCTTACATTTGGTATCCCTCCTTCATCTTTTCAGAAAATGAGTATTAATGTTAAGGTAATTTCAAATAGTAGTACAAATAACACATCTAGCTCTAGTGGTAATATCAGGGTGGGAATACGAAGGAGACCAATTCAATTAAAAGGATATAGGAAATTGTGTTTTAATGGGATCTCTCGATATACAAATTGATAAAGTTTTCAAGAAACAATGTTATTACTTGTGAAGATCAATTGAGGTGTTTCCTAGACTTGCTAAATGATTATGAAGTTGAGCATGAAGATGTGGTTATGAAGCTATTTATGCAATCACATACTAAAGATGCAAGGGTGTGGTTCAAGAGATTGCTTGAGGAATCTATATCCTCATGGAGAGAGTTGGAGCATTGTTTCAAAGAGTGGTATGGTGATAAACCAAATGTTAGTTATATTTTGAATAAGTTCAATAACATAAAGAAGCTCCAAAATAAATGTGTCCTTGAATTTAATGCTAGATTTCAAAAAGGGATGTACAAATTGTTTCAAGTTATGAGACTTGATGATAAGTTATGTCGTACTACTTATTTCAATTCTTTTGATGGTAAGATAGGATACTTGTTAAGAGATAAAGACCCAAGAGCTCTTAGAGATACTTTTAGGATTGCAATAAATATTGAGAACAATATGAGGATCTCAAGTAAGTTGGGGAATAAGAGGGATGATTGTAGACTATTTGGGAGTAGGGGAAATAAGAAAAAATATCACAAGCCTCTAGGAAATAAGAAGCAAGAGGTAGATATGATGGATCAAGTCCTTAATGTCATTAAAAATCTCAAAATCCCTGCAAATAGAAATGACAAAACCCCTCCCATAGACAAATCTCAATTCCAAGGAAATTATAATAGGCAAATTAGGTTGCAAGATTACCCCTACAATACAAAATGGAAGGATGGTGAACCTATTCTTCCTCCAAAAAATAAAAATGGGAAAGTAACACCTGATCCTTTGCAAAAAGCCTCTGTCAACATGACAGATGATTCCCAATGGTGCATGGTATGTCAACTACCTCACTCATCAGAACATTGTGATGTTGCTATTTCTTTTTCTATTTCTTAGAGTGAAAATGATAAAAAAACTAATCAAGTAGATAGTACTGATGACATAGGTTGCAACATGGTTGAATCCTATTATGATGATGTATCTGATGTTGATGATGCTGAAAATGATGTAAATTTCAGGAGACAGATTCATGATGCTATACATCAGGAAGTTTACTCAAATGAAGATGAAGTGGATGATGTAACCTACAATATCACTTCCTCAAAGGATGAAGTAGTTTTGAGAAGCCCTACTAAGGAGGAAACTGATGAAATCATTGCTAACATGGTTGCACAAGTGCAAACAAGAGGTGTAGTATCTAGGAATAAAGGAGGCAAAGCGGCCAGTATTTTTGTCAAAAAAGCAGGTCCTAAGGAGCATAAAACAAATAAACCTAAAGATGGATATGATATCAAGATCAAGAATGTAAGAAAGAAATGAGATCCCAAGAAAGAAGATGCTTCAAATATTTCCAAGGCTCAAAATAAGGATGGGAAGAAGAAAGGAGAAAAGTCATCTGATGCTACTAAAAATAAAGAGCTGGAAAAATCATGGTGGTGCTATTATTTTTTAGAAACACAAAGAAGCAAAATGTATGCAAATAGAAGCTCCTCCCACTCCTCCTGTTGATATGATGTCTATGCTATCACATATTATAGTAGAAGTCTCACTCTTAGAATTATTAAGAATCCTAGAACATAAGGATACATACTTAAAATGGGTTGGCAATGTTAGAGAAAATGTTGACCTGAATTGTAATTCAAGTGAGCCATGTAAGGAAAATAAAGAATCAGTAGAAATGGAGGGTATTGTGTCTCAAGTCCCACCCATGTATTTAGATGATTCAGTAAATCAATGCTTAGGAAATATGGATCCATTTTTCTTAAGCATTATTATAAATGGAAAAGCATTAAAGAACCATATGATAGATTCTGGTGCATCAAATACAATAATGCCTTTTGAGGTTATGGAGAATTTAGTATTGAAAGAAGATACTTCTGAAGGTAGATGTTGTGCTATGGACCAAAGAGAAGTTACTATCATAGGGACAATAAATGCACTACCTTATAGATTGTCTGCATATCTTTAAAAAGAATTGGCAATACTTAGTTGTGGACATCCCACCCGAATATGGTATGCTATTGTCTAGAAAGTGGAGTGTAGCAATGGGTGGGAGTCAACAATGTGATTTGTCTCATGCAACATTTCAAATTGATAAGTTGGTTAAAATCAATAGAGAACCAAAGAGTATGTATATGATTGAACAAAATGTTGATGATGAGATGACATGTTTTGTAGACACTGATATTAACTCATTTAGGGTTGAGGTCCTAGTTCTAGAGAAAGAATTTGCTAAATCGGTTATTATAGTAGAAGTTGCATTGAAATTAGACAAAGGGGATTTGTGGACCATGTATTTTGATGGTGCATGCTACAAGGATGGATCTAGAGAAGGTATTCTTTTGACATCCCTGGATGGAGTTACTCATAAATTTTCTTTCACTTTGAATTTCCCATGCACAAACAACGTTGCAGAATATGAAGCTTTGTTGTTAGGATTGCGATTATCATGTAAGTATGGAATTAAATGTTTGCATGTAATTGGAGACTCTAAATTGGTTGTCTCTCAAGTGAAATTTGTCTATGTCTCAAAGAATAAAAGATTAAGGTAGTTTAGAAATGTAGTATGGGACATGATAGAAAATTTTGATGCATTTGGGATATGCTGGGTAGAGAGAGGTAACAACAAGAAGGCCGATCTATTAGCCAACATTGCTTTAAAGCCTCATGATATCACATTTTTTGGTGTATCAATGGTAGAGGTACAAACCAGACCATCTATGTCTGACAACATAAAATATTGCCAATTTTTTGAAGATGACAAAGATATATTGAGGTTCTTAAATTGTGAAAACCAGTTTTGAGGTCAGGGAAACGACTATGTTGCTATGGTTGAAACAGTAGAAGATAAGGATACCATCTTTGGGAAAGAAGTGGTTCAGTTGAAAACAAATAAGATTCCCAAAGGATTGGTAGTATTAGAAACTATTTTTGATAGTCATGACAGATCTAAGTTGAATGTTAAAGAGCATAATGCTAAGGAATTAGAGGAGATAAATATCGGAACTGGGGATGCACCAATGAAGGTATACATTGGTAAGAGATTATCTCCTAGAAAAAGAAAGCCCTTGATAAATTTGTTAAGAAAATATAGGCATGTATTTGCTTGGTCCTATGATGATTTGAAGGCCTATAGGAAAGATACATTTCAGCATGAAATCCCACTCATGGAAGGTGCCAAACCTTTTAGGCAGAAGAAAAGGCCTATTAACCAAACCCTATTACCAAAAGTGCAAGTGGAATTAATGAAGCTAAGGGATGTTGGAATTATTTAGCCAATAAGGTACTCTTCCAGGGTATCAAGCCTTGTTCCTATTAGGAAGAAAAATGGAGATATAAGGTTATGTGTTGACTTCAAAAATTTGAATATATCTTCATTAAAGGATAACTATGGCCTGCCTAATATGGAGGCTATACTGCAAAGGGTTACTAGATTAGAGTTGATGTCCACGATGGATGGTTTCTCCGGATATAACTAGGTAGTTGTAAAAGAATCAAAACAATATAAAACTGCATTTACAACACCATGGGGAGCATACATTTATAGTAGGGTGTCATTGTTTTAACCAACATTGGTGCTACTTTCCAAAGAGCCATGGATGTGGCCTTTGCATACTTTATTGACAAGTTCCTAGTGGTGTACCAAGATGATCTAATAGCATACTCAAAAAAGAAAAATGATCACTGTATGCATTTGGAAAAGGTATTTGCGCCTTGGAATTTGGTATTTCTTTGAATTCAAGGAAATGTGTTTTTGGGGTTACATAAGGTAAGCTTTTAGGGCATCTTATGGGAAAAAGGAGTAAGAATAGACGCTAAAAGGGTAGAATCCATTTATATGATTCAAAAACCTAAAAATGTGAAAGGGATCCAATCTTTCCTTAGGTAGATTAACTTGTTGAGAAGGTTGTTACCAACTTTGCAGAGGTAAGTAGACCTATCTCTAAGATGCTCAAGAAGGGTTCTGAAATCAAATGCGATGGTGAGCCAACTAGTGCTTTTCAGAAAATAAAACAAGTAATTAAAGATGCCCATGTTTTGAGAGCCCTTAATAGTGCAAAACCCATGCTCCTAGATTTTGAATGTGAGTATGAGAACAAAGTTAAGAGGTAGTGTGTGTGGAGACTATGGAGGTATATGGAAATCATTGGAGGAGGAATAAGAAGATTTTTTTCCTACAAAAAACTTTACTCAAAGGGAGGGGTTTGTCTTAGTAGCTATGTGTCCTTTTGTTGCATCGTTTGTGGAGTTTCTTTTGTAAACACAGGACTTTGGTGTGACTAGAATACCCTCATTCTATCAAGCCCCTATTCATGCCAAATCACTCAAGATATGCTAGACAAGTAGATCTTGTTTTTTTCAGTAGCGAAGTTTACTGTAATCAATCTATTTTTCCACATTGTAATCATACAATGTTTTATTGGATACTTATTTATGTAAAAAATTGTTTTAGATTACGGTAAAAATAGGTTTTGAAGGAACCTCGAAACCCTTTCACATCCTCAAAAAGAAAAAAGCAATACAACCATCAGGAAAAGATTCCTTAAACCTACTATAAGCAGTACCAAAATTAGGTTTATAGGGACCTGAAACCACATACAAAGTCCAAATAAAGTACCCACGTTTTACAAGGACCTGGAACCTCCAATACAGTTTAAAACTACAAACTAGAAAATAGGAACAAACACAGGAACTAGATGTAACAACCAGCAAAAAGGACCTGAACAGGAACCCAACCAAAAAAGCAGACCCAAAGAAACTATTGCAGTTCCGTGATCATCTTAACTGCCTCCTTACCAATCTTAGCCGTATCCTAGATGGAGTTAGCAGCCGAAAAAGCAACAACAATCAAAGCTTTCTTCATCGAACTCTTTCTTGTCCTCTTGCTAGGTCCCTCCGAAGATATGGTTCCTTCATTTTCTCTTTTGCCCAGGCTCTCCGTCGTAGCACAGATGCTTGAAGTAAACTGCTCGATTTTTGTTCCACTTTCCTTGATAAGCATTCTAAGATTCTGCTCATAATCCTTAAGTTTTTTTAAAGTTGTCTCCCATTTGCTCCTCCAAGTGTTTGATAATAGCCCAGTCAGCCTCCTGGTTATGTTGCAAGGTTTTCACTTTCTTCTTCAACCCCATTATTTCATTATAAATCCAAGAATCGACTTGGAGGAAAGAATCAGCTTTAAGTTTGGTAGAATGCAGGAAGGAGAGCTTGGTTTCCCTCTCCGAGGAGTCACCTGCGTCTTCAGTAGTGGTATGTGGCAGGGACCCAACTTTATCAATTTGTTCCTCCCCATCCAACGACTCCTCCTCTCCAGTCTCCACAAGGTCATGTTGACTATGGACCTCCTTATCTTGTCCCTCAGTCTCCTTTGCAGGAGTGGAAGCCTTCCCCATGTTTTCCTCTTCACTCATAATGGCAGGACCATCAATTAAATTATCTTTATATTTATCACCTCCCTCAGACACAGTCTGAGTACCCTCATTATCAAACTTGCTATGTTCGGAGTTATCCTTAGTTGTTTCTTCCTCTCTCCCTTTCTCATTTTTGCCTTTCATTTCCAGATAGCCTTCTAGGTTAGAGCTAAACTCCCCAACATCTGTCCCTTCCTCTTCCTCTGGGACTTCCTTTTCTGAGCCTTCAGTACTCTCCACCTCAGTATCCTCTTCAACAATTTGTCTTCGAGAGCTAGAGGATTTCAGTTTTTCCTTATCTTTCCCTTTAACATTCTCATCAATTTTACATTTTATGGACTAAGAATCCTTATGTTTGCCAGTGGAGGGAGACGAAGCAATGGATTTATTTTTACAAAAACCCTTTATGAGCAATATCGGACCTTCGTGTAAAATGGATCGTGACTCTTTCTTTCTATGGGCATGCAAGCTTTGAAGCAAAGAGAAATGCAAATAGAAAGGGAAGGAAATTCTGTCCTTATACCTAAAATGGTTAAGAAAGACAAAGTGGAATTTGTGCACCCTTTTATTCCTACCATCAAGGATAAAGTACTCACGAATAAAGCCAAGCACATCACGCCAAAAAATTTGTTATTGCATGAAACATATTAATTTAATTTCTTTTTTGATGTATTCAATGCATTTTATAGTTTATTTCTCATGTTAGTACATTTGTCTTTTGAAATAGACCTTTTCTTGCACATTATTGTTAAAATTGATTCGTTGAAAGTCTTTTTAATGAGCTCTATTTATTAATCCTTTTTGTTTGAACAAAATTTTAAGAGGATTGCATATTGGCCTCCATGTACAAGTACATTTGAAGAAGTGCTATTTCCTACACTAATAAATTTTGATAGAAATTCTATAAAGTATTTATGTGGGATTTGCGCTTTAGTAACTAAGATGGTGAGAAGAAGTAGAAGATTATTTTGGACGATTGCATTGTAACATGTTTTCAATTATTGAAGGAGAAGCTGAAGAACAAAATTTGTAATTGGAAATTTTACTAATATATTTGAGTTTTAGGAAGACAAAAAAAGATTAACTCCTACACATAGGATTGATATTATAGAGGTTAAAGGAAGAAAAACTGAGGTTTGGTTATATAAGTTGAAGCAATAAGTCAACAATATTGTACTTTGTCTTCAAACCTAAAGCATGTTTGAAGCAATAAGTTTTCATGGATTAGCAGGTATCTATGGAAATTAAATAGGCATGGTTTAAGGGTTGCAAAACGTGTGCATTCTCTCAAGTGATTATAAGTAGTAAAGCTGAATGCACTTTATATCAAAAAGGGAACTTTTGAAGAGGAAGAGAATGTGTTTTCTATTCAATACTTTTATTTTGTGGGTAGTACATTGTCAAAGAAAGACGTGAACTCTATAGAGGTCGTTGCCTAACGCTTTTTTGCCTTCTTTAGCAAGTTAGGAATGATAGCAGCTTTCAAGTTTCATGAACAAATCAAGCTATTTCAATACTAATATTTTATAGGTGTGTTTGAAATAGATATGCATTACTATGTAATGATTTGGGTGGTTGCAACACTTAAAGAGTATTTTTAGATCACAAATAAAATCTTTATGTTTTAGATTCATACGTTCACAAGTTTGCATTTTCTTAATTGTTCATTTGTTGCAAGTTAGTTTAATTTGTAGTTTGTTTATCATCTCAAAATCATTATAAGAAACATGATAACTAAATCAAAATATAAGGAAAATTAGGGCATTTTGTTACACTGAATGAAGCTAATACTATGTGCTATTTTGCCAAAATAAGCTCCTTATACGATAACAACAGTGAGATATAATGAGACCTATAGAAAAGTGGAGGGGGTTATTGCTAACGAATTTAAAAGATAAATCTCAATACATGTTCTATGTTGTGGGTATGACCTATTTTTCTCTTCTCTTTCTCTTTAAAAATTATTATTGAGGCATTGTGTTTTTTTGAGGGAAGTGATGGTTTTCTAGGTGGAGGAGATTGAAAAGTTTACCTATGTGGTCTGCTTAAATGTGGGGTCAATCGATGAATTACTCTTCCATTTGATTGTCTCCTCCTTTGCTAGTCCTATAGATGTGGGATCCTTTTCTATTGAGGTGAAGAGATTTGTTGTTGGGGAGTTGACTTTCTCTTCAAGAAATTTTACATATTTTGATAATATGGTTTTGGGAGCCAATGTAAAATCTAATATGAAGGTTAAGGGAGTTTGTCAAAAATCCTTGTTCCTTGTCCATGGCTTGTATTCCTGTGAGGATAAGTATTTAAGACACATGAATATAAACAATGGGTAACATCAACTAAGAATTGGAGAGAATTAGCAGAAGACAAAATTTCAAATTAAAATGGTTTGTAACAGGGTCTAATGTTGTTGTTTGCATTGCCAAATATCTAAGTTAATAAAATATTTTGTAAGCAAGTTTTTAATAGAAGGGTTAAAAATGGATGGTAGAAAGGTCATGGGTATTGTACCTTTTCTTAAAACCAAAAGTATGTTAAAAGCGAGGAGTTTTCATGGATTAGAGTGTATTTATGGAAGTTTAATAGATATGGTTTAAGAGCTGCAAAATGTGTGCAATTTCCTATGTGATTATAAGTAGTAAATTTGAATTCTTAGAGTACATGTCGATGATATTTTCATTTGGTTTTGTTTCTCACTTTCGTGAAGCATGGCATTTTTTGGCATTCCTTTGAATGCCAATAATATTTCTATTTGGTTTCTTCAACACGAGGATGCTATGCGGGTGGCTCTTTCCTTGTCGAGGTGTGTACTTTTCTTGTATCTATGGTGCAGGTTTGCACTATTTTTCTCTTCTCTTCCTATTTCACCATTCCTATTGAGGTGGCTTCTATTTTGAAGGAGGTGATGGTTGTGTACGTGGAGAAGGTTGAAGCTATGTAGTCTTATCATGTTTTGTTTGCTTAGATGTGGGGTTGATTCATGAAATAATCTTTCATTTGATTGTCTCCTCCTTTGCTAGTCCTATTGAGGTGGGATCCTTTTCTGTTGAGGTGAAGAGGAGTTTTGTTGGTGGGGAGTTAACTTTCTCTTGGAGACATTTTATAGAATTTTATAGCATGGTTTTGGGATCCAATGTAAATCCCAATATGAAGGTTTCGGGAGTTTTTCAGAAATCTTTGTTCCTTGTTCAGGGCTTGTATTCATCTGGGGATCAATTCTATAGAAGAGCTCTAGTATTGACCGAGTTGTTCTATTAGCCGGCTGTAGTTCAATTGAGTTCATTATCGACCGAGCTTCCCATTATGACTGAGTTGTCCAGTCTTGGTCGAGCATTCATGTATGTGCTGAGTGAACTTGTTCGAGTTTTTTTTTTATCATGATCATTGCATTTTTTTTGGATATCTATTTATATTTTAATTGATTTTCTTGTATGAAATGATCTCATTTTATGTCTTATTGTTGGAATTGATACATTCTATACTTTATTGTTGAGGCCGATACATTTTATTTTCTAGATGGAAGAATTTTTGCACTTTTTGTTGAAGTTATTATGGTTGATATATTATTGATGAGATGAAAACTCTTAAGCCACATTATTCGAATGGATTGTCTTTACATTTTTTATCAATTGGGTTGGTAGTTCGATGGTATGACATCATTGTAGCATAAATGATCGGTTCAAAGTACTCACACCAAGTTACTCACGGTAGTCTAGCCAAGCAGACCACATTCCATTCACTACTAAGGTCCTCTACTTGGGAGCTACCAACACAGTTGGTGACCAATGCATCTTTTGATGAAAATTTATTTATCTCACAATTGATTTATTGTATCAAATGAGGTCATTTTATGTGTTTTTTTAAACTGATACATTTTATGGTTTATTTTCTAAAGCAATACATTTTATTTTGAAAAGGAAGTGTTTTCTCACTTTATTGTTGAAGTTGATACTATCAGAAATGTAATGACAAACAAGTGAGTGAGAGGGTGGTGGGGTGAATCAGGAATCACTTAAAGTTTTCTTACTTAGATAACTTCTACTTGTACTTCTTTAGATTATCTAATCAAATTTCATGCATGAACATAAAGCAATAAAGAGATTAAAACCATTATACTTTGACACAATATTTGGTAACCCAGAAACCCTCCAAGGAGAAAGTAAAATTGGGGTGGGGTTGACACCTACAATGCTTCACTACTATAATAATAAAGTTTTCCTTTTAGGGCTTACAATTGATCACTCCTGGTGATCTACTCTATTAGGAGTATGAAGGATTGTTTTGTCCACCTTGTGAAAGGATTTTACAATACAATAAAGTATGTACTTTTTTTAAGAGATTCAACAAAGGACTATTAGGTCCACTTAGTTAGAAGATTTGACTAATGCACCTATTAGGATGAATCGGCATGTTGATCTTTGCTTTGCAACTCTTTTGCAGAAGTAGATCCTTTAAATTTCATGCATGAACATAAAGTAATAAAGAGATTAAAAAAATAATACTTTGACACAATATTTAGTAACCTAGAAACCCTCCAAGGAGAAGGTAAAATTGGGGTGGAGTTGACACCCACAATGCTTCACTACTGTAGTAATAACGTTGGCCTTTTAGGGCTTACAATTGATCACTCCTGGTGATCTACTCTCTTAGGAGTATGAAGGATTGTTTTTTCCACCTTGTGAAAATATTTTACAATACAATAAAGTATATACTTTGTTTAAGAGATTCAACAAAGGACTATTACGTCCACCTAGTTAAAGGATTTGACTAATGCACTTGTTAGGATGAATTGACACGTTGATCTTTGCTTTGCAACTCTTTTGCAGAAGTAGATCCTTTGAATAATATGATCACATGGTTGTGATAGATAAGTCTCTCCTTTTCCCTTTATACTTCTTTGTAGTGTGCTTACCAAATCTGCTCCATATTCACTTCTTGTCCTCAAATATTCATGTATATCACATATTACTACTTAGACAAATGAATTTGTCTTCCTTACATATCTCTCAAACAATAACTTAATACCAAGTCGGCTCACACGAGATAACAATAACTAAATTATACCTTCGAGTCAACCAAAAGTTGATGTTCGAGTCACACTGTGCATTTTGATATTTTGTTTATGCTCGGGCAATGCAATGAGCTCAGGTGATACTATGGCACTCGGGTAACACTAGATGCTCGAGTAACTCTTTAGAACTCGGGTGATACTAGAGCATATAGACTTGCAACTAGATAGCTCGGTTGATTCACACTGGGAACTTGGTTGCCACTGATAACTTATATAACTCAGTTTATACTGTGAGCTTGGTTAACTTAGTATATCCTTCAACTGCTCGGGCAACACCGAAATCTTCTTACTGGTGGAAAGCTTGGTTGCAGTATTAATTGACCTTCCTGGATAACTTAATTGGTTTGTCACTAATTGACAATTTGTCTTGCCATAGGGTCAACAATCTTCCCCTTTGGCATTACTGACAAAAACACTTATCTTGAGTAGTTCTATCATCAATAAAAAATCTCTTGATCAAAAAGTTTTTGTCAAACTCCCCCTTTCCATATGCTATGTTCTACAACTCGGTTTGAACTATGGCTCAATCACAACTGATTTGAATTTGGATTTTTCAAAATTGTTTTTGTTTGTCTGTGCATCTGATCATCTACTTCATATACATTTTCCTTATATATATTCCTCTATACATTTCCTCTGTTCTATACAATTCTTCTTTACACATATTTTCCCTTTGTTTATATATTATATTTTCCCCCTTGCTTACATATTATATTTTCCCCTATGTTTTTGTTACAAATGCCTTAAAATTATCTTTAAAAGGTAATACCAAAATGTCTAAGGAAATCATAATGCACTTTCAAAATTAAAGACATAGTTTTATCCCAATTTTTTTGCAGTCCCTTCAAAATGTGCAGTTCAATCTAAAGTTCAACTGATAACACCATCATGAGATCTGTAACTGAGAAGTTTGTGTCATGAACTAATGTCTTTGCATGTGCAAGATGTTTTTGCATCACATCAATGTGAGGAAGTATCATACTTTGAATGTTTGATATTGTTGCCCTGCTTTTGGCTTCCTCCCTTAATAACTCTTCCTGCAAATCTGTTAAAAATCTAACCTTTACAAAATGATTGGAGCTGGAACTCAGGTCAAGTGCTAACTGACTAGCATTGTACTTCAAGTATTCATCAATCTTTGTCAGTTTATCCTTTATTTCCTTGGTGAAAATTGAAGAATCACATAATTTTGTAAATAAGGACACAACATTATTTACAACTCCTTCTAGAGTACCAATGAGAGTGGACAATTCCACTTGATCAATAGCAATCTTCTTTGCTACATTCTCCAAAACGTTATTTTCAAATTTTATTTCTGCCATTTGCAGAAGTGTTTCTTGGTCATCTATATCCTCATTGAATTTATGTACAATATAAACTAATTACTCAATAATAGGGGCCTTATTATTTACCTCAATATGCATAATGTCCAAAAATTGGTCCTTGATGTCTTCAATAACCTTTCCTCTATCCATTTTTGCCTTTAATTTTCTCTGTTGTGCTCTTTTCCTCCATAGATCGCTAAGAATTTCCATTTGACCGATAGTGAGATTGGATTGATCCCAATTTGGAATCACAATCTCAGTATCAAGGTCTATCTCTTCAGAGATCTTTTCATTTTCCTTTTCCTTGGCACTAGGAGAAACTATTATTTCTTGGCCTTTATCTTCATCCTTCTTCTCCTCTCGACTTGATTTACTCTTAGATTCTTCTATATTTTCTTTGTCAACCTTGTCCTCACCCTTATCTAATTTTCAGCTTGGTTAAGCATGTCCCAAAGGTAGTCAGAGACTGTTGCTCAGTAACTACTTGGTTGGATGCAGGACTTTGTTTCTTCTTCTTTGATTTCTCTACACTTGATGTAGCAATGGCTTGGCTTGGAGTGGAGGGCAAAGAGGCAATCACAGTAGCTACCATCATTTCTATATCAAACTCTTCTATAGTCTGTACATCTTGTTCTTTATCTTTCTCTATTTTACCTTCTTCCTCAAAAATAGTTTTCCATGACCTAGTTCTGGACTGAACAACCTCTTCAATATTATTCGACAAAATTTGAAATGCCTTGTACATAAGACCCTGCACGTTTTCATGTTTTTCGATGGCCTCCTTGATTTCTTCTTTGGTGAAGTTACACATGATGCTCTTCAAGGTTTTCTCTCTGATGTCCCTCTATGTCTTCACAGCATTGGTCCATCTTTGTGTAATTGCCTTGAGTAAGACATCAGGAGCTTTGCTCTTTACCTCATTTGGATCATACTTCCATTTAGCCATCTTTCCCACCAAAGCATCTTCTATTTGTTGCTGCTCCTCTTTGCCTCTGGATTCATATTTGATGTACTTGAATTCTACCATACCACTACTTTCCCTCAATCTCTTCAATGTTTTCTCAAAGGTTAGAGGGGCTTCTTCAATTGAATGATAGGAGTGTTTTCCTCTTCATCATCATCCTGAGCTTTCAATTTCCTTTTTCACTTTCTTGTTGTAGTAACCACGAGGGTAGCTACCTTCTTAGGTGTATCTTTTTTTGGTGCTAAAATGATCACGTTCCCCTTTTTCTTTGGAGGTTCTTCCTCTTCTTCTTCCTATTCTTCCTCTTCTTCTTCTTCCTCGTCTTCACTTTTTCCCTCAGTGAGCATGAGAGGGTCATCTTTCTTTTCCAATTTCTTCTTTATGGTTTTCATCCTCTTCTTCCCTCATTTTAGAACTTGAGGAATCTCGATCTCTAGAGATATCTTGGTTTTGGCTTCATCATATGTTCCAAAATATATGGCTTTGGGGTCAGCAGGCTCATTCAGAAGAGCCTCTACGATATCCTTGGTATCATCTATGTTTACCTCATAACCTAAGGGTTTTACCCATGCAGTCCTAAGTATGACTGCTTGAATGTCAATATTGTCACAATCAACTAGGAAATAGATGTATTGAGCATTACACAACTAATTGTTAACGTATTCTATATCTATTCTGCATATTTTCCTTGAAATTCTCAAAATATGCATCCATGATACCATCAAAATTTGCTCACAATTCATCTATGAAATCATTAATCTGATAAATGACTAGTCTATCCAAAGGTTACTCTAGACCACATTGCCTTTGGATGGAAAGAAATTTTGCACATAGAAAAATAAACATACAAGGAGAGGTCCAAACTTACACATTTTTCTTTGATGCCTGAATGCTCTCCATGTTCTTGCCTAATTGGCTCAGCTGCAACTTGGCAAGGTCGAAAGACAAGTTGTTCTTCACCACTTTATATGCCAACTCAACTGCTTCACAAGGAACATTGTTTGGCCTACTTGAACTGTAGATCTTGTGGGCTATGACATGAATCCCAAATCTGATCTCCATGTCAGTGACATTCAATTTCATTCCTCTATCATCCCATTTTGCTAGGGTCTTCTTAGCAAGCTCACCATGAGCTAGGGTTTTAGTTGTCTTGGGTTTGTCCAACATTGGGTATCCCGTAACTTGGTGAATCATCTTCTTGGTGATCTTCACGGGCTGCTCTAGCCAGAAGAACATGTCATGAACCCTACTAAGGACATATCTAATCCATTTCACTTGGAAATTCTGTAGTATGTACATGGCATGTGTCAAACCTTTGACTTCCAGATATTTATGGTCAATCATATTCCATTCTCACATAATGCATTATACGCTTCATTCAGCTCAAATGATCCTAACTCTTGAATTGTACAGTGATAGAATGATCTGATATAATTGAATAATAGTACCTTACAAGGAATAGCTGAGTGAGCTCCCAACGGATCTTTCTACTCTACAATCACCGGGAAGAGCTTGAATGTAGGTGCTTGCAAACTGTATTCTTCAACATCTCAGAACCCTTCTTCACATTTGAACTGGAGTTGAATGTCATAATACTTGGTGAATGAAGAATTCACAATGACTGATAACCTTTTTTTGCACCTTCGATTTCAACACTTAGCTCTTAATCGCTTGGGGGCTCGAAATCACTCTGAAATCTGAATGCAAGGTTAAAAAAAAAAACCCTTGATTTTGTCTTTTTATAAAAATTTCAAAATTTTAAGGCCTCTTAAATGCATCATACAGTAGTAGGTGGAACAACTCAAAAATGTCTTTGAATCATAAGCTCGACATGAATTGATTATCGCACAACTCAATTAGAACTGAATTCTAACTTATCTTTGCTCGGAGATAATAGATAGCTTGGTTACAACTAGGTTGTAACTTGGTTAGAACATAGCTCCCTTGCTTATCCTAGTGCATCTGAGTATGCAGATTTGAATTGTTCTTTCTTGCACAGCTAGAACTGATATAGGATCTTCTTGAGTTCTCAGTTCCAACCATCTCCTTGACTGCTTAGTTGGATGTGGATGCTTCACCAACTCATTGGATTGAATGATGATAGATTCATTGTCTTGCCTTGTTTTTCTCTAATATTCTTACCCATATACGATTCATCTGAGTCTTGATCTATTCAACCTTGGGTTTTCCTTTGTTTTCTTCACCAAAATTTGTTGTAGCTCTATTCATACAGTTTCTTGCCAAATGACCTATATTTTGGCATATATAACACCTCACATTAGTATTCTTTTTCCTAAAGTGAGTTCGTACACAATTTACTCCAATGTGACCATATTCTCCTCAATAATGACATCTTCCCCATGTGTTGGGGTCCCAACCAATAAATGCTCTTTGTTTGGTTCCATTGTGTTAATTATTTGATCTGCACTATGAAGATTTCTGACCATGCTTGTGACTTGTGAAACAATTCCCTCCAAACTTTGATATGGATCTGCATTCATTAGCCTTGTGACCATATTTGTTATAGTTCTAGCAATGACCTTTGAACTTGGGTTACAAAGTATTGCTCCAAAAAACATTTGATACATGACTTGTTTTTTGTATGACCTATTTATCCACAATTGTTGCATGTAGGCCATTTGTTCTTTTGTGCTCTTTGTTGTGATGATTCTCCTTGATTAGTATACCCTAAACTAGTAGTGCCTTTAGGTATATTCAAAGTTTTCTCATACAATTGATTCACACTTTCTTGTGATCTCAATCTTCTTTCATTGAGTTCCTTTTCAGCTCTTAGTTCATTCTAGAATCTATCATATTCTGCTCTTAGATTGGTGATTCTTTGGTTTGCATCATCTAACCGATCTGCCATGTCTGCTTGATGTTGTGATAGTTATTGGACTTCATTGGTATTTTCTTCTAATCTTGTAGGGAGTAGTCTTCTATCTTCATCTACAATTTCTTTATCATTTACTACTTTGTTCTTTTGTTCTAGGACTTCACATAGTCTGACCAAGTGACTTTCCTGTTCTCTTTTCAATTTTCTCACTTCTTGTAACTAGTGTTCCTTACTAGTAGATCTTCTATGACTACATTTGTTACTTTTGAACTTCTTTCTCTGCATAGGTCTTTTATTCTTTCTTCAATGTATAGATTGTCATTCATCTATATAGCCAATTCTTTTCTTTTTTTTAGAGAGTGAGTGAGTTGCTCCTTGAGTTTCTTGACTTGCTCCATAGCCATGTGTAGATCAAGTTTGTTATTCTCAATAGCTTTCTCTAACTTGTACACTTCCATTTCCTCAAATCTTTACTCTCAAGTTGTTAAGCCTCTTATAGGAGAACCTTTCTCTAATACCAATTGTTGGAAATGTAATGACAAACAAGTGATTGAGATGGGGGGATGAATCAAGACCCACTTAAAGTTTAGACACTTAGATAACTTCTATTTGTACTTCTTTAGATTATCTAATCAACTTTCATGCATGAACATAAAGCATTACAAAAATTAACACCATTACACTTTGACACAATATTTGGTAACCCAGAAACCGTCAAGGAGAAGGTAAAACTAGGGTGGGGATGACACCTACAATGCTTCACGACTGCAATAATAAAGTTGGTCTGTTAGGCCTTACAATTGATCAGCTCTGGTGATCTACTCTATTAGGAGTATGAAAGATTGTTAGGTCCACCTTGTGAAAGGATTTTACAATACAATGAAGTATGTACTCTTTTTAAGAGATCCAACAAAAGGATTGTTACGTCCACCTGGTTAGAGGGTTTGACTGATTCACCTGTTAGGATGACTCAACAGGTTGATCTTTGCTTTGCAACTCTATATGTTGAAGTAGATCCTTAATATGATCACCTGGTTGTGATAGATAATTCTCTACTTTTTCCTTTATAATACTTTTAGCCTACTTACTTAATGTGCTCCATAATCCCTTTGTTGTCTTAAAATATTCATGTATGTCACATATTACTATTTAGACAAATGAATTTGTCTTTCTTATATATCTCTCAAAGAATAACTCCATGCCAAGTCAGCTCACACAAGAAATAACTTAACAATAACCAAATTATACCTTCAAGTTGGCCAAATGCTGATGCTTGGATCACACTGTGCATTTTGATATTTTGCTAATGCTCAGGCAATGCAATGAGCTCGAGTAATACAATGGCACTCAGGTAACACTAGATGCTCAGGTAACTCTTTAGAACTTGGGTGATACTAGAGCATACCGACTTGGAAGTTATTATGGGTTATATATTATTGATGAGATGAAAAATTTTAAGCCACATTGTTCGAATGGATTGTTTTTATATTTTTTATCAATTGGGTTGGTAGTTCAATGGTATGACATCCTTGTATTATAAATGATTGGTTCAAAGTACTCATTCCAAGTTAATCAAGATAGTCTAGGCAAGCACACTATGTTCCATCCACTACTAAGGTCCTCTACTTGTGAGCTATCGACACCGTTTGTGACCAGTGCATCTTTTGATAGAAATTTATTTATCTCACAATTGATTTATTGTATGAAATGAGATCATTTTACGTGTTTTTGTTTAAACTTAGATACATTTTATCCCTTATTTTTTAAAGCAATACATTTTATTTTGTAAAGGAAGCATTTTCTCACTTCATTGTTAAAGTTGATACATTTTATATTTTATAGATGAGATAGAATATTTTAAGCCTCATTGTTTGAATGATTCTTTTAAATCATATTTCTTATGAAATGGATTGATAGTTTGATTGTATAATATTCTTGTGCGATAAATTAGTGGTTCAACATACTCACCCTAAGTTACTCAAGACAAGTTAGAAAAAAGACCAGACCAAGATACAGTCACTACTGAGGCTCTTTGTCTTTGATCTATCCAGCCACTTGGTGACCAGGGCACTTATTTTATTTGAAAAATAGTTGAAAATGGATTTTTCAAATTTTGACAAGATTTCATATTGGCCTCCATGTAGAAGTACATTTGAAGAAATGATATTTCCTACACTATAAATTTTGATAAAAATTCTATAAAAGTATTTGTTAAAGTAATAAAGTATTTTCTTATTAATTAAATCATATTGATTTAATTATTAAGTCACTTATTATCTCTAGTTTACTTAAGCTAAACTTTGGACATATAATAATTAATTATTTTACTAATTATTATCATGCAACCTAGGTATTACCTTTTATGGTTTTGATCTCCTTTTATAAGGATTGATCTCTTGTAATTTATTTATTCATTCACTTTTGGTTCTGGCAATTCATCCTTTTGCTCATCAAGAATGTCTCACCTGGGGATCTAGGAATTCCAGCCCCTGTAGCTTTTGCTTCTCTCTTTCTATGATAGGTGTTTGCATGCAGGTAATTCTTGGGAGTTGAGTTGATCTTTCATCAACTTCTTCATGCCCATGTTCTGTTTATGAAAGGTTTGGCTTGAAATTTTAGATTTTTGTTTTCCCTTTCAAAGGGTTTCATTTTTCAAAGGTTTTTTGCATTGAATCTGTGGGGTCATTATTTTTGGTGCACTTTGAGCCCAAACGAACCTCACTGTTAAATTTGTAGCACCCATAAAACACACTTTCCATGTAAAATTTGTCCAATTTGTACACAGTTGTAATTTGAGACAAACATTTTGCTCCCGAACTTAGGCAGACTTCCCAAGGAGCGGTGATTTATTTTTCCAAAAAAAGGTAAACAAAAAAAGTGCTTTATTTAAAAAAAGTGCATGGTCATTGTTTATAAAAAGTTTGTAAGAAACATAAATAAAAAAGCTCATTTTATTTTATTTTTAAAAATGAATGCACTTTTTGGCATTTAAAGTGCTGATATCAGTAGGGTACACTTGCATAGCCTTGACATCAGCAAAGTTTTGATGCAATCTAATACGTCTGATAGCAATGCAGGTCGTGATGTGAGCTAAAAATTGACAACCTTCAAAATGCCATCTTTTTAAGTTTTTTCGTCATAAAAAGCACTTGGCAGTGTTTTGGTCATATCTTTGTCATACAGAATTATTTTTGGACAAATCATATATCGTCGGAAAGCTCTTTCTGAGCCTATTGTAATGGTGCAGGTTTTTTTAATTTTTTATACTATTTGGTTTCATATTTATGCAATCAAAGTTAGGGATTCTATTTTGCACTCAGGGAGACATCTTGAACATCCAATCTTCGATTTGGGAATTCCTTAAATCGTTGGAAAGGTCTTTCAAAGCTCTTTTGATTGATGCTGGTTGTTTTTTCAGATTCTACTCCAGGGACATTATATTCAGTCTTTTGCATGTTTGCATTCAGGATCGATTTTGTTGCTTTAGATGATTTGTCATGGGTTGTACTATCTATTGTATTAGCCCTATGTCTCTTCTAGTCTTTGTAGACATCATTTGTATGTATTCTTGCAAACACATTGAAATAAAGTGTCATATTGCATTTGTATTTTTATTTCAGTAGCTGTCTTGTTTTGACTTCTGATTCGAGCAGTGTCATCTGAGGATACTGGTACAGATTATTTTATTCTTGGGATTCACCATATCTTGTGTCTTATTGTACATGCACTGCTCTGATTAAAGTGTCATGGGGATTGATTTTTCCTTTGTTTGTCATCTTCCTTTGACCATTAAGTGTCCCTTCTATGATATTAGCCTCATGACGTGTCTAAGATTGATCACCTCAGTGCACATATGTACTCTTTTGTGCATCTTGATCATGATTCCTTGACATGCAGTTCTTTTGGGTCACTTTTCCAGTTGCTTTTCACCTCACCCTTGTTTGCATTAGGGGGGTTCTTTTGTTGTTTCTCATGCTTCCTTGGTTTGATGAAATGAGCTCTGTATTCAGTATTTTTTCCTATGTACTAGGTGGATACAGTGGTTTGGTACCAATGAATATTAGTGAGATGGATAATTTACCATATAGACACTCTTTTTTTTGTTCCTTATATGGATGCGGCCCTTCATTTCAATTGATCAGCTCTTCAAGCTTTGGTGTTTTATGCAATCTGTATCTTCGAGTTCAGTTGTTTGCCTTGTTTACCTCCTGATTCAAGTAGTGTCATCTGAGAGAGCTCATGCAGTTTATAGTCTTTTCTACCTGATCGGGTTCTATTTCAGTGGATGTTCTTTAGATCAGCAATTACTTTTGATGGAGGTTTGCAGCTTCTACATACTTCAGTGTTGTTCTTCATGATCATCTTTTGTTTCTATCTTTTGGGACATTCCCTAGTTTGGAGACTTCTTCAATCCTTCACTAGTTCTTTTTAGCATTATTTCCATCTCTTATTGGAGTAGGGTTTTTCTCATGTGGTTTTCTCTATTTCTCCTCTTTTCAAAGATTTGGCTATGCTTGGGTACCTCATCAAAGCCTTGTTGTTGGGACCCAAATCTACTTTTAGTAGTAGTTTCTAGTTTTTTAGCTACTTCCTAAGGTTATCTTAAGGGGGACTGTTAGAGTAATAAAAGATTTCTTATTAATTAAATCATATTGATTTAATTATTAAGTCACATATTATCTTTAGTTTACTTAAGTTAAACTTTGGGCATATAATAATTAGTTCTTTTATAAATTATTATCATGCAACCTAGGTTTTACATTTTAGGGTTTTAATCTCCTTTAATAAGGATTGATCTCTTTTGATTTGTTTATTCATTCACTTTTGACTATAGCAATTTATCATTTTGCTCATCAAGAATGTCTCATCCGTGGATTTCGGAATTCCAACCTCCATAGCTTTTGCTTCTCTCTTTCTATGATAGGTGTTTGCATGCAAGTGATTCTTGGGAGCTGTGGGGTTGATCTTTGATCAACTTCAACAATATTTATGTGGGATTTGCACTTTAGTTACTAAAATGGTGAGAAGAAGTAGAAGATTATTTTGGGCCATTGCATTATAACATGTTTTTAATTATTGAAGGAGAAGGTGACTGAACAAAATTTGTGATTGGAAGTTTTTACTAATATATTTGAGTTTTATTAAGACAAAAAAAGATTAACTCCTGCACATAGGATTGATATTAAAGAGGTTAAAGGAAGAGAAATTGATAGTGAATGTAGGAACCCACCTTGTTTGTCTCTGAAAAATGATTTGCAGTTATATCTAAACAAGGTACATACACGACAATGACTGTTTACTCCCAACGCAAACAATGCTTATTAAAATGTTGATTACTAACACACCAATGATCAATTAGTTTAAAGAAGCTTCTACAATGGAATACGACTAATTCCCTTCCGATAGCTTTACTGAGTTACCTGACTGACCTCATACAAGATGATGTAGATGGTATTGTGGTTTGTTCTGGCACTCCTTTGAGTCTCTTGTTGTTGGATGAGCACCTCCCAACTGTTGAGGGTATTGTCTCACAAGCTTGTCACCCAGTCGCCATGATGATCATGGAAAACTCCTTAGGCAGCTGCACGACCCACAACCTAGCACATTTTGGACACCATTTGCAATCAATACTTATTTTATTTTATCATGGATCTCACTCGCTATGCGTGTTCATAGAATGTCTGCCAAATTCATCACTACATATGTCGCTTCAATATTATTGATGTTCCATCTATTGAGAATGACATTCTTTTGTTGGCTAAATTACTTTGCATGTGACCCACACTTGCATAGCTTATTTCTATAACTACATTGTTAAGGTTACTTGACCAGTGGTTATGTGTTCCCAATAACAAGCTTATGGTAACTCGAGCCCAATTCCTTTAACAATATCGTTTCTTGTAAGTTTTGGTCCTCCCTATCCTTGTGCAACTTCCTAACTAAGGAAATGACATCTTTTCTCCTTCCTGCACTCGACACTATTGGCTAAATTTCTTTGTGAATAACCAATGACTACTCTCTCAATGGCGAAGATGGGGAAAAAATGACTGTAAGACCCTGCTGCACATATGATATCAACCAATTACTTTCCCTTAACTCATCAGTATTTCTCTCCACTACCATATCTCTTGCTTATACAAATATATCCCACCCAATTGTAACATATTGATTTTCTTGGCTACTTCCAGCCACGTTGCCGAACTGGCCTGCTCCACTCACTAATACACTACTAGAAATGATTAAAGGGAAAGAATTGTTTGAAGCATGTAGAAAGTATTGTTAACACTTCCATTATTAGGGGTCCCATTATTCCAAAATCATTGGTCTCTTATTTCCTACAAGTTTACTTTATATATACTTTTATAATTTTAGCATTTGCTTGGAACTCTTATAAACGTATATTGATATTAATTATGAAGTGTAAAGAAAGGAGGTAAAGAAAACACTTAATAATCTCTCATATGTTTCAAATATGGGAGGGGACATTACAGTCCTCGCTCCCTTCAAAATTCTTGTCCCTAAGTAATTTTAGAGCTGGATGAAGCCAATTCTGCTCATTCTCCCAAGTCGCATCTTCTAATGGTGAATCTTTCCATTTCACCAAATATTCTTTAATGACCCACTTCCTAAGAGTCCTTTCTCTAGTTTCAATGACCACTTCTAGAATTAAAATTAGTTTTCCTTCTTCATCCAACAGTGGTAGGATGGTTGATGGTGTAATGTTATATCTGAGTGCCTTTTTGAGTTGGGATACATGAAAAACACGGTGTACCTTGCTGCTCGCAGCGAGATCTAGCTCATAAGTGACCTCTCCAATCTGCCTAACCACTTGATAAGGTCCATAGAACCCCAACTCAAGCTACTCAGTCCCACTTCTCTTGAGAGTTGATTGTCTATAAGGTTGCAGCCTTAGATATAGCAAGTCATTAACCTCAAATTGTCATTCTACTCTGTACTGATCTGCATACAACTTTTTCTTGTTCTAAGCTTGTTGGATATTCTTCTTGAAAGATTTCACAATGTCTGTGCTTTGTTGTAGCAAAATCTGCAACTTTGGGCACCCTATTGTCTTTCAAAACCAGATCCATATTGCTTGGAGGTTCATAGCCATAGAGTTCCATAAAAGGTGACATCTTTATGGACATGTGGTATGTTGAATTATAACAATACTCGCTCATACGCATCCACTTAATCCATGTCTTCTGCTATCCAGAAATAAAGTTCCTTAAGTAGCCTTCCAGCCATTTGCTAACAATTTCAGTTTGGCCATCTATTTGTGGGTGGTAGCTAGTGTTGGGTGTAAGTTCAGTTCCACATAATTTAAACAACTCCTACCAAAATAAGCTCATAAACTTACTATCTCTATCACTTACTATATTCCTGGGCAACCCATGAAATTTGAACATTTATTTGAAGAAGAGATATGCCACCTCTAGTGTTGTACATGTAGAAGATATAGAAAAAAAAAAGTGCAAACTTAGTCAACCTATCAACCTGATGCAAGAGCATCCTAGGTTTAAAAGCAATCTTGCTTCACCCAAAAATATTACATTTCAATTGTTTGAGTAAATATTGTCTTAGTGCAACATTGTTGTTTCCGGAGGCTTGCTACTTAGTAAGTGAGTCATATGAGCTCGGAATGTCCTAATTTCAAATGTGGATGTTCATCTTGGGATATATCAGCCTACCAGTTGAGGCTTAGTGCCATATCATGAGTATTCATAGATTTATTGCAGTTTTTTGGTGTACAATTTCGGTAGAAAAACTTCAGGCTCATCGTTGAAGGCCTAAACGTGCCTAGATGAAGCCCGAAAACTAGACAAATGGGCACTTGCATGGATCCAAGCCTGTAGATCGGAAGCTGAGGATTCTGAAAAGTGGTTATAATAGCTAATCAAAGAAACAGTTCAAAAGTTATGGCCTTCCGAAGTTGGGTCAACCAAAACTTCCAAAATAAATGTCAAAAATGTATTTGGTCGACTCTATATGTATTGTTAGCGGTTATCGGTCCTAGGAATTAAGTTTGAGTGTCTAGAACCTTCCCGGGCGGCATAAAATTTCCTATTTAAGAACTACCCGTACATTGTCTAGGACAGCTCCGAGTGATAATTCGCAAATTTGTCTTGTAGATTATTGTAATGAAGGTGCCCATGTGGGTTAGCATATTCTAATTCTGACTTCTCTAATCTCGCATTTGAGGCGATAATAAGAAGCCCATATTTTGTTCTCGCAAATTGATGTTATTTCTTTGTTTATGTTATGTGTTTATTGTATTAAGGGGAGCACCCTTCATCACTACCACTACATAGATGCAATTTTCACTTTGAGCCGCCGACAGTTTGGTTATGAAATCCATTGAAATACTCTCCAACTTTTGATTTGGAATGGACAAGGACTATAATAAACCAGCTAGGTATGTGTTCTCATGCTTTTTTAGTTGGAAAGTAGAACATTCCTAAACAAATTTATGCACTTCCATTTTCAAGCCTTTCGAGCTGAATCTCTCTCTAACTTGCTTGTATGCTTTACAAAACCCAGGTTGACCAGCCATAGGAGCATTATGAAAAGATTTCAAAACTTCAAGTTTGAACTTGGAATTTGGTAACAAGAATATCATATCCTTATACAGTATCAATTCATTTTGCACTTTATACCTGTCATCATGAGTTTTACCTCAAGTAGGCTTGAAGCCCATATTTCCTTAGCATATTCAGTTGTTATGTTCTTCCAACATGTTGTAATATAGTGTAGTGGGCTTGTGGCCATAGAATAGTAGGGAGGAGAGTCTATTCATTCCCCTAACTCTTTTGTCATATTTGTGACTCTATGACTTATGGGCCTATCCTATGTACATTATTAAAAGGTGATGATCTTTTATAATGAAATGTTGACTCTAACATTATAAGGTGATGACTTTATAATGATTAGAATACTATCATGATGAATATCATGCGACTTGATATTCATGGACAAGTCATGATAGTTAAAAGGATATATTGATAGATATCATGTGACGTGATATCTGTAGAAGATCATTATGTTCACTTATCATGGTGGATATTATGAGACATAATATCTATGGATATACCATGATCTCTTATGGTAGACATCATGAGACTTGATGCCTGTGCACACACCATAACTAGAAAGAATATCATGAGATTTGATTTTCTTAAGCATATCACAAGTTAGGTGATATCACTTTTCAAAATAAGGAGAACTTATATATATATATACTTTGTCTTCCCTAGCTAAGAGGGAGTGTTAAAAGTATGTAGCTTCGGTTAGACAATATCTAGGATCAATGATATATATATATATACCAACATGATTTACATACTAAGATATACACATACATATATATAATCCAAATTGAATCATATTCTGCATATGCTGATCTCTACATCTAGACCCATGTTCATTTATATAAGATCGTATCTCCATAATGATCAAGATATGTTATGATCCTTATTCATTTAGATCAATATCGATCTACATAATTGTCATTATCGAGTTGTGATTGAATCAACATCATTATGGTCTTTGATATATGATTAGAATTTTTTTATGTCTAATAATACCAAGCGAGTATGATAGTCAAACACTGGACGGGTATGTGAGTGAATGGTCATGTCTCCATTCAGAGACATGCCCATTCACTCTTGCACCCTTTCCTTGACATATAAATGTTCGATTTGCTTGATCTTGCTAAGCATCAAAATCTATTAGTGCAAGCATATCAAAAGGAACACAAGCATCGCAATTTTAAGAGCATCTCTGTTATATTATTGTAGAGTAATATATATTATGAAGTAAATCAAATCCATGGCCATTAAAGTTTGAACCTACAAATAAAATCGTGCATCAGTCAGCATTATTTTGAAATCTGATAGAAACTTTACAATAGCCAACAAGGATTCCTTTCCTTCTAGTAGGTTCTAATTGTTTCATTTTCTTTTTAGGTACATGGATGTAAACTGGGCAATCAAATATTCTCAAATGGCTAATGTCTAATTTTACACCCGTAAAGGCTTCTTCAAGAGTTTTGTTGTCCACATGTGAGTGAAGGCATTTGTTTTGAATGTGCACTGTTATATATGATGCTTCAACCTAAAATGACATATTCAAATTTTGATCATATATCATAGCCCTAGCAACTTCAAACAATAGTCCTATTTTTCCTCTCAACTCCTCCATTTTGTTGAGGATTATAGGGTACAGTGAACTCCCTCTTAATCCTAGCATCTGTGCAAAATTCTTTAAATATTTCAGAAGTGTATTCTTTTCCATTATTTGTTCTTAGAATTTTAATTTTCTTTCTTGAAAAGTTTTAAGTAATTGCTTTGAATTCTTTAAACTTTTTAAGGATCTCTTCTGATTCCATTCACTTTAGGAAGTATATCGATGTCTTCCTCAAGAAGTCGTTAATAAAGATTACATATACAAAAATCCTATTAAGGAGGGTATTGACATGGGTCCACATAAGTCAAAGTGGACTAATTATGACACAACTTTAGTTTTGCTCAAACTATTAGGAAAGGAACTTTTAGTGTTTTTCCCCAAGGCACATCCTTTACAAGACTCACAATGGGATTGATTTAGTTTAGGTAGTCCAATTACAAATTTATCCATAGGAGTTAGGGCACAAAAGTGGATATGACCCAATCTCCTAATCTTCAATGCCAAATTTCATTTGAATATGGGGTCTCATGAATATGAGCTTGGTTTGTCTTAGCTCAAAGTTAATATAGAAGTCCTTGTTTCATGCCTATAGTTTGAGCCTTCTTTATAGTGAATTCTTTGGCCCTGATAGGAATTTACCCTCCATGAATGAAACTCTATATCCATCATCTTCAAGAGCTGATAGAGATATTAGATTTCTTTTAATACTCGGCACATATAGTACTCCAGAGAGTTGAATAGAGTTTCTTGACTTCAATTTGATAGTGTAGGTTCCAACCCCTTTTATGGAATGTGCATAATCATCCCCAATTGTAACTTCCTCGTATGTTTCTACTTGCATGATTTCTAAAGTATCTTGGTATCTTGTGATGTGCCTTGATGATCCACTATCAATTATCCATGTGTTTGATTTGTTTGACACTTGACTAGACCATGATGAGTAGAAGGCAAGCTTCTCAAGATCGTGTTTTATGTTTGTCTTGTCAAATGTGGCAAATGAGGCTTGTAGTTTTGTTCATTCAAGGAAATTTATTGCATAATGTCCATTTTTATCACATCTAAAGCATTGGATTTTAGATAGGTCTTTCTTATGTTTGGGTGATCCCTTTCCATGAAAATTTCATTTTCTTTTAAAGTTCTTCTTCTTGCCCTTCTTATGAAAGTTGGTGTTAAGAAAATGAACGTCTTCACCTATAGGTTTTTTTTCCCTTTAGTCATTTGTCTTCACTCTTCTTGTAGATGGTCAAATCTTAATTGATCCAATTTTGGAAGTTTGCGTCTCACATTTATACCCTTTACAAATGATTCCCATGAATTTGGTAAACCACCTAAGACTATTAAGGATAGCTCTTTGTTATCAACTTTGCATCCTATCGATGACAGTTGATCCCTCAATTGCGTTATTCTCATGAATAATGCATTTATAGATTCTCCCTTATTCATGCTTATATGATTCATTTGTCTCTTAAGGATAAGTGTTCTGCCAGGGTTATTTATTACAGATGCATCTTCAAGGCCTTTGAAAATGTAGTATGCAGTTGCATGTTTTGCTACTATAGGTACTATATGATCTCAGAATTTTCCAGGACGAGGATGTTTTAGGGTACGAGAACGTGTTTTCGATGTGGGTACAGGTCGAAGCCACAATTTAGGGGACGGGATCTCAGAGGACGGTGAACCGCCTCACAATAGGTGTTCCATAGTCATGCGCTAGGCCTGGCTTAGGAATAATCTATTCAAGCTAAGGACTACTTTTCCCCTACCATGAGGTGCATTTAGATTGTCAACCCAATGACGTATACTTGAAATGCTCGACACAGTATGTGCACTAGGTACCTTGATGAGTCATTATGCTTGTGCTGCAGGAAAGTAAAAATGCAAAGGAAGGAAACTACACTACTGCTGTGGAAAGGAAACTACTGAATCTATGAATGTTGAAAACACAATGACAAGATAACAGAGATTCCATCTTGACTCATCCACTAGTCTGTTCTCGCAGATGCTGCAGGAACGTTTATGAAGTGTGATGCTACAAGAAGGAATTAACTAGCTACGTCTTACTTAAAATACTGCTAATGCTAGTAAAATGAATCTATTCTATCCTAATATAATCCACCTTCCAAGTGGGCCCCCTTGGTTGGCTTTTCTAATCTACCAACGTAGGATAGAAGCTAAAGAGAATTAATTCATTTCATTAATCAGTCATTACATGATTCAAAATTGTAAAACACAACTGCAACAAACTGTGAATCAGTGTTCTCTCTTACTCGATAAAACTTATCAAAAACCAAAACTAAAACTAAAAACTTCACACACAGGAGTCGATCCCGACATATATAGGGAATCTACTCTTTATTACATAACAGAAAAGTAACTATCCTAAGTTAAGTCCGCAGGAGAGAATATAGGAGAACAACTGAAAGTGGAAAGGAAGGATAACAGAATTGAGGAGGGAGTAATGAAGTCTCAGCATCCGCTTGTTACAACGTAAATGCAGAGAAGGTAATGGCTCATAAAAGCTCCTCCTTATTCGCTGCCATGTTTCCTGGAGTGGTTATAACTTCCTTTTCGTGGTTGTTCCTTGATGCTCGTTTCTCCTTGAATGCTGTCGGCAACCAACTTCTGGATTCTTCTGCTCATGCTTTAATCCTTATCATCAGGTTAGTTATGATATAAGACATATTTGCAAATAAACATCCATCAAACTAAATTCAAGCATAAGAACGCACATTTGGATATTTATATGAAATACTGCATATTAGTATAATTTAGGCAAAAGATGACATAGTTTTTCTACCCCATAAATCATCAAAGGTTTATCAAACATAGGCTTATAAGTGTTAAAACAAGGATAAACGGAGTATCACAAAGTATCTTAAACATAACAAAATAAAGGCATTTTTTAGACTCATCATCTGCCCCCTGCTAAACTAATGCTTGTCCTCAAGCATTACACTTCTTTGTCAAAGATCTGAGCTCCCCAACTTCTGTCTTTCCCTTTCTGCTGCTCTTGAAGGTGTAATAGAATCCTCTAGTCCTTTCCCATACTTCTGGGTTGTGGTCTTCTTGCAACTTATCAAGTTTGTCAACATCAATATCATACAGGGGCCATAAAAGCATTGGAGGTTGCATGGTTAAAGGACACCATAGCTCTGGCCTTAGTTGCTTTCCCAGTTCTAAATATTTTGGAACTCTATATAGTGCTGCTTCCAAATTAATAGGATTGTGCGGCTCTGATTTCTTGAGAGAATTAGGTAACCGTGCCCATCTACCTCTTACTCTGGTCATAGCTCTCTGGAATGCAAAGTAGGGCAAGTTTTCATATTCGGCATACACTTTGGCTCTAGCAGCAAATACCTTCTTTCTAACTTCTGGATTACTCTTCCCATAGGTTAATGTAAACCAGTCTCGAAGCATTTCTTCTGGTTGTTTACTTTCTGCCCTCAAGGGTAAAGGTTTTGTTCTCTCCTCATCTTTGTAATTAACCAGTTGTTTGTCATAATTCGCCTCATTAGAAATCCATGACATTAAAGCTTTCAAATGCACATCTCCTATATAGAGCAAAGGATTCCACTCAGTTTCTGCAGGAATGATAAAATTATGAATATACAACTCATACAATAGATTTTGTTGCCATGGTGGTAAGGTTTGATACAACCCATAAAACTCTTGTGCGGTTTTGAATTCTACATTTACATTTCTGAGGGTTAACATCAACTGAAACAAAAGGTATTGTTCTTCCAAACAAAAAGCATATACTCGAGGAGGTGGTCTACAAGCAAGAGCTTGATCAGCTAATTTAAGTGCATGTTCTATGTGCTGTTTCTGTCTTTCTAGCAGTTCTTTCAATTCTTCAATCTCCTCATTTTGTGATGTTATGATCTTGCTCATTCTTTTCTTCTCTTTCCATAGTGCTTCAGCAAATAAATGCTGTCCATATAATTGGAAAAGGAGTTTTTGCAAGGTGACAACACTATTATCCTCTTCATAATCCTTTTTCTTTTTCTGTTCCCGCCATAGATGTTCCGCCAAACTATTGATCCATGTTGACTTATATGGGACTAAGGCAGTATTCGAATCATGACATTCAGGAACTACTTCATTCTCATGGCTTGAAACACCTGGTAAATCCATTAAGGTTTCGTTAATTTCTTGCTCACATGTTGCAGGAGGATTACCAAAAGCTTCCGTCATCTCAGTGTGAAGGGGAGAATGGTCAAAAATTATCTGCATAGGAGACTCTGGAGCATGTGCTTTAGACAATATAGGATCATGAAAAATCTGCCCTCTAATTCTAGGGCTTCTCCTCAAATGAGTTTCTTCTTGTACTACTGTCTTTTGCCTACTTTTCTGTTTCAGTGTCACTGTTGCAGGATTAGTTGCTGTAGGAACCTTCTTTGTTTTCTTCTGTTGCTTAATTGCAGGACTAGGTTTTTGTTGAGCAGCGGTTTCTTCTAGTGACTTCCATTTCTTTTTAGCTTTACTAGTAGTGGGTTTAGGGATATCTTGCTCAGGTGGAGGCACATTCTTTTGAATGGAAGCAAATTCTAGTTCAATCCCTTGTGCGTTTTTTGTTTCAGCTCCCTCAATATTTTGTTCTGTAGGCTCACTACTGGGAACTACGTTTTCCTCACCCTGCCGTTCACTAGGGTCAACTTGGGGTTGTAAGGTTTTAAATTTCACAAAGTCATCCCATATCAAAGGGGATACATCCTTAAGAGACCTTTCTATTAACAACTCAATCAAGGCATGGTGAGTGACAGAATTATCTTTTCCTTTTTGAGTCTCTTCCGCACTAATACAGAGCATATTATACAGAAAATTTGGAAGATTCACGGAAATATTGTGCCTTATACAACTAAGCAATTTAAAATGGTGTGCATGTGAGTGAGAAAATCTGCCTTCACAAGTAAAATGCTTGATGACATGCATTGCTAGCTCAGGGTATGGAGGCAGCAAAGACAATCTCTTGCACCCCTGCTTTGTAACATCCAATGGAGGGTCATGTGGGGTAGTGAACTGGGCCCTTGCTGACCTAGCGTCATGCAAGCTCAGATAATGATCTCCAATAGAAGGTAACCCTATTACTTCTGCAATTCGTTCTTCTGTTGCAATTACTGTCAAACCCCACACAGAAGCTTCACCTTCATCAAATGTCTTGGTGAATTCTACAGCTGCTTCTTTATCATATGTTGTTAAATTCAAACAATAACCTAACCACCCACATGCATTGAATCTTCTTACTGCTTCTATGTCAGAGAGCAACAAAGTGTGCTCAACCGGCTCTTTTCTCTGTAAACCTCCTCCCATTTCTTGATACTTCTTCTGCTACTCTGTTTCTCTCTCCCTTTTTGAATGCAAACTTCAAAACTCTGCGTTATTTCTCAGATGCTTCATCACTTCTTTTTGGGAACATTAATTGCCATAACCAATTGTTATGTGCCATAATTAAACTTTAGGTAAAATTAAATCATGAATTTGTGTGGAAATCGTTCGGAAACATGGTTCAAATGCCAAAATTTTAAAAATAGGTCACATCATGGCTTAGCACGAAAAATTTGGCACGAACAAGGAAAAAAATTCATTCAAAAAGTGGGAGTACAACACTTGACATGGCATACTTATGGCAAAAAGTTCTCATTAATAAAGGGTAATGCCAAGATTTTAGAAAATCATCACGGTTAATCAGGCATGTCATTGGATAGTATGACACTCCCCTGCCCCTTGCTAATTTTACGACAAGTGTCCTCACTTGTCAGACTAGTATGGGTGAGGGACTAGAATATGTCGTAATTATAGAGGCTATGCAGTATTATATATAATTAACAAAATCTGCAAACTTATAAATGAATAATAGTTTGAAAACGTTTATACCTGCCAAGTGGATTGTCACATGCTCCAAAAAAAAGGTGGCAAAAATAATGTAAACGGCAGCATCCATCAGCATGTGTAGATTTGATTGAAAACACAAAAACTTAATTATGTAGAAAGTGAGTGGATGGAAGATTAAGAAATGGAGTGAGGTGGGTGGATGGAAGATTAAGATATGAATGGAAAGAAATATCATGAAAAGAAAATAGACTTTATACGAACATAAAGTTATTATTATGGACATGCAAATTAGAATTAATGTTGAAGAGGAGCAGGCGGAAGGTTTTCACCTTCTGCTGCAGGAAGAGATACTTGAGTTGTTGTTGGATCCAATTGTTCAAACTGTTGCATGAATTCGACTTTTGTTTGAGGCTGTTTGTAAAGCTTAAGTCGATGACCGTTGATCAGCATTTTGAAAGGCACATCATCAATTGTGGTTAGTTGAATTGTTCCATTGTCAAAGACATGGATGATTTGATATGGTCCTAACCATCGCATCTGCAACTTCCCTGGCATATCCTTAAAGCGGGAATCATACAATAATGCCCAATCACTAGCTTTGAACTATTTGTTAAGGATATGAGAATCATGCCAGTGTTTTCTCTATTTTTGCACCAATTTAGTGTGTTCTAAAGTGGTCTTGCACATTTCATCCAAAGAATTAAGATGCAGGAGATGTTCTCTTTGAGCTGCAGGAAGATCAATATCTAAGGTCAAGGCTGTTCGTAAAGTCTTGTGTTCAAATTCAATTGGAAGCATTGCCACTTTCCCATACAAAAGCTCAAATGGTGTGAATCCGGTAGTGGTTTTCCAAGTTGTTCTATAAGCCCAAACAACTTCTTGTAACCGGCTGGTCCAATCCCAACGATGCAAATGGACTATTTTAGTTAGAATATTTTCCAGCTCACGGTTGGTAACTTTTGCTTGTCCATTGGCTTGTGGATGATAAGGACTGGATCTGCGATGCCTGATGTTATACTATTTCATCAATTCTGAAATCAGGTTGGAAGTAAACTGTGTGCCTTGATCTGTAACCAATTCTTTAGGAACTCCACAGCCTGTAAAAATCTCTTCATACAGGAATTGGGCAACTTTTTCATCACGAGCATGCTTCATAGCCTTAACCTCAACCCATTTGGTTAGGTAGTCAGTACAAACCAGAATATAAGATTTTCCATTGGATGGAGGATCAATAGGACCGATGAAGTCCACTCCCCATTTGTCAAATGGTGTTAACAACACTTGAGGATTCAGGGGCATTTCATCTATTTTGGTTGGGCGACCCATTCTTTGGCATTGGTCACACTTCCTTGTATAATTGATTGCATCTTTATGAAGGGTAGGCCAATAATAACCAGTGGCTAAGATTTTGAAAGCTGTTCTTTTGGCTACAAAATGTCCTCCGCAGGGCTCATTATGACATGCATGCAAAATATCATATGTCTCATCTTCTCTTACACATCTGTGCATAACTTGATCAGGTCCAGTATAGAACAGAAAATTGTCTATCCATGAGAAATGGAAGCTTTTCTGTATGAGCAGCTTTCTCTCCTTATAAGAAAAATGCGCTGGTGTCCTATTAGCTGCAATGTAGTTAGCAATATCTGCATACCATGGAACTTTAATAGCAATATGAAACAAATGTTCATCTGGAAATGCATCATCTACCAGAGTAGTATCAATATCATGATGATTGATTCTTGACAAATAATCAGCTACGACATTTGTTTTTCCAGGCTTATCCACTATGGTTATGTCAAATTCTTGTAGCAATAGTAACCATCTTGCTAACCTACCAGTTATAGTAGGTTTGTTCATGAGATATTTTATTGCTGCATGATCAGTATGAACATAAATAGGATAACCTGTGATGTAATGCCGAAATTTATTTAGAGCATAGACTACTGCTAACAATTCTTTTTTAGTCACTGTGTAATTCAGTTCTGGACCATGAAGACTCTTACTGATATAATAAATAGCATTCTCAAGATTTGAGTGTTTCCATGCTAAAACTGCACCTATGGCATAATCAGAAGCATCTGTATATATGTGAAAAGGTAGGTTCCAAACAGGGCCTTGTAAAATTGGGGCTGTGGTCAAAAGTTGCTTAAGCTACAGGAAAGCTTTATCACACTCAGGTGTCCAATTGAATTCAGCTTCTTTGGTGAGCAACTTGTACAAGGGACTGGCTATTTTACTGAAGTCTTTTATAAAACGCCTGTAATATCCAGCATGTCCCAGAAAAGATCTGATATCTTTTAATTTAGTGGGTATGGGTAATGTTTGAATTACCTCAATTTTAGCTGGGTCTACTTGTATACCTGCAGTGGATATGAAATGACCGAGTACCACACCCTCTTGCATGAGCATGAAACACTTTTCACTATTTAGTGCCAAATTATGTTCTTGACATCTTACCAAAACTTTTTCAAGATTTATCATTGCTTCTTCAAAAGTAACTCCAAATGTTGTAAAGTCATCCATATAAATTTCCATACAATCATGTGGTATATCAGCAAAAATACTAATTACAACCCGTTGAAACGTTGCAGGAGCGTTAGAAAGACCAAATGGTAAAAAAGAGTATGCAAAAGTACCCCATGGACAGGTAAATGTAGTTTTGTCTTGGTCTTTAGGAGCAATACCGATTTGATTATAGCCACTATATCCATCTAAAAAGGAGAAGTACTTCTTTCCAGCTAGTGTATCCAAAACTTGATCTATGAAGGGTAAAGAAAAATGATTCTTTTTAGTAGCCTTATTCAACTCCCTATAATCTACACAAATTCTCCATTTCCCTCCTTTCTTAGGTACTATAACCAGCGGTGATACCCATTTACTATCAAATATAGGATAGATAAAGCCAGCATCAAGCAATTTCTGCAATTCTGTTTTAACTATTTCTCTAAGGCTTGGATTTATCCTCCTTTGAGGTTGACGAAGTGGTAGACAACCTTCATTAATGTATATCCTATGGGTACACAGTGTAGGGCTTAATCCTTTCATATCACCATAATCCCAAGCAAAAGTCTTCTCATGCTTCTGAAGCAATTCTTTTAATTGTTCCATCTATACAGATGTCAATTTGGGGTTAACATGCAGTTTATGGCCTTTACTCAGTTCAACAAGAATAGTGGATTCTACCATAGCAATTTCAGAGATTGGGCTTCCTTCTAATTCATAGGGAAGTAGTGAACAAAGATTTTCAGGTTCCTTAAGTAAAGTACAACTTGTATCACACTCCTCATATGTAATCAATTCTAATACAGAGCTTTCAGACACATCTTTTCCTACCACACAAGTGTTGGTAAAGATGCTCTGGATTACTGAATCTTCTTCTTGCAACTTTAGAAAAGATTTCCTATGTAACATCATAAGTTGTACTATGGAATTTATCTCTTCTTCTTCATCTCCTAAATCTGGCCAAAAAGATGTACTCAAATTTGGTAATGGTTGTGCATGAGGATATAGATCAAATTGCTTGGTTGCTTGGCCATTTGATATGGTCATATTCCCTGATCTGCAATTTATGTTTGCATCAGCTGTGGCCAACCATGGTCTACCTAGAATGACAGGATAGCCAGATAGGTTTACTTTAGGGGACAAAATCATGAAGTCCGTAGGATATTCTAGGGAATCTAAGGTCACAGCAATATTTTCTATCATTCCATCTGGAATGACAGTGGAACTATCTGCAAGCTACAGAATAGTTGGTGTGGGCCTTAATCCTTCTATTTGTAACTTCTTAATGGTTTCTTTAGTCATCACATTTATAGAAGCTCCCAAATCTATTAAGGCATTTTTAACAAATTGACCATTTATGCTGACACTTACTACTGGACTCCCTGGGTCAGAATATTTTGGTGAAATCACTCTTCCTAACATGATATCAGCTAAGTGTCCAACAACATGAACTGTGGTAGGATCCTTCTTCTTCCTTCCAGGTTTCTTTAGACAAGCTTCCCTTATAGCTTTTCCATAAGCAGGAACGTCCTTAATAGCTTGAAACAAAGGTATTTGGACATGCATATTCTTCAACTAATTAACAATGTCAAAGGGTTGTTCCTTGCTTTGTTCAGGTTCCTTTTGTATTAGTTGGTCTGGAAAAGGAGGCTCTACTACTGGTTGAACTAGTATTGATATGGTAACATTAGTTGGGTCAACAGGTTCATCAACCAAAGGTTTTGATACTGCAGGAGAATCTGATACTTCAGTTATAAGAGGTGGCTTTGGTGCTGGTAAGGTCGTTCCAGATCTCAAATGTATATCTGCGACATTTAGGGCATAAGCAGGGTGCTGCTGGGTATCAGCACTATACATGGGCTGTTGTGGTTGGATATTTGGATTTGGATGAGGTTGTGCAGGTAGCTGTGTTTGCTTTTAGGTCCACTATTTGCAGGTGGTGGCATTAAAGCAAGTTGTTGAGCTGGAGGGGGTAATTGTGGAGCACCAGTATTTTGGTTAGGCCATTGTTGAGATCCCTTCCATTGGTTTGGAGATTGCCAATTCCCTTGGGGTGGTTGCCATTGGTTCTACTGGTTCTGGGGCCATTGGTTATTCTACTGGTTAGGCCAAGGTTGTTGGAAATTTTGAGACCATTGAGACTGTTGTGGGTTATTTTGCCCAACATTATTCCAATTGGGTTGGTTTTGTGGAGGACCTTGGGTATTGTGGTTTTTCCATTGATTACCATATGAATTTGAATTTTGCAAGGGGTCTTGAGGCATACCTTGATGTTGAGCCCATGGTCGGCGTTGAGCAAAAAAGAATACTTGCTCATCATCCCCATCTATCTTTACATATTCAGTTGGAAGATGCTGGTTCTCCATGCTTGCAACCAATTTACAGTGGCAATCCTTCTTTTGCTTTCGACAATGAGGACAGTACTCAGCTAGTTGTAACTCAGCCTCTGCTTGCTTCTTCTTTGCAGCCATTGTATCCAACTGTGTAGCGACATCATTAATGATGTCTTGTTTGAAATCTGACAACAAATTCGATATTTCAAGTTTTGAAATGCCTTGACTAATTCCTTTTGTAACCGTAGAACAGGGTCCTCGACCTTTCTTCATGGTTGACCTTGAGTAGTTCGGACATATCTTTTTGAGGTCATCCCATTGAGCTTGATATACATCTCCACCGGCCATCAGGTCCAATGCTTCCAAACAGTCTTCATTCACTCCTCTTAGAAAGACTAGTTTTTGGGAATCTTCAGACAATGTGTGCTGAGGATTCTTTTGTAGTGTATATAAAAATCGAGAAACATAGTCTTCTAATGTCTCTTCTTCCTTCTGTGATATCCTAAAGATATAATCTCCTCTTGTGTCAGATGCTTTGCAATATTCTTTATATTTTTCCAAAAACAAGGCTTGCATTTCATCCCAATTCACAGCTGCATTGGCTCCTAAGCCCATGAACCATCATAAAGCTTATTCTTTCAATGTGGCTGGAAGTAATTTAAGCTTATGGGCATCAGTGTTGTAGTCGAAACTACGACAAAGGATGTCGAACTCAAACAGGAAGGTATCAGGGTCTTCAGTTGCAAGGCCATAGAACTTCGGAAGAGCAGTGGGAGGTATATTCTTGAGATTGGCATTGGTTATGAGACTTGGAAGTGGAAATGGAAAAGTAGGTTGTGCCATGACTGGTGGGACTGGATTATGAGGTTGCTGCTGAAAAGGAATGTTAGGCACTGGATGATTAACAACTGGTGGATTCAAGGTAGTGTTATCAAGAAGACTGGTCACTATTTCAGTGAAAGGTTGGAAACCAGATATATCTAGGGATTCAGCTCTTGATGATGATACTGTGGGGAAAACAGAACTTGCATCTTCAAAGGGCAACTCAACTTCTTCTTCAACTTCTTCATTCAAATTAACAGATCCTTGTGGAAGAAATCTGCCATATTCATCTTGTCGTCTTCCTTTTCGATGCATGCAACTAAAATTTTCACACTGGTAAAAAGAACTTATTCTAAAAACTATGACTAAAAAACGCTCCTAGCTTGACACCATCCCTGGCAATGATGCCAAAAATGAACCGCCTCACAATAGGTATTCCATAGTCATGCAGTAGGCCTGGGTTAGGAATAATCTATTCAAGCTAAAGACTACTTTTTCCCTACCATGAGGTGCATTTAGATTGTCAAGTCGACACAGTATGTGCACTAGGTACCTTGATGAGTCATTATGCTTGTGCTGCAGGAAAGTAAAAATGCAAAAGAAGGAAACTGCACTACTATTGTGGAAAGGAAAATACTAAATCTATGAATGTTGAAAACACAATGACAAGATAACAGAGATTCCATCTTGACTCATCCACTAGTCTGTTCTCGCAGATGCTGCAGGAACGTTTATGAAGTGTGATGCTACAAGAAGGAATTAACTAGCTACGTCTTACTTAAAATACTGCTAATGCTAGTAAAATGAATCTATTCTATCCTAATCTAATCCACCTTCCAAGTGGGCCCCCTTGGTTGGCTTCTCTAATCTACCAACGCAGGATAGAAGCTAAAGAGAACTAATTCATTTCATTAATCAGTCATTACATGATTCAAAATTGTAAAACACAACTGCAACAAACTGTGAATCAGTGTTCTCTCTTACTCGATAAAACTTATCAAAAACCAAAACTAAAACTAAAAACTTCACACACAGGAGTCGATCTCGACATATATAGGGAATCTACTCTTTATTACATAACAGAAAAGTAACTATCCTAAGTTAAGTCTGCAGGAGACAATATAGGAGAACAACTAAAAGTGGAAAGGAAGGATAACGGAATTGAGGAGGGAGTAATGAAGTCTCAGCATCCGCTTGTTACAACGTAAATGCAGAGAAGGTAATGGCTCGTAAAAGCTCCTCCTTATTCGCTGCCATGTTTCCTGGAGTGGTTATAACTTCCTTTTCATGGTTGTTCCTTGATGCTCGTTTCTCCTTAAATGTTTTCGGCAACCAACTTCTGGATTCTTCCACTCATCCTTTAATCCTTATCATCAGGTTAGTTATGCTATAAGACATATTTGCAAATAAACATCCATCAAACTAAATTCAAGCATAAGAACGCACATTTGGATATTTATATGAAATACTGCATATTAGATATAATTTAGGCAAAAGATGACATAGTTTTTCTACCCCATAAATCATCAAAGGTTTATCAAACATAGGCTTATAAGTGTTAAAACAAGGATAAATGGAGTATCACAAAGTATCTTAAACATAACAAAATAAAGGCATTTTTTAGACTCATCAGACGGCGATAAAAAAACATAGGGAATTTTTTTATATATAGAGACAAAATTCAAATATGCATATCATAACATTAATAAACCATTTACCATAGACATTTTAGAAGATCAATACATGGAATATTATCAAATGGAAAATACTAAGTACTTTCATTATAACAATATCACATACATATATAGCAAAAATCAAAATGCCTAAAGGCTCCAAGTATCATGCTAAAATCAGAATGAAATAAAGAGAAGTCCAACTAAAATAGTTAGTAAATACTAAATGCAATCTTTCCTCACTAAACACAATCTTTTCCCACTGCTGCTACTGCTCTTACATTTTTTTCTTCCTCTTAGCAAGTATGTCAAATCTAAAAATGATTAGAAGAGTTAGTGTTTTAATGGAACAAATATGGGTTGCATATTTTATTATGTCTTTAAGACGACTAAGGGCCATGCAGATAGCAAAAAATAGGAAAAATCATTTTTTTGGGGGCATTTTGCATTTACCAGATTGGCTGGAAAAAAGGGGACAGCCAACAATTTTGAGGACGGATACGAGACGGTTTGGTACGACAAGTCGTCCCCAAGTTCCCTACCAAAAAAAATTGGTCATTTCAAGGACATTTCCGAATTTGCCAAAAGGGGACAACTTAGGGGACAACCAAAATCCATCCTCATTCCGTCCCTAGTACGGCTACGACCCCAAAACCATAGGGGATGCATCCCCATGGAACACTGATAATTTTCATGGCCTTCTCATTGTTCTTGTTCCATTGAATTTTCTCTGATTTATCTTTTGGTTCTTCCTTTTCTTATTTCACAAATGATTCTATTTTGTTTTCTATTAGCAGCATCGTTATTCGAAGATACAAAGTTTTCAACAATTGCAAGACGGTCATCGAATCTTATCATGTTTGACATTTTGAATAATAATATGTGACTACAATATCAAGTTATAAATCTGATGCCTCAAACTTAATAGGATCTTCCTTACCTATGCTTTGGTACCATGTGAATGTTTATTAAGTTTATACCAAATTTATAAGGGGTGTATATTCTTCTTACTTTATGTGATTAATTCAATGTCTGATTTGATTTGCAGATCAAAAACTCAAAGAGAATGGCTCTATAATTTATGTGTCTTTGTATAAGAATTGCAAAAATAATCATTTCTTCAATGTAGATATTGATTATAATATTCAATGTACTTTTGTAGTATCTATCGATTTTCATATGCAACAAGAATGAATTCATATTCAAATATATATCCTATGATAGGGTACCATGAATCTACACTTCTTTGGGTTCAATGCTAGCCTGGCCCAACAACACCTTTCCATGCACTCCCCGAGTGCTACCAAATGCGTTTCTTGTCCGCTGAAGATAGACTAATCATCCAAGAATGCACAAAAGTTTCCTATGGACATTCTATTAAAGATATGAAGAATTATTCTTTGGAAGGTTGTTGGCCCATTGCACAAATAGAAGGGCATCCGGTGATATGCATAGACGCCATCCTCTACCACGAAAGTGGTCTTCAACTTATCCTCATCCATGATTGATATCTAGTTATAACTAGAGAACCCGTCCATAAATGAGTACATTTTGTGTCCAGCAACTTCTTCAAGTATTATCCGTGAATAGAATATGGAAGTGGTCCTTTATAGTGACAACATTCAAGCAGCGAAAATCGCCACAGATCCTAATCTAGTTACCTTCTTCAATGATATCACAATGGGTGAGATTCATTCGCATGTCTCAACTCTAAATATGATTCTTGCCTCCAGCATGCACTGAAACTCTTCATCAACCTTGGCAACATAATTCTTGTTCATCCTATGTGGTCTCTTCCACACAAGTACAACTCTAGGCACTAGATGTATGCACAACTCGAGTGGTACACCCTTTAGGTTGTTGTAACTCCAAGAAAACACATCTTTGTACTTTGTGAAGATTTTGAATAATGTCACCTTCAACACAGGATTCTAATCATCGCCAACTAGTTTGTTGTGCAAATTCTCATCCCCGAGATTTGTGACCCATACAAATGGCTCCCCGTACTTGATTGGTTTCCTTGCATCAAAGTTATGAGCAAGACTTTCATTCACTCGGGCTTCTCCTTCTTTGTATTCCCCGAACTCTTGTGGAAATACCTCTTTCTCTTCTTCATCCATTCCTTCCACTTCTAGCATATTGCAACTCGACAAAAGCTCGTAATCTTCCATTTGCCAATGGAAGAGTTCATTCAAGGAATCCAAGTCATCTTTCGAACATCTTTCAAGTTCCAGGATGCCTTCATCATTAGGCTCCATCCAATCTCTTCCCTCGTCCCTTCCACCAAACTCTCTATCAAATTTAGATTCTGAAGTCATCTCCTTACTCACCATTTGTGTACGAAGGTTGATAACGAACTTCCTTTTTCTACTCTCTAATGGAAGTGTGATTTTCTTCCAATTATGGTTTTCCCTTGCTATTACTAGTCATCCCCTTCCAAGAATGGCATCATACCCCTTCTTTTTCAATGGAATCACGATAAAATCTAGCATAGATGGTTGGGTTCCAATGGTGACTGGCTGAACCATTAATGTTCCCAGAGTTTTAATTCCATGTTGGTCTGCACCAAGTAAGTTGAAGGTGGGGGGCCACAGGGTAGGCTTCCTAAGTTTCTTCCACATCTCCTTCGAAAGCACATTTACCCTCAACCCACCATCAACTATGGTATCAGTGAGGATTGTCTAGAGGATACCCATCTCAACAACTGCAAGGTATCATCCATTGTTCAATGCGAGTAACATAGGGTCTACCGTTGATCCTTCCAGAACATTTGGTTGTTGTGTGGTGTTGGTACTTGGTTGTGTGGTGAAGGATTCAGTAATGTCGTCTTCAACTAGGGTAAGGTGTGGAGGAGGTCTTGTATTTTAATTGGAACCTCCATTTGCAATATCCGCCCTAATATGCTATTCTCGGCCTCTGTGCGTCCAAAGGTACTTATAGCCACACGTGAATCCCCTTCGCTTTCATTGCCTTTTCTATTTCCCCTTTCGCCTCGCATACTCTACACTTCTTTGTACATGGATTAGGGTACACAATTTGTTTTCACTAATTACGAGTGACTGGCAGTGCTTCATCTTCAATGTTGAGTAGGTTCACACAAGGCTTCAGGGAATTGGCTTCTTCATGATCTCCAAGACCACACCATCAACACAACTTCTAGGGTGTGTTGTTCTTCTTGCAATCTCGGGCAAAGTGACCCCACTGGTTGCACACCCGACACTAAATCATCGGTCGGCCCTTCGAGTCGTATTGTATCCGTCTTCAATTCTTATTAATTCCTCTTACTCCTCGTCAGTTATTTTGGAACCCACTAGATGATGCGTTGTTTGTTTGTTGGTTGGCGGTGGCTGCCCTAAAGGTAGATGGTTGTTCGAGGTGAAAAGCACTTGTGGTCCTCTCATCTTTAAGTTATATGGGCAGTCCTTGGTGGAATGGCCCATCACCTGGTAGATGTTACATAATAGTTTTTTTGGACACGCTTCTTTTGTGTGCCCACTTTCTCTGCACTCTCTGCAACCACACTTCTCCTTCATCACTCCACCCTGTGTCTCCTTTCATCGTTTTGAAATCCTACATCATGCATTCCATATCCTTTTGTAATGCTTGCACCTTTTTATTAGATTTTTCATCGTTGTTTCTATCCTCGTCTGATGATTCATCACTCTTGGATGATGACTTACTTTTCTTCTTCTTTATTGTTCTACTTTCACTTTCCAAATTCATAGCTCTGTCATATGCATCATTATATGATGTCAGCGGTACTATCCTCATTTTTCTTCTTAGAGATGTGTTCGATCCGTCGACGAACCATCTCTTCTTCAATTCATTCGTCGGTTGGGTTTCCATCTTCCTGAGAAATTCCTTCAACCTTCTATTGTAGGCTCCAACAGTTTCCTTCTTCCCTTGTTTAGCACTGTAGATTTCTGTGACGATCTCATTATCATCCCAAAGCAGTTTAAATTATGCTTGGAATTCTTTTCTAAGATCATCCCATGAACCTAATTTCATTTTGTCCATGTCTAAATACCAGTTGATAGCAACACCCATTGCAGGAAACTAGTGAAGCCATTCATCTTTATCGATAAGCCCATTTTTCGTCTAGATAGTTTCGCACGTACGACAATGTCAGACAGGATCTTCCTTCCCATCACCGGTGAACTTGGATAGTTTTTATTTTGGCCCTACCATAACTGGTGGTCGTTGTGTTGTTATAGGTGGTTATGTTGTCTGTAACGGTTATTGTTATTTCACCCCATGCAGAGTCTATCTATGTGTGAACTTGCGCACCCATGTTGCACTACAATGTGATAGGTTTTGAGAAGAGGTGTGGTTGACTATTGAATTGTAGCCACTCATATGGTGTAACTAGGAAAAAGTAGTCACCCTGCATTCGTGCTCCTTTGGCACCTTGAGCCGTGTTGGTACCTTCTTTACTTTTGTCCAAGTTCCCCATCCGTGGTTTATGCAAGTTTGGAAAATCCTCCCTCATCTCAACCAAATTCAACCTTTGTCATGTCTCTTTGAATAAGTCCACAATACTTCTCGGTCGTAGATGGTTAGGCAAACCCTGCTCTCCATTCAATGCACCTCTCGCGGCATCATGGTCACCCTCCATGACCCCACCATCATACCTGTCAGTGAGTTGTTTGAGCCTTTGTCATCGCTCGACTCATTGTGCGAGGATCAAAGTTTGTTGTGCGACATTAATATCATCATTATTTTGTTCAGTTCTATTTTTATTTTTGTTCAATTGATTTGGCATCAATCCTAAAAAAAAATCATAATTAGAAAGAACACTTTTATTTATGTAAAGTCTTTGTACATCATTATGGGTTGTCTGTGCAACCATTACAGAGTTTAGTGCTCTTTTTCACTCACATTCCCATGGCCTAGGGCTCATTGGTTAGACCTTCGATAGTTTTCATCATAGTCCTTACATTCCCAATGATAGCATTCCAGGAAGTTTTGGAGGGTTTGATGTTTGCGCTGATTCCACTCGATTTCTTCTCATTGCCTTCTCTATGCTAGAAATGCTTATGCAAACAGTCGAGGAAAAGGATGCAACAATCGGTTTGTAATGAGGCTCACATTCACTGAGTCTCAAACAATGTCCTCCGCAACCCCTTCATGTACGATTTCTCTCCGTATGAAGGTTTCAATACTCATATGGAAAAAAATGTGAAAATTTGTCATCAGTTCATGCTCCCCTTCATACAACTTGGGTTTTTGTTTTTGTTAAGTCTCACGTTCTCCTTGAGAGGTATTCCCATTTACTCTATTCGAGGTATGTCATTGTTCATGTCCCTCTCCCCAAATTCGAAATCGGCAATGACACCAAATGTTTACCCCCATGGGGTAACAGAGACTAGTTGTATACAGAAAGAAAAGTACTCAACGCAGAATGGAAAGAGAAGACAATAAAATTAAATTCATTGATTGATCACCATACACAAATGTACTCCGTAACATGTCCCGATTATAGGGAATAATGTATACATATAGTGTCCGAAGGGTCGCGAGTCAAGCCATCGCGACCGTGTAACTCCTTCAGATGAGCCAATTGTCTAACTACCCAATAACCCGACAACAAGTATTGGGTGAATGGACATGAATCTAAGTAGCATCATGACCATTCATTATTGTGCTCTAACATAGGTGATTATCTCTTAACAAATATTAATATGGAGCAAGTTCCATGAGCACCGATTAGAATAAAATGCATTGTCTACACATTATCCTTGCATAATTGATAATGTATGAGCCAAATAAGGATCGATGTCTTCAGTCATGCCAATAATAATATGAGATGAATTTGAACTTTATATAAATGAAATATGTAAGTGTGAGCATCGGCTACTTTCAAAAATCAGTATCGGAGTAATTTGAATTATCATACACACACAGACACATATACACACATATATACATACATATATATATCAATATGCAAGACATATTGACATGCATATATGCATATATATCAATTCAGATTCATTACTCAGAGATTGTCCGATTGAAGCTATATACTTTAACAATGAGGAACAATCATTGTCCAAAATGGAGAAGTTGTTGAGACACAATCACAAACAAATAGTGCCAAACATCAATGAGAATATGCCCTCATAATTGTGCCATAAATATCTCCAAGTCACATTGGGGATAGTCATCCTCAAAACTAAACAATGTAATGCCCCCTGTGAATCTTGAAGAGAATCCACCAAGGAGGATGATTTAGGTTTCTAACCAAATCACCAAACCATCTAGGGTTCCCATCCTAGTGTTTTATTGGACCATCAAGAAAAACTTCAAGCTCATAGGAAAAGCACTCAAAATAAAGATAAAAAAACTCTAGAATACTTCACAATATTGCCTTTTTCCTCCTTTTATAAGATCTTTTCGCTTATTTTGAGAGAAATACATTATTTTATTTCATTTTCCCTCCAAAAAAATTGGTATAATTTAAAGTTGACATAACAATAAAGTCACTTTATTAACTTATAACTCCCTTTTGTTCACGACGTTGCCCCAATAAATAATTAATTGTAATTAAATTCCACTTTTATCTTTATTGCTTCTTAAATTTAATTTCACCATATTGATTCTTGGGCTCCATATTGGGAACATTACAAGTCTTCCCATCACAAGATTGTTTTCCCCAAGCAATCACCATAATCAAATTTGATTAGGATCAAGTACACCATTTGATTCCTGAATCCCAAATAAGTCTCGATGCATCTCCTCTGAATCTCCATTACTCTAAAATGATGTAAGCATGATAAGACCCCAAATTATGAAGCATGTTCCATAATCCTAATGTAGAAATGCCTCAAACCAAACCACACACCATAGCAACCTATAAGTACTCTTGTGGATAAAGAATTTAGTCAACAATAGTGCAAAAACATTATTATAAGTTGGAACAATATTCGTATATGACAAGTATCCCTATACGTGGATGAATCTAGAGCAGCAATGTCATCAAGCATATTGACGACACCAAGGTTTGGATCAAAGGGTGAATCCACTAAAGTTGTAAAAAGATGACGTAATTCTCTTGCAACTGAGGAATTTTCGGAGAGTGTCATAAGCCCGAATTTATGTATTAAAACATATAATATGTTTCAAACATATATATATATATATATATATATATTCTTTTTTTGTAAATACATCAATAGATTTAAATACAACATAGATAACATATAGATTATATATTAATCAACAAATAGAAATTAGTTAAAATGGTAAAAGACAAAAATATATAAATCACCTTTATGATTTGATAGTAAATATCATATTTTTAAACATATATTGTGAGACCCTAATTTTACCTAACATATCTATATTTACTACTAAAAAATCAAACACTAAGGGATTCTAGATATACCTATTAAAAGACATCACCAAATGTGGTGTCCATATAAGAAACACACATATAATAGACTTGGAGGGATGATAGGAGAAGGATATATTCATTGCATATTGGTCAAACATGCAAGGTCTTGGAAATTGGACGAACAAATTAAGAAGTCTGGACGTTGGGTTTTTACAACACAATGATCACCCATTGTGGAGGACTAAGGAAAATTCCCATACACTGGAGGACATTAAGACTACGAAGGTATTGTATATGGCATCGGGCAGACACGTCACTTGGAAAAACAACAAAACCTTAGTTTGATTGTGCCTAGCTCTTGATCTGCTCATCCAACTCATGTGAAATACTCTTCCCACATCACAAGTACGATAACAGTCTACACAAAGGTAGTTAAGATAGGAATCAGGTCCTACGTTCAACAAGCAAGGTAATTAGAAATAAGGTAACTTAATTTACTAAGTAATAGAATATCAATTTATTTAAATGATTTATGTTAGTAGTTTAAAAGTAATCTTATTTATTTGAAATTAATAGTATTACAAATTTAGTTTATATGATTTATAAAGTAAGAATTCGTAATGACCCTAATTAGAATTTATAGTTGCAATAAATACATATGATAATGAATGTAGCATTGATCTAAATTTGGTATTATATAAGTCTATACAAGGGGAATGTAGTAGTTTTGATAAGCAAATCTTGTAGACCTTTTTGAATAACTTTTGAGGATGATGGCTAACTAATCGAGGATTGTTTTGAGGAACACAAAGGGTCTTCACAGAGCATTATGAAGCCGGACTTGAAAGGTAGTTTCAAGAAGGAAGGCCAAATAATCGAGGGTCATTCCTTAGGAATCCAGAGGATCCTCCAAGAGGGTTATGAAGCCTAATTGGAGCATTTCCAGTGTAACACGGGGACGCATCCCCTCCCAAAATCTGGGTCGTCTTGAAGACGAGGACGTCTTCGGGACGGGGGGACGATGTCTCGGCGTTTCGGGCAGCGCCATTCAAAGTGCCACCACCACCGAAGACGGCGAGACATCTCTGAGACGGGTGCAGAGGGACGCCAAGGAGTCTCCTTCGTTGTGGGGGGACGCCTGGACGTCTCCCGCGGCAAGCAAAAAAGACACATAAAAAAATAAAAAGTTGAACTCATTTTTAAAATGTTTTAATGTTTCTTATTTATTGTATTGGATTGTGGGACCCATCCATTCCTCCTCCTTTGTTTAAAACCCTTCTATTCTTCATTTTGATTCACATTTGCATTTCTCATTGTTTGCAACAACAAGAAGAAGAAGAGTGAAGAGCCGAGATAAGGGTTTGTGCAAGAGTGAAGAGAGTGTTTGCAAGTGAAAAAGGAGAGCTTAGGAGCAAAAAGAAGAAGAGGAGGGTGGTTCTGGGTTCCGGTTCACCAAATCTTGTTGAAGTTTTTAAAGCAAAAGGTAGGGTTTCTAACGTATTTGTATGATTTTGAAATGCATGTTTATGAATGTTTTACTTTTTGTTTGTTTAGATGACCTTTGTTATCTCTGGATTGTTTGAAATGTCTATTTTCGATTGTTTAAACCAATGACTTCCACTCTCTTCGCACTATATTTGGGGAAAAAAAATAGATTTTAACTTTTTTTGTTAATTCTTACATACTGAAATCGGCTCAGAAAAGCCCAAATCCTACGGAACCATTGGAAGTCAATTTTCCCAAATACAGTGCGAAGTTTTTTTTTTTTTTTTTCCCAAATATAGTGCGAAGAGAGTGGAAGTCGTCGGTTATGATTATCATTTATAAATTCAATAATTTAGCATTATTGATTTTTGTTTTTTCATTTTGTGAAATGCAATGTCACAATGAATACTCATAGTGATGATGAGATGGAATTTCATTCAGATAGTGGCAGTGAATCAGAATATGAGCCTGGGCCTGAGGTTGGGGCTGAGGATGATGATGACACTATTGAGAGGGGTGACCATGAGAGTGACATTGTGATTCCGGTTGGGCCAAATCAGCAAGGGGCCCAAACTAGTTCCACTTCCATGGGTATTGGTTTTATACTATCTGGTACTCCATCTACTAATTGCCCCTCCCCAGCTTTGGCACATTGGGCTAGGGGTAAGTTTGATCCAAAATCTCCTTTAAAACAATTTGCCACTAGAATAACAAGCGGACAAGGAACAGGTGGCACAAGAAAGTGGAGATGCAATATTTGTGGTGAAGATTGGTATGGTAGCATCACTAGAGTGAATGCACACTTCCTCTTTTGGACAAGTAAAGGTGTCCAACCATGTAAGTTTTTGGGTGAATCCACAAACTTGAAGATTAGAGTTGAATTCAACAAGCTTTAGGGAGTTCCAGAGGACTTGGGCCTTCCAGTACCTACTTTTTTGGCTAGTAGGCAATAGATTCAAACTATACAGGAGGTGCATGAGCAACAAATATAGGGGCAACAACACCAACGCATGTCTTCTTCTAGACCACAACATAGAGCTTCATCTACTTCATTGCCAGGGACAGCCTCTGTACCTTCCTCTACTTATAGCTCTATAGGTGTAGCAACAACTGAGATGAGCAAGGGAAAACGCAGGGCACAGTCTAGTGACAACAACCCTATAGCAGAATTGTTTGCAGCCCAGACAAGAGAGAAGTTAGATGCATACATTGGGAGAATGTTATTTGCCAATGGTGTTCCACTTCACATTGCTCAGTCTCCTTATTTTAATGAGGCATTTCAGAAAGTAGCGAAGGTGGGATTACCATCATATGTGCCACCAGGTGAGCACAAATTGAGGACTAAAATCTTGGATGATGAGTATGCCAAGATTGGTGAGTCCATGGAGACCATGAGGACTGTTTGGGAGGAATTGGGGTGTAGCGTTGTCATGGATGGGTGGACGGACATTAGACACCGTCCACTCATCAATGTCATAGTCACATGTACAAAGGGCCCATTCTTTCTTAGGGCAGTTGATTGTTCGGGGCATCGAAAAGATGCTGATTTTCAATTTCAGATTCTTTGGGAAGCCATTGAGGAGATTGGGCCATAAAATGTGGTCCAAGTAGTGACAGATGTAGCTCATGTGTGCAGAGCTGCAGGGAGGCTTATTGAGGCCACATATCAGCATATTTGGTGGACTCCTTGTTGTGTGCATGCTATGAACAATGCTCTAAAGGACATGGGGAAGATTAGTTGGATAAAGGGAGTGGTGAGTGATGCTAGAGATGTGCAGATGTATATCTGCAACCACCACACCTCACATGCACTATTTAGGAGCTTCGCCAACAAGGAGTTCTTGAAGCCAGTTGAGACACGATATGCATCCTATTTCATTCTCTTGGAGAGAATGCTTGATTTGCAAGAGCCACTGCAACTAATGGTTATGACAAATGAATGGAATAGGTGGGATGGTTCTAGGTCAGAGCAGGGGATGAGGGTGAAGGATATAGTTAAGAGTGATGTATTTTGGAGTGATGCAAAATACATTGTCTCTATTATTAGGCCAGTCTTCGAGGTGATCAAGTATGGAGATGGGGATGCGCCCACACTTGGAGAGGTGTATGAGTGCATTGATTCTATGCTTGGGCAGATGAGGGCAATTGTGCGAGAGAAGGACCCCACATTAGCCTTCTACAATGATCACATTCAGCCTATTATTCAGCATAGATGGGACAAACTTAACACACCCTTACACATGGCTGCATATGCATTGAATCCGAGGTGGTACATGACTAGGCTTGGTAGAGTTACACCACTTCACGATGATGAGGTGATTTATATTATTATTATATAACACTTTAAGACTTAGATTCTTATCATTTTATAAATTAAAATCATTTAGATTACTAGTATCTTGATTCTTCTATTTGCTAATAATTTGTACCTTTTAAATTTTTTCAGGTGAAGGAAGGGTTCTTCAAGTGCATAGATAGGATGTATGACCCTGAGACAGCAGCTAAGGTTCGCATTGAGTGGACCAAATTTGCTACTCTGAGGGGTTACAGACAAGCGGCAAAGGCGGATATCAAGACTATGGCACAAGAGGATCCCATTTTGTGGCAGTCAGCTTATGGACCGAAATCTACAACCACCACACTAGCTATTCGTTTGCTGTCCCGGGTACTTAGTTCCTCAACTTTTAACTTTTCATTGTTTATTGTTCAATAATCATTGTTCAACTTCTAATTCCCGAGTCTTACATTAGCCAATTATTTTTCATCTCAAGTTTCTAGTTCCTCAGCTTCTGAGAGGAATTGGTCTACATATAGCTTCATCCACTCTCTTAAGAGGAATAGACTTACCTCTCAAAGAGCAGAGAAGCTAGTGGCTGTACATAGTGTGTTGCGTATCAATGACCGCATCACAAGTGTGTACAAGGAAAGCCTAGCATCTCGATGGGATGTAGAGCCTGAGGAGCCATCGCAGATTGATGAGGAAGATGCTTTAGATCCAACCACAGGGCTAGTTGGTGTTCCCTTTTCAGCTCTTGATCTTGGAGAGACTGATAGTTCCAGTGGCGATGAGTTTCAACCTCCAGGGGATGATCATTGATCATTGATCATTGATTTGGCATTTTGATTTGGACTCTTGGAGACTCGTAGTTTTTGTTTGCATTATATACTTATTTTGATATCATGGTTCATGGTACATGATACTTAATTGTAATCATCTTTATGTCTGAGTCATGACTCATATGATCATTGATTACTATTAGATAGTAGTATCTAGATACTCATACTATTGATCTGAAGACTGATATATAGTCTTATAGACTAATATTTATTATTTTGAATATTTTCTGATGTTCAATGTTCAATGTTCATTGTTTGTTTGTTATAACTTATTTGATCATGAATCATGATGTTCTAATTGAAAACTTCAGTGCAATGTTCAATGTTTAAGTTTGTTACATCTATGTATCTTATATTGTATAATTGTAGTACATCTTTTCATAACTAGCATTTTAAGTATCATATGTATAGTATATACACCCCTGCTCCCTTCGCCGCCACCCCGTCCCCCGCCGCCGTCCCCAAATCAAGGTCCCTCTGTCCCCCCATCTCGGAAACTTGTCCCCCTATCCCCCTGTCCCCCCGTCTCCTAGGGTGGTGTAACTATGAGTATTTCTTAAGGATGTATGGAAATAATGGCATGCCTAGATATAAAACATTAGATTTAAATTTAAAAGTTTATTGTTGTTAATAGTTTATATAGGTAAAGTTGTCCTAAAGAGTGCGGACATTACAGAGAGCCTACCTTTATTAAGTCCCATTGACCAAGCATGAAGTATCTTCATATGAAGATAAATATATCGTCGGTAATGTCATGTATGAAGGCTTCCATGTCAAGAGGATAAGGAGATATGTTTTTGCTATCATTAATGGCATAATCCGATTTATCTCTTTGCACCCAATTGGTGTTCTCATCACCAAGGTATGTTTGCATACACTTGGCTATCACAACATGTGAGTTAACACTTTTGGTAGCTTTCAACACAATTTATATACCTTCATAAATAAACTCAAGCTCCATGTTGTTGAAATCTTGGATGCATCTTCCAAGAGAGTTGAACTATGCATAGTACTCACAAAACTATTTCGGTTCCCCCAATACCAACATAGAACTCATAAACAAATGTATAGTCATCTAATTGTATGCTCAACCTTGGAATTCTTCCTAGGCAACTGATTTTGGATCCACTTTCTCCCCAAGAGATTCAGGGTGGTAGTGTCTCAAATAAATCATCTCTAAATGTTGTCACAAGGCTGCAAGCAATTTGTTTGTGATGTTCTTCAATTCTTTTATCCACTTGTTCAACCTTAATACCTCTAACTTTGTCATTTTGCATCAGAGAAGTGGCTTCTATAGAGGATTGAATGTCATGAGCCCTAATTGAGGTATTTACAATACAAGTATATTTCTTAATACATATATGATTTGCTAAAACATTGTTAATTCCTTAAATTATGTCAGGAATAACAATATTAGCTAATTGATATTATTATCTATCAAATCAATAAGATTTGACTAATAATTTTATTAATCAATACCGATCAAAAAAATATATTATTAATCAATACCATTAGTATTACTAATTAAAAATATTAGTAATTAAATTAACCCATAATTAATCTTTGTATGTAATAAATTTATAATAGTAAATAATATTATAATAATACTATAACTGATAAGATTATACAAACAACTGATAATATCATTGGAGAATATGAAGGATTTAAGATTGGTTATTATATCACATTGTGAGAGAGAATCCTTCCGGATTCAACAATTTTTGAGTATGTCGCAAACAATCGTATGTGAGGATGCAGCAATACATAAAGATTAATTGGCCACTATAATATTACTAGAAAAATAGAAATATAAGAACTAATGAGAACAATGATGGTAAAAGATTAATAATGATATTGATGCGTGTCACATAAGAGGTCAATCCAGGTAGCAATATTGACAAGTACCGATAATATTAATGGACAGATTGTTATCTGATTGGCCAGGGGCATATAGTGATCCGTGATATATTACAAGACATGAATGTTATGATTGATCAAGTTGAGAAAAGAGGATAGAATTGACACACTGTTAACATATGTTAGTCATGTTTGATCAAAGATCGTATCCATTACCAGCTTGAAGTCGACAAACTATTGACTAGTAAAAGTCAATATATACGAAGAATAGTAACGGCAATATCTTGACTTGATCATCATTAAGTGATTTATAAATAGATGAATCGATATCAATTAGTCAGATACTTGGAATCGACTAACACAAGAAATCAACATTTGACGATCTCAATAATATTATCAATAAATATATAAATATATATTCATAATCAATCTAATATTTCATTTCTAATAATATATATTCAAACTTGATTATATTTTCTTATCCATTTAATAATAATAAGTAACTTATAATTTATAATCAAAATATAAAATTATTTTTCAGAGTAAATTGATTACATTAATTTAAAATAAAATAACAAATAAAACCAAAAAAAAAATTAATAATTTCTTATGCCCCCTTTGGATCGGGGGCCCATGTGAAAGTAGACGATGTCCCTATAAAGTCTCAGCCCATATATAAATACCCCGCATTAATGTATGGGGGAGGGGAATAAAAAGAACTCAAGCGCTGAACACATTTACAAACCGAATAAAAGACTATGGTCATAAATTAAAAAGAGAGCAGCCAATAAAATATTATAAGTGTTGCCCATCCATTATCTGCAATATATTTTTTTTACATCTCTTGCTCTTCATCCTAATGATGGATCACGTAGTGTGATTCGAAATGTTGATGGTAAAAATCTTAACACAATCGAATCCAGAAACATATCAGTACAACAAGAGAGCAGCCAATAAAACAATATGAGTGCTGCCAATTCATAGCTGTTCTTAATATTATATGAAGAAACTCATAAAAAGATAGGGGTGTCAGGAAGAAAAGAGACAAGGTATAAGGTGACCAATAAAAGTAAGGGAAGAAAGGGGATATTACGGAGCAAGACAGATATAAGGAATAAAATAAGGAAGTATAACATAAAAGGTAAAGCAACCACATATGGTGGAAGCAAATGATAAAGAGAGAAGATAATAAGTAAATAATGAATAAGGAGAATAAGGTGAGGTTGCCATCTTAAGATATTATATGTACGGATAATAAAATAAGTCAAGCATAAATTTTAAGGGTATTTCTTAAGGAAGAAAAGAAATGACCCATAAATGGAAAAAAAAAGCGTGAGTCATAAATATTGCTATAAAATATTAATGGAGAGGATTCAAGGAGTGAAATAAATTTAGAAATGAATAAAGTTTGTAGAGGATAAGGATTTCCTATCAATCAAACAAAGCTAAAGCTACCCTTTCAGTAATACCTTGCTGTAAGTATAGCTTATAATTACATTAAGGAAATTAATACAAGAAAAGAACATTACAACAACAGAAACCCTATTGGAAGACATATGATGCTCGCATAGGATTTCATATCTAATAAATATTACAATGGGGTTTGAGCACAATAACAATTTAGATATGCAACAATAATGAAAAGGGAAACATATTTCCACATAAGAGGAAACAAGTAGCTTCAGCACTTTCTAACCAAGATACTAGGGTGTGTGTGTGTGTGTTTCTACATTTACATATAAGTATTCAAAAGGGATCAGAAATTGGCATACGAGAAATCAATGACAGTAAACGGAGAATGCATTTAAGACATAGGAACTAAATGCATTCTTCAGGATCCTTTTGAAAATATACAAGTTCAAAAACCCTTAGGTATAGAGTACAAACATAAAAGTCCTTTAAAAGTCCCTCTACACAATTCTCCACAGTTTCTTCACTTTTGTAGAAATTCCCCATACATTATCAGTCGCCTTGTATTTATAGGCTAATAAAATAACCTCCTTGTAACTACCTAGTAACTGTATGCGTGAAAATGCGGCCTATGCTAACACACACACTTCAACACGGTCCTTATTTGCGGATTCATCGCGGAATGAACATTGAATTGTACATCCGAAATTTGCCCTGCAAAGCGACCTGTTGCCTTCTATCTAAAGGGATTTTGCCTGTTAATATCCTCAGAATTGAGGTGTAGGCAACCAAACCCTCTAAGAATGAAGGATTTGATAATGGAATTAAGCTAAGAATGAGTAAACAGATTAATCTAAGAAAATGAGAGATGCAATGTAATCTAAGAACAAATGAAGCAAACTAGATTAAGCATATGCATGATTAAACTAAAATGAGATTAAACTAAAAATGAGAATGTATGCAAGAAATGTAAGTAAATATGAGCATGAATTTCAACAACAATTCGATAGCAAATCAATTCATCCTCCCCCAAATGAAGAGATGAGGGTCTCTTAAATAGAGTTTCCTGGAATCCATCAACGGTTGAGATCGATTCAGATCAAGGGTCAGGATTGAAGATGAGTTTCAGTCATAAAGGGAGATTCCCAAGTTAAAGGGAGTTAACAGACTTAATTTGAGATAAATAAGGAGTTAAATGTTTTAATTTGAGTAGAAAAAGGAGTTAACTGTGTTAACTCATTTTTTATCAATAGTGAATTGGAAATTCCCCTTTTTTGAACTGAAGAGAGATTTTGTTGAGATATTTAATTTAATAAAATGAAATATGCTCTCATAATTACTTTTTCTATTTAATTAAATAATCTTTAATTAATTAGAGACACTTTTGTTTAATTAAATAACTTTATTTAATTAATTAGGAATGTCTTCCCATTTAATTAAATAACTTTGTTTAATTATTTAGAAGTAAGTACTCTATTTAATTAAATAATTTTTTTAATTAATTAGAAATACCTTTCCCATTTAATTAAATAATTACATTTAATTAATTAAGATAGGCGTATTTATTAAATTAAATAAATTTAATTCCATAGTATATTAGTCTTAGGATATAATTTAATTTAATTAAAGTATAAATACTTAATAATTAAATTAAATATTAATCAAGTAGGTTTAATGCAACTAATATGAGTACGTACTCTAGGAATTAAATAAGAAATATGATGAATGCAGATTAGGGTTTTTCTGCATCTGACAATTAAGTCAAGTAGCGAATAGCAGAATGAGAATTGCCTATTAGAATAGGACTTTGGAATTATCAGAAATAGACTAGAATTGGTATAATGGCAATGAGCCAATTTTGGGGTATTACATTTTGCCCCTCTTTGAATGAATGTGCGAGCAACACGTTCAATTCAAAAATAATCAGAAAGCATGATGTGAACATGAGATTGGTTCCGAAGGTGATGACACGGAGACCAATTGATAAGCTTTTTAAGGACCTTCTCTAGAGCAGAGCTTAATCCTAAGGAATTCAAGCAGAGCACTTAGATACCTAAGATTGATAGCATTTAAAAGACTATCTTCAGAACGAAGCGTAATCTTTAAGGATCTAGACAGAATGTCTAGATACCTAAAATTGATAAGCATTTAAAAAGTTTCTTCATAACGAAGTTTAACCTTTAAGGATCCAGATAGAACACCTAGATACCTGAAATTGATAGCATTTAGAAAGTTATCTCCAGGACGAAGCTTAACCTTCAAGGATCCAGATAGAACACCTAGATATCCGAAATTAATAACATTTAGAAAGTTATCTCCAGAACGAAGCTTAACCTTCAAGGATCCAAATAGAACACCTAGATACTCGAAATTAATAGCATTTAGAAAGTTATCTCCAGAACGAAGTTTAACCTTCAAGGATCCAGATAGAACACCTAGATACCTAAGATTGATAAAAGATAACAAGGTCTCATTAGAGTCATAGAATCATCCCCAGAACGAGGATTGATCCTCAGGAGTCGAGGTTTAGACTGTCCCAATACTTGTCCATCGAACTCTGAGAAGAGTTGTTATAAGGTTGATCAATTGATGAAAAGATAAGATAGATGGCAGAAATGTCAGATAGAAGGGAACAAAAAGCCCCAAGTGATGAGATGCCCCAAGTGACGAGATGCCCCAAGTGACTAGGACATAAGATGGGAACTAAATGCCCCGAGCAATAAGTATTTAATGATGTAATCATCATGCCCCCTCGGGAGCAAAATCGAAAGATGACACACCAGAAATATGATTTGAAGCAGTATATCATGTAAAGTTGACTTAAGTTGACTATTTTCAAAATGAATTTTGAAAATATGGAGAATGTAAAGTTGAAAAGATTCCAAGAATTATAAAGTATCAAAAAGATTTGACTGCACAAGCGTTTGATCACATTGGTCCCTAAGATTTTAAAATGCATTTTTAAGGCTTTTGGGTGTGTCAGATTTCGAATTTGATCCCGAAAATGGATCCAGAATGGTCCAATTAGCCAAGGGTGCAATTTTTGCGCAAATCCGAGCACTTTGAAAAATTTGGTCGACACCTATATAATGGCTTGAAGGGTCATTTTCAATTCATTTGTACTTTTGTCTTTTAGTGATTTTGAGCTCTGATATAGACATGGCAGTGAACTTGAGATATCATCGTTTTGAGCACTCCAGACGACACAGCCGGCCAGCAGACTACGGACCACTGGTGAGTCATCGATCTCCCATCTTCGTACTTTCAATTACACGCATTTTGAGATCATTTATGCACGTTTTTAGCATGTTTTAGGATGTTTAATTCTTTCTTCGTGCGAGACCGATCTCTTCTCGCGCGAAGATATTCTTTCTTCGCGTGAAGAAACAGGATGTGCTGTTTCTTCGCGTGCGGCCGGAATATCTTCGCGCGAGGCGATTTTGGCTTCGCACGAAGATGAAGGTTCTTCGCGCGTGGAAAATCCTATTTCGCACGAGAACCTCTTTTCTCGCGTGAGATGATCTATCTTCGCGCGAGGAGATCTATTTTCGCGCGGAGGAGAGTTTCTTCGCGTGAAACCATATGTATTCGCGCGAGATTCTGCAATCTCGCACGAAATTCTGTGCCAGTTTTGTGATTTTTTGCATTTAGAAATCGCATGGTATTTTGTTTTGATGCTTCGATTCGACTTGATACTGATCGTTTGTTTATCATTTTTTGTGCGTGCAGGAGGTATTTGGAGATGTATCATTTAGATCTCATTATCTGCCTTATGGAGAGTTATTGCGGAGTTTGGATGACACAGATCGGGCATACATTGCCCGATTGGGTTTGTCTTCACTATGCCGGATTCCAGCCGTGATGGTGAATCACGATTTACTGACTGCATTGGTAGAGCGTTTCCATTCAGAGACAAACACATTTCATTTGCCGATGGGTGAGATGACCATCACACCAGAGGACATATGGAGGATTTTGAGGATTCCCTTTCACGGTACCCGGGTTGTATATGATACAGTGCCTCGATTAGGGACAGAGGCACTATCCATTGTTTTTGAGAGAGAGCTACCGAGGGGCAGGGCCATCAGCTGGGATGAGCTGATGCATACTTATGGACCTACACACAGGTTAGCATCTGTGTTGGGTATTTTCTTGAGCTGCTTCCTATGTCCTGACAGGGGATAGCATGGGTTGGAGTGTGGATGGGGTGTCATGCTCTGTAGGATGGTTGAGGCACCTGAGATCTTTGGGTGGGGTCAGTGTATGTTGGCCCATCTTTTTCATGAGATGCATGAGGTCGTCTTCCACGAGAAGAAGACCATGGCAGCAGGTGTTTATGTGCTACAGATCTGGGCCTGGGAGCATCTCCCTGTATGTAGACCGATTTTTGAGGATTCTCGAGAGCCCATGGAGCCCTACATTTGCAGATATCGAGGGCATATTACCCAGGCCCACCTGGGTAAGACTGAGCATTGGCGGGCACATCTCGATGACCTGGTGTCTGTTGTATGGCGACCCTGGAGAGAGACAGAGGACTGGGATGATGCCCCGAGAGAGCTGCCCTAGATGTTTAGTTCTTGACCACCGGCAGGCAGGACGACATCAATCATAGAGAGATTTGTCATCTCACGAGTGTGGCGAAAATATGGTAGACCACAGGACATTTCGGCTGAGTACTGTGCCTATGCCAGGGTACAAAAGGATATAGAGCGGGGATGGCCTCCACGGATGGATCCAAGACTATCCATGATAGATATTCGTAGCCTGGTTGCAGTTCAATGGGACTACCTGCCAAAGGTAGTAGATGCCGGGATGATGCCTGCATATCAGGCATTTTTGATGAGCCATCCATTCCCACGCTTCACAGATCCATTAGGGATGGCAAGACCGGTACAAGGCCAGGGACAGGTATCACAGCAGCAGCAGGCACAACCACAGGTCCAGCACCGGGTACAGCAGATGCCTATTCCCCCACGGCAGATGGGATCAGACCCAGGTGTTGGGGTTAGTGGAGCAGGACACAGTCGGCGGAGGAGGCAAAGGACAGAGGAGCAGGTTCTTCAGTAGGAGGTCCCACAACGACAGGCACCTCCACCGCAGCAGGCACCTCCACCTCAGCATGCACCAGAGATGGTCGATGAGGATATGCCGGATCAGCCGGTAGGTGGAGTACAGGACGCGGTACGACGGTACCGAGAGCGAGTTCGTGCAGCCTCCCGACAGTTGGGAGAGTTGCAGATTGCAGTGGTAGTCAGGGATGCGCAGCTGGTAGAGAGACAGAGAGAGACAGATCGCTAGAGAGAGCTCACGGAGGCTGCAGAGCAAAGGCTAGAGTTGGCACAGGATGAGATCCGCTTCCAGTCTGCTCGAGCTGCATATTATTATGCTGCATACACTAGTGCAGTACTTGATGAGACATTGTAGGTGTAGCGATTCTCTCAGTACGCACGAGAGTCCGGAGGTGCATGACCTCCTGTCAGGCCGGATATGCCACCACCGCCTCCACCACCTGTTGCCCCTATTCCTCGTGCTCCTCCCGGAGGCGAGGGTTCGGGACAGAGTTAGATGCTCTGTGCCTGACTTTTATTTTGATCTCTAGCTATGTATTGATTGGTGTGCCAGCACCAGATGTATCATTTTTGATCGATTGCACTCGAGTAGCACCCATTTTATTTGTACTGACCCATTCTTTGATATATATATACGAGATTTTGAGCCGAGTATTCCTGTGTACATGTCATTGTCTGTTTTGTTTTGCTCTGATGTTCATGAGATGTATGTTTAGATAGAACGCATATGTATGAACTCACATCTGACATAGTTTTGTGCATTTTTTATTTGACAGTCACAAGTATTCCATGGAGGAACGAGAATCGATGAACCAAACGCTTGTGCAGCTGTGGAGGAATTTGATGCATGTGCAGTATGAATAGGATTACCGTCGAATTGCGTGCTAATTCCAATGAAGTATGCAAGACTATGTTAAATGCAGGCTTAGGTCTGGTCACCAAGCCTCGATGATTTATCATCATTGGATATAAAACAAAGCTCGTATGTTACACAACTTCCACTGACATTGCAATCATGAAAATATGAATATAACATACGTTATTGGAATGTAAGCATTCGAGGCACAAGAAGCCAGAATGACCAAAACATTTGTCCCTTTTAATGTAACAAGTTAACATAAGCATCAAAGCATGAATGCTAGGATGACCTGAATGTTGCTTGTATGACAGGCACACCAAACACACGAGAGATTCCTCTTATGCAAAGTATTCAATATTCATGCTGTCCGCAACGACCCTTGCATTCGTAACCTGAGACAGAAGTGTGCTAAATATACTCGCAGTGACCCGTACATTCACTTAATAGGACGAGTATCAATATGTACTATAGCATGAAGAGTTCACTCCAACAAACAAGGAGAAGAACCAATATCGTTGACATATCTGTATAAAAGGAGTCGAGGTACACACGGCCATCCAATACGAAATGGAGGCTCTTATAGTGGACACCCCTCTTATAGGAATGTATCAACGTATTGGAACTAAACCGCAAAAAGAAAACATATGAAAAGATCATGCCCCCAGTCATTACTTCTCTAGTCGGAGATGACATCATCGATGTTGCTCGAGGAGATATGATAAAGCAAAACAAAGCAATAAGAGAAAATGCTCAGAAGATCCAAACAAGTATATCATTGAGATTGATGTTTTCGGGATGATGTCAAGTGTCAATGTCCAGAATATGTAAGAAAGAAATCTCTTCAGTAGGGTGACAACAGTAGGCAGACGCAGTCAGAACAACTGGTGACTGTCACGAAGGAGATTCTATGAAGAAAATCTCGAAAAGAGTGACACTAGTGACAGTAGGCAAACACAGTCAGAACAACTGGTGACTGTCACGAAGAAGATTCTATGAGGAAAATCTCGAAAAGAGTGACACTGGTGATAGTAGGCAGACGCAGTCAGAACAACTGGTGACTGTCACGAAGGAGATTCTATGAGGAAAATCTCGAAAAGAGTGACACTAGAGGGGAATGCCCTCGACCTATGACCAAACTCAGTCCATGGATACATGAGCAGGACAAGCAGGAAAGCAAAAGCATGAAAATGACTAACAAGAGGCGCCTGTTTACCAAGTTCTCACCTTCTTGGATTTTTTTTTTTTTTTTTTTTTTCAGGACTTTTTCTGATTTTTAGGATTTTTTCAAGACATTTAGATATGTACAGAGAGCTTGCTGAGATTGAATCAGCTGAAAAACCGCTTCAGGTGGAGAGTGTTCATAGGCTCTTTAAGCACTTCTCCTTCAGTTGTAGAAAGTTGATAGGCGCCAGATCCATATACTGCAGTAATGATGTAAGGACCTACCCAGTTTGGTTCAAACTTTCCCTTTTGCATTCGTTGTTGTTGATTCTTAGGATTCTCTCTTAGGACGAGATCACCCAGCTGGAAGTCACGTGGCCTAATCCTCCTATTGTAGCTTCGCGCCATTCTTTGTTGATATGCTCGTAGATGATCACAGGCCACTTGTCGTCGTTCATCCAGCAACACAAGTTCTTGAAGCCGGGCTATCCTACAGTCATCATCTGTGATAAGGCCTTTCATAGAGATTCTCAAGGTAGGAATCTCAATCTCTATCGGGAGCACAGCATCTGCCCCATATACCAACGCAAAAGGAGTCGTGCCTGTTGGAGTTCTAATGCTTGTTCTATATGCCCATAGGGCTGGATTGATCTGGAGATGCCAATCTCGCCCTGACTTACTGACTGTGTGATGAAGAATTTTGAGGATTGCCTTATTTGATGCCTCAGCTTGCCCATTACCCTGGGGGTAATAAATGGAAGACCAATGTTGTGTGATTTTAAATTTCTTGCACAATTCCTTAAGGTCTTTATTTTTGAATTGTCCTCCATTATCAGTAATGATTGAGGATGGTATACCATATCTACAGATGATGTAGTTTGTGATAAAAAGCGCTACATTTTTGCCATCAGCAATTGTGAGAGGGACTGCCTCTACCCATTTCGTGAAATAATTTGTAGCGGTGATAATGAACTTATGTCCATTAGAAGAGGTTGGGTGAATCTGTCCTACCAAGTCAAAAGCCCATTGTTGAAATGGCCATGTTGAAGTAGAGGGAATCAACTCTCTAGCTGGAGCGTGAATGAGATTCCCGTGTAGTTGACACTGTTTGCAGGACCTAGCATATTTAATAGCTTCTTGCTCCATTTTAGGCCAGTAGTAACCAGCACAAAGGAGTTTGCGAGCTAGTGTTAGGCCATTGGAATGAGATCCACAAATGCCTTCGTGAACGTCAATTAGTGCACGTTTGGACTCGTCGGGTTCTAAACACCTAAGGAGTGTTTCGTCGAGACCTCTCCTATATAGATCGTCAGCAATAATGACATAATGTGAAGCGTTACGGATTAGATAACGTTTCTCATTTCGGGTCAGACCTTCCGGAATGGTTTGATTATGAAGGTAGGAATAGATGTGATGGTAGCAGGATGATTCTTGTCCTATAATAGAACAGATCATCTTGGAATCAGGTGTGCCATAGGCTGGGTAGTGTAACGCTTCCACCAAGAACTCGTGTCTGAGATCATTTTCTGGCATTTGTAGAAGGGAAGCCAGAGTGGCCATGGCATCAGCCGCTTTATTATCTGCACGTGGAACCTGTTGGAAGGCGATGTGTGCAAAATATTTTGTCAATTCATCAACCATGCGCTTATAAGGAATTAGTTTTTCATCCTTTGTTTGATACACATCATTTACTTGGTTGATGACAAGCTGGGAGTCACCGAAGATATCCAATTGATCTACTCTCCATTCAGCTGCAATTTTCATACCATTGATCAAAGCTTCATATTCAGCAATGTTATTTGTACAAGGAAATAGAATCTTGTATGCTTTGGGCAATGAGTATTTCTGTGGTGTGATGAAAAGCAATCCAGCACCTGATCCTTGTTGTGTGAAGGATCCATCGAAGAACATAACCCATGTATGGTGAGTGAGTGTTAGAATTGACTCATCTGGAAAATCAATGTTTATTGGTAGGAGAATCAGTATGGGTGCCTCAGCTAGCTGGTCTGCAATTGTCTGTCCCTTTATAGCTTTGCGTTCAACATATTGGATGTCGAACTCACTTAGTATCATGACCCATTTAGCCAATCTTCCTGTGAGAGCTGTCTTACTGAGCAAATACTTTAAGGGATCTATTTTAGCCACAAGCCATGTAGTGTGGGCAAGCATGTAGTGTCTCAACTTTTGGGAAGCAAAGACAACTGCCAAGCAAGCTTTCTCAATAATAATGTAGTTTTTCTCATAAGAGACCAATGTTCGGCTCAAGTAATAAATAGCTCTTTCTTTGTTATCATTGTCTTCTTGAGCCAACAGGATTCCCAAAGATGTTTCAGTAGCTGAAATGTATAAAAGCAAAGGTTTCCCATGCATAGGAGGCATCAGGATTGGTGGATTGACAAGATACTGTTTAATCTGTGTTAAGCTTTGCTCACAATCCTGGCTCCAATTGAATTTCACACCCTTATGTAAAGTCTTTGTGAAGGGTTGTGATTTATCCGCCAATTGTGAAATAAATCTGCGAATAGATTGAAGCCTTCCCTGTAGTCCTCTCATCTGACTAATGTTTCGAGGTGGTGGCATGTCCATTATTGCTTGTATTTTTTCTAGATCTACTTCAATTCCCTTTGCAGAAACAATATATCCTAACAGTTTTCCTGATGTGACACCAAATGCACACTTCTTAGGATTGAGCCGAAGACTAAACTTTTCCATACGATCTAGGATTGGTCCCAAATTGTGCAAATGGGTATTGCGTTTAGCGCTTTTGACCAAAGTATCATCAACATAGTCCTCCATAGTTCTATGCATCATGTCATGGAAAATCGTAGTAATAGCCCGCTGATATGTAGCTCCAGCATTCTTTAAACCAAATGGCATCACATTCCAACAAAAGGTTCCCCATGCACATGTGAAGGTTGTTTTCTCTTGATCTTCTGGTGCAATTTTTATCTGATTGTATCCAGAAAAACCATCCATAAGTGAGTACATCTCATAGCCAGCTGTCATGTCCACAATCATATCAATATTAGGGAGTGGGAAGTCATCTTTAGGACATGCCAAGTTAAGATCACGAAAATCTGTACAAACTCTGATAGACTTATCATGCTTGGACACAGGGACAATATTGGATATCCATTCAGCATAATCAATTGCACGAATGAAACCAGCCTTCAGAAGTTTCTCCAATTCGCCTTTGACTAGCAATGCAACATGAGGATGCATTTTGCGGAGCTTCTGTTTAACTGGTTTTATGCCTGGCATTATGGACAAGTGGTGCATAATAAGATCAGGATCCAATCCTGGCATGTCAGAATATGTCCAGGCAAAATTTATTTTCTTTCCCTTGAAAAAGGCAATGAATTGTTCCTTTTCTTTAGTTGACAATGACTGAGCCAAATGTATCACATGAGGATGTTCTTCTGTGCCTAGGTTAATCGGCTGTGTTGGCTCTATTAACACTGATGATCTCTCCTGAAAGTGACTGGGAAGGACATCAAATATCTCATCTGCGGGCGTCTCAGAGAGGTTTTCACCCTTGGATACGTCTTTTTTTTTTACTATTTTTGGATCCGACACTGCCACAATGTGGTTTTCATCATCGGACCTCTTGCAATTTTTCTTTTTAATTATGTGACTAAGATATTTGATGTCGGCCTCAGTCATGTTGACGCTCTGCTCATTGGTGGAAGACGTTACAGGTTCGATAGCGTTTAGGTAACAGGAAAGAGTATAGTCATTCTGGAACGTGGGGACTTCGTTAGATGCATTGGGGTTCCAATATATAAGCTCGGGATGTGCAAGTGAGAGAGTAGTGGCTGGTTCAATTGCGTTCACAGTATAGTTATTAAATGCGTGGACCAACAATTCGAGACCTACGGCAACCTCACCCAAAGGTGTATTCAAATGTCTCAGAGTACGAACGTTAGTAATTGATGAATCTAAGACACTAGTTGGACCAGACCCCTATGACCTATCCCTAGACGTTTCACTCACTTCGATTTGATTTTCATAGACATGCACTTGGTCAATGTCTTTATCAATAGTCGCTTCTGAAAGATTGTCAAATTCATATTCATGAGAATCAGTGCTACATGGTGAGAGACTATAGAACTCCCCAACAGTGATAGGGACATACTCTCCTTCAGCCTCTGGATTCTTACACAAATACTCAACATGACATGACTGACTAGATTCTCCCTTTTCTGAATGATATTTGAGTTGCTCAGTATTGTCCTCAGAAGAATCACTAGTATCATCCAGAGTGCTAACACGTGGCACAAAGTCATCTGGCTCAGCAAAGAATTTAGCAAGATCATAAGGAATAGGATGAGGGTAAGAATCCTCATCCTCAGATTCTTCCTTTTGAGTACCTGATTCAGATTGTGACTCATTTTCAGATGAACTCTCAGGTACAGGTATGAATTTATTGGATCCCAAATGGAAAGGGACCTTCTTGAACCCTAGGCCAGTTGTGTCACTGTTGCTTCGAGCTGTTGCTTTGACAGGATCTATTAAACCATTGTTATTGCACCCAATAGGGCCAGTTCCCTTGTAGCCAAAACGCTTCATAAGCTTAAGACCAAGTCCATACTTCTTAGGAGTGATTTGTCGAACTTGTTCTGTTAGGTCTACTGGAGACTCTTCTTTGTAAAGCCATGTAGCAATGGCTCTGTTTTCGCTTTCATCTTCTAAGGGAACTGTAGCTTTGACAAAAGAACCACTAAACTTGGTATGAGGTGTCAATACGAATGGCTTCTTTGCTAGTGAGGGTCTCCCAAAATGTCGAGGGGATTCTGGAATTGATGTTAGTGATAACACTGGTTCCATGTGGTACTCTCCCATACTAGTTTCTTTCAATTTAAATGACTTCTCAATTTGTTTCAGCTTATTGTTGTGACAATCAGTAGACTCACAGTTAGCAGGGATGAAAGATTCAGTAGCTTTGAGCATATTGCAAGTGTAGCTAGTAGTTGCTGGAATAGTAACTTCAGAGCCATGAAATGGGAATTTAATGCATTGGTGGTATGTGGATGGCACAGCGCGCATCTCATGTATCCATGGCCGTCCTAACAGAATGTTGTAGGCTAAGGGAATGTCGAGCACCTGACAGGTGACATCCCTTTCGACAGGATCGACACGAAATGGTGAAGTCACAAGACCTAGTGACTTTCGTTCTACTTCATCGTATGCTTTAATAGTGATCTTTCATCAAGGATCAATAGAGTCCTCAGAATAACCCAATTGTCTAAGCAGAGTTGCAGAAACAATATTTAGGCCAGCGCCATTGTCAATGAGTACCCGACGAACACGTGTCTGGTGGATCATAACCTCAATGTGTAGAGGCTGATTGTGTGGGTGATTCAGTGAGTTGTCATCCTCCTCGGAGAAGGTCATAAGATGAGGTGAGGTCAGGTGACCTACCATGGATTGAAATCGTTCAAGATCAAGATCCTGAGGAACGTTTGTCTCAGTGAGGGCTCTGTCCAGAATTTGCTTATGAGCGGGCGAGATTTTAAGCAGCTCAAATATAGAAATGTGAGCATTGGTTCATTTCAATTGATCTAGAACACTATAACTGGTTACAGTCAAGTTCGTCGTGTGTTTTGCACCTTTACCGGATGGACCAGCAAGGGCTTTGTCCTTGTATTGTTCGAGATTTGAAGTAGGAGATGTAGGACCTTTGAGCACCAATTTCGCATGAGAGCGAGTAACAACATTAGCACAGTGTTGCGAAGACGTATTATCCATGTTATTGAAAGTAGGGCCTCTCAAGACAAATCGTGTCTTGGGTTTATCGTTATCTTGTTTCCCCTTTATGGTAATAACGTCGTAGTATTCAAAATCTATAGGTTCAACCATGTGAATGACATTGTCATCATTGGAATACGTATAGTTGACCTTATTGTAGGGTTCTGGTTTCAAAGTCTCTCCTTTTTCATAAGGTGGGAAAGGCTCTTTGAACACATTGTGGTCCGAGTTTTTGTTATGTCCATCTACCACAAGTTCACCAGCATCAATCATGTCCTGGACTTTATGATGTAAGTTTATACAGTTGATGGTTTTATGACCCTTGTTTTGGTGATACTCACAAAATGAGGTCTCATTCCACCATGGTGGACGTGGTTGTGGATCATAGGGACGAGGGTTATCCATTGGTGAGATAAGCTTGTGTTGTAGCAATGTTTTGTAAACCATATCCAAAGGTTCTCCTAAAGACGTATACTCTCGCTTGGGTCGTGTTGCCCATGAGTTTCTCGGTTTATTCCCAAACATTTTATTGTCAGGAGGAGGCTTCTCAGCACTTTTGGCCGCTTTGAAGCAATCTGTGAGATTAAATGCTACTTTAGCAGGTTTTGGTGTGACATTATCAACAACCCCATCATGTACAATTTCTCGATTCTTGTTGACATGTTTGATTTTATCCTTGTTGGAAGTGGAACCTTGTTTTGAGTCTCTCTGAAGAGTGAGCTCACCCTTCTTGACCATAAATTCTTCAATACGGATAGCCTGTGTAATCATGTCTTCAAAGGTACGCAGACCTTGTAGTTGGACTCTATACCCGAAATCAGGTAAGAGGTTATCGGTGAAAATGTCAAGCTTCTCCGTTTCTGGGATTTTACGGGAGTACTTGGTATAAAGCTGTCTCCACCGTTGGAGGAAAGTGAGAAAAGGCTCACCCACCTTCTGTTTAAGGTTGCATAGATCTCGAATATTTACAGGGTGTTGAATGTTATGAGAATATTGCTGAACAAAAGAATTAGCAATTTCGTCAAACGTCTTGATGCCAGGAGGTAAATGTGAAAACCACTCCAAAGCTTGACCACCTAGGCTTCTAGGGAATAAACGCATGAGGTACGTTTGATTGTGTATAAACTCCATAGATAAAGCACCAAATTCCCGCAAGTGATCTTGGGGATCAGTAGTACCAAAGTACTTGTCATATTTGGGTAGTTCTACACCTCTTGGGAAAGGCGGCATGTTTATACTTTTGTCAAATGGAAATGAACAAAGAGTGTCCAATGTGTATGTCTTTTTAGGTTTCTCTTTCTCATGCATCATCTGAGCCAATTGGTCTTGCATAATTTTCAGTTGTTGTTGGAGTTTAGTGGTCTCGGTTTCTTCTTCATGTGTGATAATGGTCTCCACATCGAAATGTGTGGGCAGTTTAGCTCCCTCTTGGGCGAGTTTGAGAAAGTACTTTTCTTTCTCTTCGTTGATTAGGATTCCCATGACCTTCTGAAAGTTTTTGTCTCGTCGACATCTTGCTATGTGTTCAGGAAGGATTTCCACCTCTTCTTGTTCTTCATTAGTGTCATTTTCTTTCTCTTTCTCCTTGTCATCCCTAGGTTGTTCTTGATATCGACTATGGCTACCCCGTTAAGGTTCATGATTAGGCATTATAGGAACTTGTTCAGTTTCCGTATGTTGTGTTTGAAAAGGGTCCGTGGAGAAAGGGTCATACATTGTGTTTGAGAATGTAGGGCTCCTACCTGTCTCAGTATCCTTTTGGTAAAAAAGATTCCCAATTTGTTGCAAATTGGGAAATGTTCGTTGATCTTGAGATGACCTTGCAGGTGAGGAAGACCGTGAAGACGCCTCACTAGCCAAACTAGATATGGATTGCGTAGTGAAAGGTAAGCTACCTCTGCTACGATTACGACCCCTTGCACGACCACGTCTAATGTTATCAAGATAAAACACGTTGCCACTTCTGGTTGTGACAGTCATAGGCAAGGACAAGAAGCTAGAACCTAGACAAGGACTATACTAAGACTGAGTCTCAAAAAGGACAAGATAGTAACAAGAATGCTGTTCACTAAGGCACAAATGGTCTGATTTAAAGGCTAGAATAGCCAGAGATTATAACCACTGCAGCACAAAGTATGGCAAGCATTAAGACGAGGATGTATGAGACGAGACTAGTCAAGGTATAAGACACAAGTTTTCAATTAAGCAAAGTGTTGCTGTTCTAGGACTGTTTGCAAACAGAGAGCGATAAATGGACGCAAAAAAGGACAGCGTGCAGGCTGCAGATAGCTAAAACAGACCCAGATTGTAAATGCTGATACAAAACTTCGCGCGAAAAACCTTTACGGGTCGCGCGAAGAAGTTTTACGGCCCGCGCGAAGATCAGTAACAGTTTTTAATTTCGCGTGAGAATGTTTTTGTATCGCGCGAAGATGCGTAACAGAGCTTTAATTTCGCGAGAGGGCAAAATGGCTTCGTGCGAGATCCAAATGATTTCGCGCGAACGGACAGAACAGTTTCACAACAGTGACTAATTTTGACAAAATTTTTGATCGATCCAATAACCAGGCAGATAAACAGGCACGTAGAACAGCAAGCAAGTGATTTCAAGCACGTCTGAAAACAATGAGCAAGGGCAAAAGCAACCTTGCGCATGAACAATCAAGTGACTTAGTTTGTGTTTAATCCATAAGAGAGCTATTTGTGTACATATTCAAAGAGTTTTGCAATCATCGCACACATTCCTTAGAAAAATAAAAGTTGGCTTCTCTAAGGTATTTAATAATGGTTTGACTCTGTAACTTTTATGGCTCACAGGGGTGACCTCCAATCTCGGCGCACCGAGGTTTTGACACAGTCTGAGAACTTAATCTTCAAGAGCTGCTAGGGAGATCTGACAACCCACAATGAACCACACCCGTGGAGATTTCTTCCACAAGGAAATTTATATAGCAGTTGTCACTACCATGGCGAAAATGGCTATTACTGCTTGAGGTTCCGTCATCACAATTTTCCCTATAGAGGGATTGTCTGCTATGGTTAACCCTCTCTAAAGGTGACCGACTCACAATAGTATACCACAAGGGGACTTAGCTTCCAGATTCAAGGTTCTGACACCTTTTCACCTTTAGCTCAATCAAAGCAAACAGATTAATCCGACACGCTAGACTAAGATTATCCCTTAAAGATCTATGATATCATCTTCCTGTGATCTATCAACCTCTCCGGAGAAAGGATGCCTTAATCAACAAGTCAAAGATTCATCTATCTATGAGATGCTCAAAGTATCCTCCCCACCCATAAGGAATCCGTCTTAGAGAGGAGTTTCACTAGGAACCCACTCCCTCAAGATCCACGAATAGTGTTCATGGGGGTTTAATTACTATGTGTGTACAGATGATAATTTCTAAAAGCAAATCTATCTAAAAGTAATCAAAAAGCACAAGGTGGTACACTTAATGCTTTAACTAATGTGAGGTGAGTCCAAAGATGTGGAACATTTAACCCCTCACACAAGCCAAAACGAGTCCACAACTCAGAAATTAGTGAGTTCTAAAAAGCACAAAAGGGTTGCCTTGTGGAGCCTTTAACGCTTATGTCCTGTAGACCCCTCCCCTATTTAACTTGGCGCTGAGCTTGCAACCACAGGGTGGAACGAGGGGCCAACGGATTAGCGAGTCCAATAACCCAAGATAGTTAATCAGATCTATCGCTAAAGACTAAGCCTGCTAAATGAATACTAACAGAGATTACACCCTAGTATGAGTTTATGCATGTGTTGTAAAATGGAAGTACAGAAGGAAACACACAAGCTCGACACGAAAGATGTTTGTTTTAGATCCAAATGAAATGTTATCAGCTGATGAAGATTACCTAGTGATCCTCGCAATGCGCTTAGTAGATTCTTACCTATTCCTGACAACTTTAGCACGCTTTTCCCATTATTCTAGAAACTGCTACTATGCTGTTCAAAAAAATCAAGACAAAACACAGAAACACTAGAAACTGCTAACAGTTAACAGAAAAGTTAGAAAACACGCAAATCAATGCAAAAAAATTTGCCTCTATCAGCAGAGTTTCGTGCGAAATTCCTGATAGTCCGCGCGAAGAAGTTTTACGGCCCGCGCGAAATCAAATCCGGCTCGCGCGAGATTAAATTTAGCTCGCGCGAAAAAATAAAGTCTCGCGCAAAGAAGTTTTACGGACTGCGCGAAATCAAATCCGGCTCGCACGAGATTAAATTTAGCTCGCACGAAAAAAAAAAAGTCTCGCGTGAAGATTCGAGCGCCAAAGAACTTTCTCGCGCGATGCAGAAAGAATCTTCGCGCAAAGATTCTAGATCCTCACGCGAAAATGAACAGTTTCGTGCGAAGATTCAAACCTGTATAGAACAGTACGGACAGAGAACAAAAAATGATTAAAAAAATAAAAAAAGAGGCCAGAAAAATTGATTTTCCCTACCCCACGGTGGGCGCCAGAAATGTATGCGTGAAAATGCGGCCTATACTAACACACACACTTCAACACGGTCCTTATTTGCAGATTCATCACGGAATGAACATTGAATTGTACATCCGAAATTTTCCCTGCAAAGCGACCTATTGCCTTCTATCTAAAGGGATTTTGCCTGTTAATATCCTCAGAATCGAGGTGTAGGCAACCAGACCCTCTAAGAACGAAGGATTTGATAATGGAATTAAGCTAAGAATGAGTATACAGATTAATCTAAGAAAATGAGAGATGCAATGTAATCTAAGAACAAATGAAGCAAACTAGATTAAGCATGTGCATGATTAAACTAAAATGAGATTAAACTAAAAATGAGAATGTATGCAAGAAATGTAAGTAAATATGAGCATGAATTTCAACAGCAATTCGGTAGCAAATCAATTCATCCTCCCCCAAATGAAGAGATGAGGGTCTCTTAAATAGAGTTTCCTGGAATCCATCAACGGTTGAGATCGATTCAGATCAACGGTCAGGATTGAAGATGAGTTTCAGTCATAAAGGGAGATTCCCAAGTTAAAGGGAGTTAACAGACTTAATTTGAGATAAATAAAGAGTTAACTGTTTTAATTTGAGTAGAAAAAGGAGTTAACTGTGTTAACTCATTTTTTATCAATAGTGAACTGGAAATTCCCCTTTTTTGAACTGAAGAGAGATTTTGTTGAGATATTTAATTTAATAAAATGAAATATGCTCTCATAATTACTTTTTCTATTTAATTAAATAATCTTTAATTAATTAGAGACACTTTTGTTTAATTAAATAACTTTATTTAATTAATTAGGAATGTCTTCCCATTTAATTAATAACTTTGTTTAATTATTTAGAAGTAAATACTCTATTTAATTAAATAATTTCTTTTAATTAATTAGAAATACCTTTCCCATTTAATTAAATAATTACATTTAATTAATTAAGATAGGCGTATTTATTAAATTAAATAAATTTAATTCCATAGTATGTTAGTCTTAGGATATAATTTAATTTAATTAAAGTATAAATACTTAATAATTAAATTAAATATTAATCAAGTAGGTTTAATGCAAATAATATGAGTACGTACTATAGGAATTAAATAAGAAATATGATGAATGTAGATTAGGGTTTTTCTGCATCTGACAATTAAGTCAAGTAGCGAATAGCAGAATGAGAATTGCCTATTAGAATAGGACTTTGGAATTATCAGAAATAGACTAGAATTGGTATAATGGCAATGAGCCAATTTTGGGGTATTACAGTAACTAACTTGACAAGTTTGGTTTAGAAACTACTCCACGTTCACGCAAAAAGAGTTAAGTTAGAAACCATTCAACTTTCATACAAAAAGAGTCCATTTTATAGCTTTAGTTACATTAAGTGATATAAGTCACTTTTACAAAGAGGATAAGTAGAAACATGCATTTGACAAAATGGGGATGTCATCAATTTAGTCAAAATGAGTACCATGTATTCCTATCAAAACAAACAACTTGGTCTTCAACAAAATCCACGCCAACTCCATTGGAAAATTATTCATGCAATCATATCTATCCTTTCTATTTAAACACATACCACCCCTTGAAGTGGGTATCTTGCAAGCATATTTGAATCTAAACTAGAGGATAGCCAATTTGTGAATATCCAAACATAGCCACTACTAAACATTCCAAATGTCTTTAGCTCTAGAGAAAAGATTAAGACCGACATCTGAATTCATACGGATTTCAAAAACCCATGCCTCTACTAAAGCCAATTTTTCCAACGGAATACCCATTCCTCTCTAGTTGATTTCAGGTTGCATAGCTGCCTTATTAGAAATTTTATCTCCGACATTTCCCTTATTATCTAAGTACACTACTACAACTTCTCTCCAGAAAGAAACAATTGCAGATGTCTAAGAAAAAATGTTTTGAGTCATCCTGATAAAATATGGATACTTAAACAATATAAGAGTGGGATGAATAGTTACAAAACTGATAACTAGAGTTCCTTTTCCAAATGTGAAACAATAGAGTAGCATAGATGATTGTGGACCTATTATTGCCACAACATCTTTCTTCAAGAATCCCAAAGCTACTGCTATGTCTATGAAAGCACTGCAACTAGAATCCATCATTCTAAGCTCCAGCTTTGTCCTACTAAGCAAATTGCAATTGTTGTTCACATTCTTCATTGGCAATTCCATGATTGCCTTAGCCACTTGGCCACTCTTCCAATTGTCGAATCAAATGTGAAAAGAGCACCAACATTTGCAAGAAATGGCCTCACATTTTCAAGAAGGGTTCCTTTTTTTTTAACAATTGAGCCATTACATGGTGTGAGGACAAATAATACCAATAGGACAACAACTACATAACTTTGACAATAGGGCAAATGTTGCATCTTCAATTACCCTGTTCAATACACTATCTTTTGTAGGAGCTCTTTTGCAGTTGTCCTAAAACTATATAAATATATGCTCCACGAGGACACATCCCTTGCCAAATTTCCCCTGCACTTGTCCCAGGGATAGTACTGGGATATGGAGACGAGAAATTCTTGTCCCCAAATTTGTTTCCTTTTTTCAAAAAGGGAGCATTTTGGAAACAACACTTTCAGAGCAGCAAGGTACGAGGGTATGGCTAGAAGTCCTGGGACGGCTAGGGGATAGCTAGAAGTCCCTTAGACATCCTAGGAACTTCTAATCGTCCCCTATGGCTCAAGCCATTTTTAGATTTAGTGTTTAAAAATAAGACATTTTTAAATTTGAGAAAAAGGTTGGTTGGTCCCCAAAGACACCCAAGCAACATTTAACAATATCAAAACCTAATCTAAGCATAAAATAACTAGAAAATGAAAAAGAAATTCATTTTCACAATTGCAAAGGAGAAGAGCAGCAAGAGGAGGAGGAGCTGGTCAAGGAATCAATGATAGTTGAAAGAGGAGGTTGTGGCATCAAATTTAATTGATTTAGACTCTTAGACATACCATCTACTGATTATGAGTAGCTATATATTATTCTGAATTTCTATGTTTATTGTTTAGTAGTTTTGTTATCTAGTATTTACATTTTAATATTATTATGGACAGCTGATTATGGAGATGGACTTTTATGTTATTGTTTCATGTTTATTATTTTAGTTATAAAAGAATGTCCATTGTTTACATTTCAATATTTTATGTCATTTCATGCATGAAACTTGAAGCCTTTGGGCATTTTTGCTATATGTGTGCCATATTTTTACAATAAAAGTATTTCAATTTTGTTAATTTTCTATGTGTTGAACTTCTAAAATGTCTATGGTGAATGATTCATCAATGTTATGATTTGCATATTTGAATTCTCTCTATATATATAAATTCTCCTATTTTTTTGGCTCTGATTGCAACTCAACTTGCAGTTGATCTAGGTTTCAAGTATGTACATTTGGAAGGTGACTCACTAATTATTGTTAGGTCTATTCAGAAACAAGGGATCAAAGCCTTCCATCTTCAACCGATTATCAAGGCAGATTCAGATGAGCTTAAAAACTTAGATGATTTTAAGGTTTCTCATATTTGCAGGGAAGGGAATCAGGAGGTTGATAGACTATTGAAGTGAGCCTTTTCCTTACATAATAAAGGTGAATTTATTCTTGAAGACCTTCTATTTTCATTTTGAATGTCTGTCACGAAGGGGAAAGTTAAAATGTGTGCAGGATGTATTAATGGGGATGGTGATGTAGAAATGATTGGCAAGACACATGATTAATTGGGTGTCTTTTTAATTAAATCCCTCGCACGAGTAGAGTCCGAATTTCTCGTCCTTTCATTTGAGGATGGCATTAGATAATTATTAATGGTTGTGGTGGGAAAGTGTATGAGATGTCATTTCATAATTTAATGGCATCCTTCATCGACAAGCCATCTTCGAGAGTGCTTGACGCTTATTATTTATATGTCATTTGGAAAACTATAGAACATAAATTCTCATTTATAGCTCACAGAGTAGATTACAAGGAAAGATGGAGGTAAAAAAAATTGTGAATTCATGACAGCAACAATAGAAGGGGTTACAGGCCCGGTGAAGAAAGAGAGGATGTTCGTGCTCATCAAATTCAAGTCCCCGCAGGTGGTCAACATTCTCCTTCATCTCTTGGGAAAGAAACTTCAAAATCATTGATGCTGGAGGTTGCAGATAGACATCGTGTCTATGATAATTGCATTGGAACTAGAATTAGGGGACGACATAGAGAGGGTGAAATGGGTTGTTAAGTCTTTGTTTGATAAAGAGTTGTTGTTGGGTTTACATTCAATTCTTGAATGGGCAAAACCAGGATTGAGCACCAATATCACAAAATGTTTTGCTAGGGATGAGCATGCAAGGAATAATGGCATCATCCCATAGATAAGGTGGACACATAAGAATGATGACAGAGAGGAATGTTTCGACAAGAGGTGGGAGGCCTCATGGAGGCTTAAAATTGAGCTCTAGAAAAGAGAGGAAGGGACTGTGGAAAACTTCCTAGTTGCGGTGTCATGGAGGGCCCATTCTACAGGGAGGCGTTGAGCTTGAGTTTGTTGTGACATTTTATCACCCATCACCCATGCCTGGGACCCCTTTGTCTTAGTAAACAGTCCTTTGTGGAGCCTTCTCCACCCGCATTCAATGGTTGTTCGTTCAATGACGTGGATTCCCGATCAAGGCAAAGCGCAAGTCAATGCACCTCAGGGAAAGTCAAATAATCGAAAAATACTTCACCCGGTGAAAATTGTGCTCTCCACATATCATGAAGCGGAAGTTCAAGATGGTGTTGGAATGTTCCATGAAGGACAAAATCCTTCACCTGGTGAAAATTGCACTCTCCACCATTTCCGAACCGCACCTTTGGGCATGCTATGGAATGTCTCCTGTGGACAAATAATCTGTAACCGCTTAAAATTGCGATGTCCACCTTTCTTTGAGCACACTTTGGACATAGTGGAGGATTTTTTGAATGCTTTTGGCACGGATAAAATCAATGAGAGTTTTGAAAATCCTACTCTTCGCACATTATGGAAGAAAAGTTTTGTTGTGGATTTTTTCACATGGAATGGAATCCTGGATGAACTTAAGTCCCAAAGGGCAAGAAATTACAGAATTCCAATGAGAAAAGTTTCGGAGAAATTGTTAAAATTTGGAAAACTTGAAAAATTCTAAAAATTCCTAAAAATCACCGAAATTTCCAAAAAGTTTGAAAAATTGAAAAATGTGAAAAATCGTTAAAACTTGGAAAACGTGAAAATCCAAGACGTCCTAACAATTCCAAAGGGAAGAAAAAAGAAGTTTGGAATCCAAATGATAAAAGTTTGGAAAGAGTTTTAAAACTCAAAAAATTCTCAAGGATGAAAATCCAAAATCTCGCGAAAATTCCCAAAAGTGTGAAAAATCATAAAAAGTTGAAATATTTGAGATATTTGAGAAAAATCCCAAATTTGAAAATTATAAAGAAAATTGATCGGAATAAAAAAGCAAAAGCAAAAGAATGGAAAAGTTGGATTAAAAAAAGAGAGCAAAAAACGATTTTCTTTCAAGGAGATTTTTTGGATTTACATGGAAAATTAAATATTAATTTTATTGATATTTAATTTGGTTGTTTTAAATAATAATCCAAAAAATAAATATTGGAGAAAAGTTGGAAAGAAATTTGATTTTTTCATTAAAACATGGAAATTAATTAAATATTGATTTTAATTGATATTTAATTAATAAAAAATTTAAAAAATCAAAATGGGATAAATAAAGACTTAGCTTCATCTTGAAGCTAAAAGCATCAATAATGGCAACTTCTTGAAACAAACAGGAAAAAAGCGACAAGTGGCACAAAAGATGGAAACCTTGGTGGCTAAGTAAAAGAACTACCTAATTTTAGCCTACAACTTTTTAGGCATCTTTTATGAGGGATGATTTATATAAGAAACCCTTTCATTCATTCCTTCTCACATAGAAATTTGAAGAGAAAATTGAGAATATGAGTGAAATTCAAAGAGTTCGGAAAGAAGATTTTTTGGGAAATTCCTAAAATCATTGAGGAGTTTTCTAGGAATTCACGACAAAGGATTTTGAATTTTATCAGAAAGGAACCTTTTCAATGAGTTGTGGAAAATTGCATGTTTCTTGTGGAAATATTGAAAAGTGAATCTCGAGAGGAATATGGAAATTTTGGCAAAAATCCAAAATCTGTGTATTTTGGACAAGTTGTATCTGTTTTTTATGCTTTCTCTACATTGTCTTACGTATGGACGTTTTCTATTTTGCGGGAAAGAAGAATGATAAGACCCAGGGGAACAGGAGAAACACGTGGACAATTGATAAAGAATGAAAGGAGAGGATTCTATCCTAAATCCAAAATTATGTCAAAGTGGGTAGAAATCAGAGATACAAGTCTCGACAGCCTTGATTTGAAAGATTTTAACCGAATAATGCTTGGATACAACGACCATCATCCAACACACCTAGCCACAAGAATTGTGAGAAGTGGAATTGTTGTTGCGGCTGGTTTCCCTCCTTTTCAGCATCCAAAGTTAATTGTGGAATGTACTAAACACTATAGTCCTCGGGACAAAACCATAAGGGATTCTGAAAGAAATATTCTGGTAAATTTTTCTCCGGCATCCATTTCTGAAATGTTTGGGATTCCTTCTCACCCAAGGATGGTCACAAAAACACAGGAGCAAGCACTTAGAATCTACACCTCTGGAGTTCATTTTTGTGAAGAAATAATCAACAAATGATGGTTGAAAAATAATAGATCGCATCATTCCAAGATTCCTAAGAAAATAGTATGGCTCGACTTGCAGAGGGAATATAGCAACATGATCATGATGCTAAGCCGCATATTTGGCATGCCTCGTTCTTATAGATTTGAATCTTGGATGTGGTATTTTGTTGAGCAGGTGATGGAGGAAGGCGACAAAATAGATTGGGTTGGGCTCATAAGTGACAATCTAAATGAATAGTTGATGAATCTAGAGCATACAAGGAAATTTTACATGAGCTCTTATATCATCTACATGCTAGCACGAAGAATGAATTATGATGGACTATGATGCAAAGGACCGATTGGAAGCAAAACCCACAACCTCAAAGTTCATAAATGCTACCCGTAGTTGCATTTATATTCAAAGGATGATTACATGAGGGTTAATGATACATTTGCCATGCGTATAGTTAGAACACTACAAAAGAGGCTACATATGAGATTGTCAATGGGCGTGATGAAGTTGGTCGAAGATTATGGCACCTAGTTCATTCAGTTTCCCACCTTTTCATACATCCAAATTCAGGGATTCTCCATGGAGCCATACAAACTTCCCAGGTACCCAACGGACAAGATGGTCTTGTTAGAGCTTACTCGACAACTTACAACCTATGACAAGATTTAGAAAGGGAAGAAGAAGTTGGGATTACAGTTCCTAATTTTCATAGGAGAAGGAAAAACTCAGGTATGCCCATGTCTAAAGGCTGTAGAGAGATCATCAGATGAGCTCCACTTCTTCTATCTTCCACTTTATCTGAGAAGGAATGATTTTGCTCCTTACAACAAGATCTCATCAGTAGGAGGATCAAAATACCAACACAAAGTTCACCTTGAAGACTTTTGGGCAAATGCGATAGATGAGAATGAGATTAGAAAGAAGACACATTCAAGATTACCATTGAACATTATCAGAATATGCAACATATTCAGGGTTCCTGATCAAATGGAGGAGAATCCAAATGTGATGCGAAAGGGATTCAATCCAAAAATGATAGCTCAACCATATGATTGGAAGAGGAAAGAGGTTATAGATTTGGAAGCTCTTTCAAAGCCAGTCTTGGATTTTACAAAGTGGTGGATTGCGCATAAACTTGAAAAATTAGTTGCACCAGCTAATGGATTCACATATAGGTTGCTTGGTCACAGACCTCTTAGGGATGAAAGATTAGGAAAAATATCTGAAGGGACTGTTGAGGAAAGAGGAACTCCATCTAAGGATGTAGGAACCGAGAATGGGAAAGAGGTATCTCGAGAGAAGCATCCTAGGATTGAGAAAGTCATCCAAGAACCTCAAAATAAGAAGTAGAAACATGGAAATGCTCCCTCTTCTCCAAGTTGCACTTCAAGTGTTCAAGAGACAGAAACATTTGAAAGGCAGGATGTAGGGACAAGAGGAGATTTGAGTGAGAAGAAAATTTGGGTAAGCCAATTCATGAGAGACTAAGTATAAATGCCTACGAAAAATCTATGCAAGAAAGAGGGAGAGATCAAGATATCGCTACAGAGGAAAGTCTCGCTACAATCTTAGAGCGAGAAATGATTAACGATGGAGATGGTCCACAAGAGGAAGAGGCTCCAACAATAGCAATACATCTTCCAAATGTTGAAGCCGTAGTTCCTAAAGTAATGGTGGATAGTCTAGGAGGTGAAGAGGAGATCGACATTCGAGCAATCCAAAGGAAAGAGCAATTGGTGATTCCAGGGGACCAAAGTATACCCATTCCAAAATGTTGGAGGCAACGAATTCAATTGAGTCAACAAAAGGAGGTTGATCCGACAATTGAATTATAGGAAATTTTGAACTGAGCAAACCAATCAGAAGAGCGAGGGAAAGAAAGAAGATATACTAAATTCATTAGACGAGAATCAAAGTCCAAAATCTTGCAGATTGCGACTCCCACGGTCGACAAAGGAAAAATCAGATTGCTCTAGATGAATACCATGTTACGGAAATAAATCTTGGTCGGGCCTCTCGAAAGAAAATATTCGACGAATTTGATGACTCTACATAGGCTTTGACGGATAGGCTGAAGAAAGTGGAAGAAGGGTACGAAAAATAGAAAAGAGAAATTAGGGCCTTATGTCAGTACATCAATGACTTGCCTCATCCAGTAAGAGAAGAAGGTCCATCATTTGTCCCTCCAACAGGTGTTTCCATTGAACTGGTAGGTGACATTGGCAGAATCAAGCGGACTGCTCAAGGTGCAAAGGTTTGGGTTGAAGGAATTCAGGAGGAAACCTTCAAACATGCAGAAGAATTAGTGCAAGTACATAGTAGGGCATTAGCTGCACTCTCCAAGATCCAGTGCATGGAGGAATCATGGGTGGCTGAGTATATTAACCAAGATGAGGTGATTGCCGACATTCAGAATCTGATGGAGATCCTGTTAAGGCTAAAATTTTGTACCCTGTTAAACTAAACAAGTTTAATAATCTTGCCTAACATGGGATTCATTTTTGCATGTGGGAAATGTGTAACTAGAAATGAAACCTCTAGATTCTAGGGCGATTCCTATTGGATAATCACTGATAACTCCAAAAAGCTAACATGAATTTGTGGGGAAAAGGGATAAAAGTTACTTAAATGAACTTAAAAACTTGAACTCTAAACTAGAGAACTAGGTGATGCACCAAAATGATATGAAAATTCAAATACTAGTAACTAGGAGGGCTTACTAGCATATCTGAATGAATACTTCCTTTCTGTATAGGCTTACATAAATATTTTGTAATAAAGTCTTAAAATGAACCAGCATAAGGAGGAAAACAGATGCCTCTCTTATGAGCTTTACCTTCTAAAACATGAACTACAACTTGCAAACAAACATACTTTTCTGCAGCTAGGTGTTTGGGTGAGACAAAGCAACATGGAAAAAATGATGATTCTCTAATTGTCTTTATCAAATCACCTGAACATACACAAAATTACAGAAAGAAGGGAAGGCTCCAAAATAGATTCAGATAACATAAACTCAGCCACTGTCACTTGTATTTGATCTTTCCAAAACGGGTTACAAATTTCTACTCAAAAATATTAAGGACAAAACAATTGTCACATAAGCCTTCTTTGCATAATTCAAACCCCCAAAATGAATTCAAAAAACTCCCTAAATACAATCCCAGCACTTGGGTCGAATTCAGGGAACCAAGCTGCAAAAAGGGAGTCAAAACTTATCAAGAAGATGACTCACTTCCTAACAACTACACTAAGTCATAATGAGACCCATGACTCATGTCAAAATTCCCCAAAAAATGCTCTAATTGGCCATAAAGATCTCCAAAATGCTTGGTCAAAGTCTAAATTCGACCCAAATTGAAATCCCTACAATCCCTTCTCATGGTTCAAAATATTTGAAGTATCAAATCTTCAGTGAATCTCTCTACTCTTTCTCCTCCTTTAAACACAAGTCACACTTATCCACCTATCCTCAATGCTAAAGATAGTAAACATAGGGAACATGTTTATAAAGGTTTGCAATTTAAATAAAAATATAAAATAGTTTATAAAGTCACTATTATATATTTTTATTTTCATATGATTTGCAAAAAGAAATAAGTGTTTAAAAACACTTATAACCCATGGCAATATACAAACATTGTGAAAAAATAAAAATGGGAAATAAACCCACTTAAGTCCCCTACGGATTTCAAATTTCATATAATGGAGAAAAGGAGGTATGTCAGTTTGAATACCCTAAAAACGATTTCATTTGTGTTTTCTATCATTGCATGAATAGAGGAGGTTGGCTAGGGTTTGATGTCTGCATTTTTTCTCCCTTGCTGAGCATGTTTTTGTTGCATGAAGCCACCGTGGAAGTTAAAAAAAATGTATCTCTGCATTTTCTCTTGCTATTTGCTTCTTTTGGAAAGACGTTTTTTGAAGGTAACACTTTGCATCAGTTGTTATTTCCAATCATTCTTGGAAAACGCCATGTATTAGCCGTTTGTTACATCTGTTTGCTGAGCATATATTTGAAACGCCATGCGGAATGTGTTAGATATATTGATATATATGTGCCGCCTTTTTTCTTTCTAGTGCTGGAAACACGATTTCGGGGCATATCTCATCTTAGTGTCGCCATGCTCGACCATATTCTTGTAGGTATTTTTTTTTTAAATTTAAAAAACACGTTTTTTTCCCTTCTCTGTTGGAATATCGCCATATTTGATCATATCTTGCGGGTATTGGTGCTGGAAGCACGATTCTTTGAGCATATTTCATGTTAACTGCTGGCACGATCTAATGCTTTAATTCCATAATTTTCCTGTTCTAGATTATTGCTTTTTATGCAATTTGAAACAACTCTTGCTGCTGTCTGACGAGGGTTTTGCCATTAATTTGGAAATCATGTATTCACCAATACAGCTGTAACAAAAATCTGGGCATTTTTCTCATCTATGCTGCCATTTCATGAAAGAAAACTAGTATTTGCTGGTCTGATTTCTGTATGTATTTGATTAAATGCTTGTCTTTGTATTGTTGCCATTATTCAGATCAGATGCAAATCAGTTGTCTGTGCAGGATTGAGTAAGGAATCAATTTGTTATTTGACTGTATTTATCATGCTTTGTGATCATATCATCATACTGATCTTGCAGATTCTGTTGTGAGTACTTAAGAGAAATACCATAAAAAATGCATTTTTGACCTCTACATCAAATGCCTTATTTCTGTGATATAACTGAAATTTTCCTTTCCAAATAGAAATCATTTTACTTTCACATTGATTCAACATGCTGCAACCATTTGGTTCTTTTTGTCTGATGTAGGCTTTAGAACATTCAGTAGTAACAATAATGATATATATGTGCATATCTTTGTGCTTGTTACCCCTTTTATAAATTAGAATGTTTCAACATATTTAGATTCTTCTGTTGTTTCTCTGTAATTGCTGGTAACTATTGTGTTGGATTTTCTGGAAGATATCATTATTTGCAATATAGTTTCCTGTATCTGTTACATAGACAAGTCAAAACTTCTCTGCTACTACGGTTCTCTGCATTTCCTTGCATTGTATTAGTTAGAGAGTTGTTTCTATTCACTTATTCAACATATGCACAGACTTTTTTTTGATGGAGTAGATGCAATCATAACAAATAAAAAGTATTTTATGATGTTCGAGCACGGGCTCGTGACACTCATAAACCATTTCTTGTAATTTGCAGCTATTCCTTATGAACTAAACATGCCTGTACTTGATTATAATGAAAGGTTTCGTATCAAAATAATATGTCCCTTTGACATTATACCTTGTGTTTTTTGTATGTATTTAGAATAAGAGAAATATAACATGTGCAAGAATGTAGCTGTAGGTAACTAGTCATTGCTTAGATCATAAAGATCTAACCCCACCTTTTTCTCTTGTAGGGTAATGAGGAACCAGGAGATTACCAGATCAAGAGCTGGACCATGGGCGACAATGGAGCGATAGAACAGCTAACCAGTCAAAGTCTGAAAGGCAATGACTGGTTATCTTTGACTTTCTCCCATATGTTTTATTTTTCTTGTTCTTACTACGTATGAAAGATAGCAATTGTATTCACGATTTGTGTGAGATACTTTTCTTTCAGCATTTCATTATTGTGTAAAATATCAATTGTATATTCAAGAAATGAATGATACAAAGACACTGATATTCTTTCAAATATCAAATGAAAAGTGTTTTCAGCAAATAAAATTTGAATTCTCAGAACTGAATTTTAACATGTGTTAAAATTAACAGATCCCAAAGCAAGAATTGATCGATGGTCAAGTTATCAGCAAGGGGGATGTCTATGACTTTATTCGATGGTAGAATGCAATAATCATAGCTAAGGAAATGTTTGAGAGCTTCACCAAGGAATCCACTCGATGGAAGAAGATTGTTGACAACATCAAGCAGGGTATATCCAACGCAGTTGCATCCTTGTTATCATGGAGATTGGTGGAAGACGAAATGATAACTGATAATCTCAAAGTCAAGCTAGAGGAATTCTTTCAACTAAATGTCTATGAAAGAGATGATTTTGAGAACTTCTCCATCTTCTTGAATACAATGCACACTACTCAAGACTTGCTACTAGATTGGGATGAAAGCTTGGGAAAAGCAAAAAGAGCAATTGCAGTTCTAGAATTCAAGCAATAATTTGCACCAAGCATCAGTATAGAGGAGTTGGAAACAATGTTGGATCGATTTCACACCTTCAGGCGGGGGAATCAAGGATAGATGCATTTAATGCATAGTGGGTGTTCTTAGTGGTCATTTATTACACCCCACTCTCTTCCTAAACTAGCATGCATAGTGAGCATTTACTACCCACTACAGTAGTGGATTCCTTGTTGCATTAATGTAGATTCCTTTTCTTTGCCCTAACCCTAATTAGGGTTGATGTGGCATGATATTGGCCATCGGTTATTGTAATCATCCGGGCTATTTTTTGTAATCAAGGATCTATATAAAGGCGTCATTTCTCATTTGTAAGGAGGAATTTTTATGAGATTGTTGCTATGAGCTACTAAGATAATAAGGTTTTCATTGAAGCTTGGTGAATACTTGATGTGTCTTAGTGCTTGCTTGTTCTTTTAAATTCCTTCAATTAGATTAAGTTTAGCCTAGTTAATGTGTGGTGATTACAATGAAGAATATGATGGTGTATTGATGAATTCCTTTGGTTCATACTTTGGATGTTTTAGTGATTCTAACTCGTTGTGCAAAGTTAGCCTGAACCCCCTTCATGCATATGTTTAACTTCTATCATTCGTATGCATTGTTCTTTATGATGGCGTATGCAGTAGTATGAAAATCTTTGGCATAACCCTTGAAGATTGCACTAGTTCACGCGTAGTTGTAGTATAATTTGGCGAAGTAGAGCACAGTAAATTGAGGAATTTGTCCACTAGAGTACTATTTATTGTCATTGCTACCCTTAGGATTAGAATAGAATTCCTGAACCCTATCCTATTTAATTTATGCATATTTGTGAAAACTCCAAAAAATTACTTCATTGCAAAACCTTAAGATAGCTCCCAAATCCAGTATGGCTTGAAATGAATCTAAATAAACACGTAAGGCCCCTCTTGATCATCAGCAAATCACATCAACCACTGATATTATCTAGGGTCAAGACCTGACATTAAAGGAACCTTGAAGTCATCGAATGATCTTCTAGCAATCTTAGCATACATGAGACTTTATTCAAGAGAGGATAAGATATTTCAGTATTTTGTTCTACTGTTTGGTGGGTCATAAAACACACATCAACAGAGTTCTTGAGAATTTTTGAAAGGCCTAGGGGGGATGGATAGAAGGCTTTTTTGGGTTCATGTTTTGTTATTTGAAAAATGGCATTGTTTGTGGAAATTGATAACACGGATCAGCATCATTCGAGTTATGGTAGCAACAAGGGTCTCTAATGGTGGATGTTTTGTGGGATTATTTGGTGCCCAAATGTAAGTGAAGGAAGGACAGGAGGATGGTGTTGGCAATGTAGACCTAGTGCGGAGAATGGCGGGCATAACAACAAGGGAGCAATGATGGTTATCTACAAATGTATGAAGGGTGAATGTAGTAAGGAGGGAAGAACGGTGGTTTTTTGACAAGCAATTTTGGCTATCGGTTTGGAACCTACAAGATAAACAAGGTGGAAGGCTCAGTGATTGAGGGTGGGCCCGGGTGCTTGTATGGGGGTCTTGATAATGTTTGTAGCCATTAATATGGCAAAGGGTAATCAGGGGGGGTGTTTAATTGTTAGTAATTATATATTATCTAATGAGTACTGTAATGGGGGTCGGTCGACTCTTACAGGCCTTTTATGTAATACTTAATATTAATAAAATATCTTATGTTACCGACTAGAAAAAAAATTCTCCTATTTTTTTCATAGTTGTCCCCTAAGGTCCCATCCCCTATAATTTGGCTTTGAGTGATACCCATATCAGAAACATGTCCCTGTCCCCTAAAATGTCCCCATCTTGGAAATTTTGTGGAACATTGGTAGAAATATCTTCTAAATCTAAAGACGGACTTAGAGCTTCAAAATCTATCAATATATACATTCCCGTGTATCAAAAAATAGTAGAGGTTGCTCTAACTTCCATCGATAACCTCAAAACCTAGCATATGTATTTTGGTTGAAGTTAAGCCTTTACAACAAATCTGTTTTGTAAATATCATCAAATCATTGATTTTCCAAACTTTGTACTTATTCGGGGTAAGTTGTATCAAAGAGTTCTTGTGCCTTGTCTAGGCTTCCACATTTTGCATACATGTTCACACTGTCCCAATGCTTCATCTACGTGGAAATTTCTAAACCCTTTTCACCTCATCTATTTTTGTATATCACACAATCATCAGTTTCCAGGAGATGACACATTTTTTAGGCATTATGTCAAACATTTTAAGTGCAATATATATAATTCCACTTTTCATTCTACTCTCTGTTTCATCCTTTATACTTGATGAATATCCATTGTCTAATTTGAAGCTCCCATTTTGGTACAGGCAGAGAGGATGTTGGTCAAGGTTGTAAAATTTGGCTTTATGGGTCTGCCAATTGCATTTGCTTGAAAATTTATAGAACTTTTTCAGCTGCCCATTTTTGTGTATTTGTTTGAATTGTTGTATCCATGAGATACCAATCTGTTACATTGTGTCTGATTCCACGTTGTGCATGTATGTCTGTGCAAGCAACAAGGATGCTAAAATTGTTATAGTTTTATACCTGCCACTTGTCTTTGCTTGAGAGTTTCTAAAGCCTTTACAACAAATTCACATATTACAGCAATTTGATTTCATTCCAAACACCATCTTTATAAGCATTCTATCAACCACTTAAGTTGTGCTAGCTGTGATTCCACATTAAACAAAAAGCATTTTGAAATTATAATTTCTGATAACCAATATGTCTTGATGTCTTGATGGATGTCAGTAACCTGTTTCAACTAAAAACCTTCACAGAGAAATTGTTCTACAGACATGCCTCGTCTATGCTTGTACAGACCGCATGCGCATTTAGAAGCATTTAAAAGCTATAATCTTTGAGAAAATTGTCATCTGGATACGCAATGATGCATGTCTATACAGCATTCCAAAGATCTCATTATGATTCCCAGTGGGAAGGTGCGGCTAAAGGTTGTAGAATTCAGCTTTAAGCATAACAATTGCACTTGCTAAAAGTTTATAATGCCTTTTCAGCAAATTAGTTTGTGCATTATCCTGCAACCAAAAATCATCACCTAACTTTTACTTCAGCACAAGCATGATAGTAATGGCAAACTTTTGCAGAAGACTCGTCTTTTCCAACTCTTTAGGGGTTCTTCAGAAATGGTTACAAATTCTTGATTCAAAACAATGAACATAAAATTTAGCAATTTCAACTTTCAAACACAAAAAGTTAAAACTTTAGAATATCATGCGTGAAAGTTAGGAATCTGGACCAAAAGACGCAAAACTTAGGATATGGACTTCTTAAAATGCAAAGTTTAGAGTTTGGAGCCCAAAGGTGCATAGAGTAAAGGTTTTTGAAAATTTCGCTCAAAAGTTGTGTTTTGGAAGCATCATGTGCAAAAAGTTGGGATTTGATAATGTGAAAGCAGGAAAGTTAAGGTTTGCGAAGATTTTATTTAAGAGTTAAGGTCTTAAAACTTTCGTGTGCAAGGGAAATTGACTTGGAACTTTTAAATTTGGGTCTTCAAAAATTGAGGCAAAAAGATTAAACAGTATAAATCTATATTAAACAGTATAACTCTATATTAAACAGTATAAATCTAGAATCTAATATAAATGTATATTGCATACAGAGAAAACAGCATATACAGTAGACAGAATATATGGTATTAATGTTGGGTTAATAAATTGTTTAATATAGATTTATATTAGATTTTGGGTTATATTAGATCATTAAATGTTTATATTAGATTTTTTGTATATTAGGTTTTAGAGAATATTGTATTTTAGGTAAATATTTTGGATATTGTTTAATATTAGATTTTTTGTATATTAGGTTTTAGAGAATATTGTATTTTAGGTAAATATTTTGGATATTGTTTAATATTAGATTTATAAATTATAGAATTGTAATTCACTGTTAAACTGTATAGTAGACTATTCAAATTTATATTAAAATAATACAACTCTAAAAATAAAATTTCTATCTATTTTACAGTATATTATTAATTATGTAATGTTTGAAATTTACTGCTGAACTTTATACTGCATATTATATTAATATATTCAGTGTGTTTAAATTTACTATAGAATTTTATACAGTATTTTATACTGTTGAAATTTATACTGACAGTATATACAGACAATATACTATACATTATCAACTGAATAATATTACTGCCTTTTGGATTTAAGTTGTTTAACCTCTAGAGATCAACAGTAATTATTAAAGAAACAAACAAATAATCCAATTCAAAACCAAGCTGTATAAAAGTATCTATTTGTGTTTTTTTAATGCTTTTGCAGATTCTTGATCCCAATGCTGTATGTGAGAGACTCTGTGGACACATTGGCCATCAATTGTTAGTACAACCAAGGTTAAATGCCATTGGTGTCTAAACAAAGTTATTAGTGGAATTTACCTCTTCAAATGGCATTTTCCAAAACAAGCAGGAAATAACACCATATCAGGCAGTAAATGTCCTGCAGATGTCACATACCATGCCAAAAGAGCTCTTGATGGAATTATTCAGAATAAGGTAAAAAAGGCAAGAACCGGGATTAAAATAGGTTTCAGTTCTATAAGTGTGAGGAGGAATCAGTTGGATGAGGAATATTGTGGAGGGAAGGTTTCAGGAAAATCTTAGGTGGATGGAAAAACACATTTTGACTTGTCACCCAACCATGCAACTCATCCACTTGTGAGCATAATTGGAGTGTTTTTAAACACACATTCCAAGAAACACAATCATCTAGCTCAAAAACTGATGATTGATTTGGTACATGTGTGTGTGTATATATGTGTGTGTGTATACAACAAAATAGGAGAAATATACAAGATTGCACAATAGAATCATTTCATAGCATGATACTTGACCATTGATCAATGCCAAATGCCAAATGCCAAAAATAAATATTAAATGTGAAACGATAGTTGAGAAATATTCGAACAAGCCATATCATGTACCCACAGTACCCACAGAAGTACTAGTAAGGGGTGCATAGCTGAACCCACTTCGAGGCCTATTGGTACGAACCCAGTAACTTGTTCTCAATATGCGTATGGTATGGAAATACACTTTTAATTTTTTAATGAATAGCTTTTGATTTTTCTTAAAAGTTTTATCTTTTTTGTAAATCCAATTTTTTCCCACTTTTTTCAAAAATTCCTATTGTTGGCCATTTTTTTCCCAAAATGATTTATGCTTCTATGGCTAATAATCATATGGCCATGTAACTATTGTAGCATTTGATGTTGGGAAAAACTAGTCAAAAAATCATTATGTTGATTGTTCATGTCCCTAGGCAGGATTTTTAGTCCCCTCTCACCCATTTCTTCAACAAGAAATAATCCTTAGCTTCTTTTACTTGATGTCCTCACCTACTTCTGGTATAATATTTGTGTGATCCTACCACTCTAGGGTGCATAGAATCAATTCAACCTGACTTGCAATAACCTACTTTCACATATTGATTAAAAGTACCATGCAACCCTTCAGGTATTTGCCAAACTGATATGCAATGCAAAACCACTAACTAGGAGTGCTTGGAAATAACATGCAGTGGTAACCCTCTTCATAAACTACTTCTAGCTGACATACAATTGTAAAATCTAACATGCCACTAAAAAGGATGACATGCCATTGAGAAAAACTAACATGCAGCCTCACAGCGATTTATACTACTATGGCTATAATCATATGGTCATGTAACTGGTGTAGCATTTGTTGTTGTTGTTGTTGTGCAAAAGTAGTCAAGAAATCAAAGCTATCATATTTCCACAATCCTGCAAATGTTCATGAAAGCTTCTAGATTTGATTGTGTAAAAAAATATCTCCTTATGCACTCTTGCATCTAGGTGATGGATCATGCAATGTGATCCGTAAAAAAAAATTACACAATAAAATCCAAAAGCTTTCATGAATATTCAAGAAATTGTTAAGCTGATTGTTGATGACCCTAGGTGGGCTTTCTGCTCTCCTCTCACCCATTTCGTCAACAATGAATAATCTTCATCTTTTTCTACTTGATGTCATTGCCTACTTCTAGTGTAATATTGTGTGATCCTACCACTCTAGGGTGAATAGAATCATTTCAAACTGACTTGCAATAACCCTCTTTCACAAACTGATCAAAAGCACCTTGTGATCCTTTGGCTATCCAACCAACTAACATACAACACAAATCCACTAACTAGGAGTCCTCAGAAATAACATGCAACGGTTACACTCTTTACAAACTGCTTCTAAGTTGGCCCGCAAATAAAAAATCTAACATGCAATTGAAAAAGCTGACATGGGTGCCAAAGATTTAGAAAAACGAGCGAGGAGGAGAGGGTTATGCAACTAGGCATCCGTAGAGCCCTTATTACTCTTCTTCATATGATTCTTTAATGCCCTTGGCTTCGCCCGGGGCTACAAAGGCCAACCGCCTTAAACATTTAATCCCCACTGCATTTAACTCTAACCACAATGCCACTACTTCTTCACTTTCGGACAACACCTTGTCTGCTCCACATGATCATGCCATTGTTGCTCGCCATGGAAAACAAGGAAAAGTTGCAGGAGACTAGGCCAATAGAGAACGGACTGTCTCATTCAAGCAAGTGCTACAAGTCATACCATCCCAGCCGACACTAAGTTCATCAGGCACATCTTGATAGCCACCGCTCAACCCACCCAAGCAAGAGATGGAGGTAAGGATTCGACTTTCTCCTCTTGTTATTAAGCCTAATGACCGAATGAGAGTAGAGTTAGATAAAGAGAAAAACAAACTTAAGAACACTGCCATTTTCTTTGTTGCTATGGACCCACTCAAATTGCCATCAAGAAATTTCTTGAATGGTTTCAGAGAGTGTGGGGGCATACTTTATGTCATATGTTGCAAAGAGGCTTGTTTATTCTAATTTTTTGTAACCCTAACTCCCAAAAAGCAATAGTAGAAAAGCAATTTTGGAAGGTAGGCAATGTCGAATTTAGGGCTTTGTCGTGCTCACTCAATTCACTTAATGATGAAATTATGGCTCTAGCCAGCCCCAGATGGATAACGGTTAGTAACCTATTGCCCTTTGTCCTGAACTTTATCCCACAACTGCTTGAACCGATTGGTAGAGTCCTTAAAATTGATCATTCAAACACTTTAATAAAAACTGAGAGCATCACGCAACTCTTCTAACTCAGCTGAGCTCGTCAAAACCAACAGATTGACTTACTATACATAGTAAGTCCCTCAAACAGAACCAAAACACACCATAGGCTGCTAGAAAGCCTATAACCACACAACTGAGACCCTCAAATCCCATTGTCAGCTCGCAAGGGTCGCAATGGTGAACTAACCTAGCCAAATACAGGAACCTACTAAAAATAGGGACATTACAATCCTCCCTCCTTAAGATTGCTTGTCCCCAAGCAATGTCGGAGCAAAATGAACATCACAGTCCACCTGGATCCCATGGGTAGAACTACGTACTATTGTTGATGTTTACAAGCAGCTCCTAAAGCACCAACACTCAAATCACTGATATCAATGATATAATTATCTGAAAACTAACTGTAGGCGCTGAAGGAGATAACAACTCAATGGAACTTAGCCCAATTAAAATACCAACTCTGTCCACACCTAGGTCCCCACCAAATTGATACTCATACCCAAATGTGCTATGGAGATGACAACGACCATATGAACTTGAATCACTATCACCAACTCCAACCTTTGATAAACTGTCCTGGGTGTGTGGCTACTACAACTGGTCTAACTTGTAGCTGTGAATTCCATCGGCAAAAGATGGTGTTAACCATCCCATAATAGATGATATGAAACTAGAGCCAACCCACACTGACATGATACCAATTTAAATTGATGAGCACTCCTCATAGTGTCATGCCGATAAAAACTTCCAATCTCTATCAAGAGCTCATCAACATCAATCTGGGAATCAAAAGATGACAACAATCTCTGACTTCGAACTACCAATCAAGTAGGATCCTGGTCAACCTTCTCAGCAAACCCAATCTCTAAATCCCTGTGAGAAAGCATAGTAGACAAAGTCTCTACAAGATTTCTCACTGACCTTTGAATAGCACGAGAACCTCAGATGTGAGTACCCTCAGACATTGTATGAATCCTCCCGCACATCCAAACTCTCCAATAGACACTCCATGAAGGACTCTGTGTAGTAGAAATTATATGTGGAAGCATCAACCTGCGACCCAAGACTAATCCCTCTGAAAATGTGGCATTGCTAGTTGTCCAATGCTATCAACTATGAGATGAAGAAATAGATTCACTTCCAGCATAAGGAAGCAAATCGACATGAGAGCTTGACTCCATTGATACTCTTACCTCATCTGTACCTACTGCACCCATATCCTGGATAGATGTATCTCCCACATCATCACGTCCCTCATCCCCAACTGTGGAAGCAAACTCACCACCAACCACAATATGTAACTGCACAAGGTCTGGGATTGATGTCAACTGTACCTGCCCTAACTCCACAATAACCTCATCCAACTGTGCCTGTGACTCTTGAAGAGCGAACTAAGTACACTGAAGAGAATCCCCAGTCACCTCAAGCTCCTAGGTGAGCTCAATGACCTCCTCTTTCCCTAACAATGTCTCATAACAGGTGCTACCCCACTCCAGAAGGTAATTCGTGTCAACAACTAAGAATAACAATGTTTCAAGATCCTAATAGCCTCTCGAAGTGCATGAACCTCTGCTAGGGAAAGGCTACTATCACCGTGCTCATTTAACACATGAGCACCCCAACCAGATGTAGCTAGCATCTGACGGATGGCATCATAATGCTCAAGAGATGAAGAAATGTCACTATCACTCACCTTTAGCTGACAAGTACATGATGCCTCTGTAACCCCTAACTCTTATGCAAGCTCTCTGTCTCACTAACTACACTGTGATAGGAAATTGAATCAAAATTGCCTGTCACAAGATCGCTCATACGTGTGTTATCATCCTCGCACAACTCTGCATCCGAGATACATCTACTATGTACCCCAACCAACTCCTCTGAAGAAATAGAAGCCCACCTAGTATCAAGCTCCTCTCATGTCTCAACTTCCACCTCAATAGTAAGATCCTGTAAACATCGATACTGGGACCCATCCAAAACCTTCTCGGAGTCATCACCCAATATCTAAGAAGAGGTGTCATACCCAATGTAGCTCATAGCATTAGCAAATGGATCATCAAATGTGTCCATACTATCTGCATCCACATCTCCCAATAAAGCCTCAACTACTGAAATCTGACACTGCACACATGACTCAACGTCAGGCTGTGAATCAATAATACTAGAGCACGAACCCACATCTACTGACTTTGTTATAGCACCCAAATCACCAACATTAGAGTTGGGTAACTCCATACGTACCTCAATCCCACCCAAGGAAACAACTACCTCCTACCCTGGAGCAACTCTACAATAGCTAACATATAAGTCTCAACTGCCTCTTAACTAACCGCGGCAACTACTCTAGGAGCCTCAACCTACTGAAGCTTAGTGCTACTGTCCACCAAGGCACTAACACATCCACATGTCCCTATGAAATAAGTCCATCATCAACACTGTGAATAGGACTAGCAGGTGTCGTACTAAATATAGGTACATTTGCATCGTGGAGATCTGTAAGGGATAACTCCAGCTTCCTTCCCTGCAACCTTGATGTCATCCTTCTAAAGGTAGAAACCATATACCTCGTAACTCTCTCAATAGTCTCTGGATCCGACAAGCTCTTCGCCAAAATCTGTTAATGAAGCTTAAGTTTCTCCATACTCTCCCGCAGAGCAGTCATTTTTGTGTTAACTTTCTCATTGCTCCACTGACTTCTAGATCTACCAATCCTTCTATGTTTGTCCATGGGTAGAAAATGATAGAGTGTTGGTCACTCCAAATGCAAAAGAAAATCTGAAAATAAAATAACTTTCCTACCCCACAAGATAGCAGGAAATAACTCTAATACCACTATAATAACCCTCAATCAATTATAGCTAATTAGGCATCAATTTCTTTCACAATTCAATTGCTTGACATTTCCTCAAATACTTGTTAAGCTTTTTTCCACACCAGCTAGTGTTATTGAATATATAACTAAATTCCTCAAGTCTGGTCTAATCAACAAATTATGTATTTCCAAATAGCAATCATTTACAATTAACTCCAATACCTTTGCAAAAATCTACTAGCTAAATTATGATACCAGTTTAATAATGAACAACGAACAATCCTTCTACCAGTTGTTTTCTCAAAGCAATTACTAATTATATTTCCTTTATTAAAATAGAGAACTTGAAACCTGTTATAATGTTGAAATTGTAACACCCGATAATGCAAAATTCTGCCCAGCTGAATCTACCCAACTTCATGTGCAGCTACAGCAGTCTCCACCAAATTACTCCAGCATCTTCAACTAAAATGCAGCCCCTATAATCTTGATTGCAGGCCAAAAAAACTGAAATGCACATCCCTAAAACTAAATTCAAGTCTTCTAGATTATATCACAGGGCCTCAACAAGAAAATGCAGGTCTGTTATTTCAATTTCAGACCATCAAAAACATCCCCCACTGCCCAGATTTACAAGGAGAAAGTACGCCATTGGACTGGTCTGCTAGGCATCTGAAATCAATGGAGAAATGATGCTCCACTTTGAACTAAATAGCTAGATCAGTCATAGCCGCAAAAGTTCTTCAAAAACCCTCAGACAAAGCATGCCAATTTGCAGGATTCAATTGGCATTTGATTACAAGAATGTATGAACCCAGATTTTACAAAGTTAGATGCCCAATTCTGATTATGGAATTTGCAGATGGAAATATAATTAACTCTTCAATCCCACAACATCTCCCAGCAATAGAGAATACAGGAGGGAGAATACACAAACTTAGAATTGCCAAACACCAACTTAAATCTACCATACCTCAGGAGTAGATTCAATGCACCAATTCAATCTTCACAAACCCACAGACTCAGAATTGCCACAAAGACAACAAAGTAAAGAGATAAACAAATAATTGGATGCCTTTCCCACCAAATGGCCTCGTATTTATAATCTCTCTCCAAAATGGCACAAGTTTCCCGAATGCAACTTCACTTAATAAGCTTCCTCAACACAATATTAATTTATAACAAAGTGTCCTATTATATAATTATTAATTATTTTTGGCTCCCAAAAATGACCTTTTCCATCATAACTTAATATTTTGACACTCAAGGCCATTATTTCTTGTGCCCATGATTTAAAAAATTTCATCCCGGGTCCAATGAGCTATGATACTGAGGTAACCAACATTAAACACCAACAAAAATAGCAACTCGGCATATTTAGATGAATAATAATAATTCACCCATCTTGCAAAAACAAAAAAATTAGCATTAGAATCGAAATTTGACAACACTAGAGTGATCTCGATGGTGAAAGACAATGAATGAACCTAACAGGGTGACTTACTATAAATAGACACTCCCTCCAAGATTCTTGGAGCCCAAACCAGAAGCCCGAAAAAAAACTAGAGAGAATCACTCAACTCTTCTAACTCAATTGAGCTCATTGAAACCTACGAATCGACTTACTATGAATAGTAAGTCCCTTAAATGGAGCCAAAACACACTATAGACTGTAGTAAAGCCTATAACCACACAACTGAGACCCTCAAATCCCACTGTCAACTCACGAGGGTTGTGATGGTGAACTGACCTAGCCAACTGCAAGAAACTATTAAAAATGGGGACATTACATTGTTTAGGTGGTTTAGTAATTTTGTTTTGTGTCTTTAGCTCTCAATTGTTTCAACTTTCTATTATGGAGACTTGAGAGATATTGTAATTGTTTATTTCAAGAGTATTCTTCTTCTTGTTTATTATTGATTACCATTTCATGGTATCAATGCAGAGGTTGGTTTTTGCAAATTTTCCAAATAAACTTCATGGTTTAATTACCTAGATATATTGAGAAAGACTTTGATAGTTTTTTGCCAGAATTTTTCAAAACAAAAGTTGTGAGCTTTTTTGCGGGTTTTTTTATAGAACAATAAAATTTGTGGCTCTCCCTAACATTTCGTGAAGAATTTTTCAAAATATTTTTTATTTATTTTCTAATAAAATTGAAAGTTGAAGTTTTAGGCCATTTTCCTTTAAAAAATTCATGGTTTCTACAGTTTTACTTACCCTTTTTCACTAGAAAAATGAAGTTTTTTATGATCTACAAGGGTTTTCTGTTCTTGTGACCAAAGGTTGCTAGTTTTTTTCATTTCAGAGGGTTTTACATGTTTCTTTTCCCAAAAATTGTGATTTTTTCTTAGGGTTTTGAATGATACATTTCCCAAAAATCGTGGCAGGTTTTGAATTATTTTTTGCCTAAGGCAAGGTTTGCATGATTTTTCCCACAAATCATGGTAGTTTATTCATGATAATTTCCCAAAAACCATGGATGATTTTTTCATGACTTTTTTCCCGAAATCAGGGTTTTCTTTTGCTGCTTTATGATGATTTTTCAACAAAATCACGGTTTTTGCAAGTTCTACAAAACAAGGGTTTTCAACAATTTTCTCACAAAATTGTCACTTTAGCAGCCCATTTAGGGTTTGACAATATCTCCAAAACATTGTGGTGCTGTTTTGTTGCAGATTCTATTGACATTTTTTGGCAAAATTGTAGTTTTAGAGTGTTTTGCAGTTTTTTATCAACAAAAATCAAAGTGTTTTGAGAAGCAGATCTTGGTTTTTGTGTCTCAAGATAGAGTGAGGGATGGCTCCATTACCCAACATTAGGCTGGAAGGCATTGAGCTTGTTTTGCTCTTTGTCGTTCAAGGAAGTTTTGTAGGAACCAGTTAGCCAATCAAAAGTCCAACAAGGGAGGGTCTCAACAATACGCTCATGTCGCAAAGCATTGTGATGAGAAACCAACCTTCTATGAATTTGTGGCCAAATGACTGGCAGATTATGTCAAGTCTTCTGTACGGTGGTTAGTAGAATGGCCATTAAGGGAGTGTATTAAAGTAATATTGTAATATTTAGTATAATGGCCTTGTAACTTCTTTTAAGTCAATCAAAACTATTAGATTTCCACAATCCATGTAATGTTCTCTATTTTTTGAGAATGATTGTGTAAGCTTTTTGGTCATCAAAATTTCAGACCATACTACAAGAACATTCTTTTAAGTCAGTCAGACACTTTTGTGTAATTTTTTGTTTTTTAAATTGTTTTGTTAGTTTAGTAACTTTAGAATCTGCCTTGAGTTCTTAATTGTTTCTGTTATATAAAGATATTCTTGTAATTGCTTATTTGAGGAGTATTCCTCTCATTTGTTTATATTGAATATCAATTGATTGTCATTTAAATTGCCTCAGCCAAATAACATGAATCTCTTCAAATAAAAGTGGGGTTGTATAGCCAATAGTTCTCCAATGTATGTTTTCGGGAAAAAGTATTACAAAATAATTGGAAAATATTTGCTTGTTATTAACAGTGATCAAGAGATCAATTTATACAAGAGACTGAACAATGATTCCTTAAGAAACAATCGTAAAAAATAGAAACCTTATATTCTAGAAACAGAAAACTAAATATTAGAAACATCCTAATATTTATAGAAGATTACAATAGATAACCACTAGATACTAAATAGAGATAATAGAAACTATCTATTATCGTAATACCCTCCCTTAAAGGTTAATCTATGCAGAGCACAAAGCGGTCAAAAAGCGTAAAAGGCAGATTCTGTCCGCTCAAGGTGCTCTGTACTGTTTGTTGTGGGTTGCGAACTGGATTGCTTAGATAGGGCAGCTAAGTGCTTCCAACATTCAATCTTCATGTGCCCATACTTGTGGCAATAGTTGCATGGAATGTTCTTCTTCTAGGAGCCTTCTGAATCTAGAGCAAAGGATGTTCGCTAAGAAGACTGATGATGAACCAAAACCACCTTATTGTTGTCGCGATATTTGAAGATGGTTAGCATCCGTTGTCTCCGCATGCCATAATAGCGATTGTTGAGCTTTTGATTTCCCTCGAGCAAAATATTAGTGAGAGATGCCATAGCATGTTTTTTTGTGAAAAAGCTTGAAAATCTGTGAAGGCACATTCTTTGAGGCAAAAAAATGGAAGACCCAAAAAATTTGAAGGATCGCCTAGAAGAGAGCTCGAAAAACCTAGAAAGAATATGTTGTTGGTTTCTGAATCCACTAGCTCGAAAATTGAGGCATAAAAATCAAGGCACCCAAAAAAATTGGACAACCCAATTGAGCTCACAAAAAACTCACCAAGAATTTATAAAAAAAATTGATTAAGTACAAAAAACTAAGGTTTTGAACAAAAACGGCCCTAGCTGAAAAAAAGCTTCAAAAAATGGTAAAAGTTTGCAGAAAAAAACAGATGGATTTGGACAGAAATGGGTTGCAGTACCAAACTAGAAGTCAGCGGATTCAGATCTCTCAAAACGGAAACCCTAGTCGGGTTATAGAGAGAGTTGGAAGCAAATATGCATGTAAATAATTTCAAAACTAAAAGACAGATAATTTCAACCAAAAAATTATATTATTTTCGAAAAAATTTAGAGTATTGGCTCTGATACCATACTACAAAGTAATTGGAAAATGTTTGCTTATTATTAATAGTGATCAAGAGTGTAATGTCCCCATCTCTTTAGCCTCTCAATAGATTTCTTAGCCTTTCGTCCTTCAAAGGCTAACTGGAAATAATTAAATTGATTTCTTATAAAGTCATTAAATAATTTAAAAATTAAAAAGATGACTTTATATTTAATTAGTTTAATATTAGGGAATCGTCAAGAAGCATAGCTCATCTATTGTTGGGAAGGAGGAAGCTTCCAGAATAGTGCGATAAGATAACACTTATGATTCTTCTAAAAGGGAGGGCAGGAATAATATAAATAGAGGAGAGAACCTCATGGGAAGGCATTCGGATTTGTTATTAACATTTGCATGTGTATTTGTGGAGCCAAGGGCCTACAGATAATCAATTTATCTTTGGGAATGAAAACTCCCACTGATAGCAATTTTGAGGGTGTGAAACATCACCTGAATTATTGCCGATTGGAGGTGGTATTACAGTCACTTCATTGTATTGAATTTGTGGCCAAGGGCCAGGTGTGAAGAGGAAGAATAAGTAGGGCATTTGCTATAGGAGCTTGTTGCAGGAACACCGTATTACCTTGTCATTAGGGCATAATACCTGGAGATATTGATTGCATTGTCAGTGGAGACTCAAAGCGACTTCAAGAACCAAGTTTCTCCTATTTATTCATGCATATTATATGCTACTGCTGTAGGTGTCATTCTTTATCAGAATTAAGCATTTATTTATATATATGATACCAGAGTTTTGGATTTGATATTAGTTTGTATTCAGATCTTGTAAAGATGTCTTGGTTGTGGATGCATCCTATTCTCTTAGTGCATTAACAAATGAAAGAAAGAATTATATTCATGGCCTTGTATTGGTGTTGCTAGATATAATATCTCTCTTTAGGATTATCAGGTTAAGAGGGAGTGTTAAGAATATTAACCAAGATAAACCTACAGGTCTGATAGTACAGACCGTACTTCCTCTTAATAGTAATATATCTCTAATGTTGGCATTCAATGATATATATATATCTCTCCTATAGGTGCCAAGTTAGGAAGGGTTATGTCCCTTGAGGGACATACCCTTTAGAAAGGATATATAAGTAGGTTGTAAATGCAGATTATAGGACACACAGTTACAGCAGTCTGCTCCTATAAGCATTTTATATCCTGCAATTTATATCTGAGATTCTCTATCACAATAAAAGGTTAAATATTCAGTATTGTATCTGCATTATAATAAGCACTAATTTCATCAATATTCATACTACTTAGAAGATCATTCTCAGCATATAAGACTGGATTAAAAGTCTGATTAAGAGATAAGAAATTAGCAGAAACTTTACACAACGGAGGGAGGAAGGGAGATGATTAACACTCAGCAGCCAATGGGACATCTCTATTCTCCATTTTGTATATTTATCTGGGATCGCTGGCAATCTACAAGAGCAGGTCAACCATTACAACAAGTAATATCAGTCTGTATGTTATTTCATTCTTTGCAGATATATTTGCAAATATATCATGTAGAACAATAAACAAATATAAGCATTGAGGTATTATATTTAGAAATACATAACAATAATCTGGGACTCTGATCTACACTTATTTATCAGTAATTTCACATAAAATTATCAGAAAACTGATGTTAATTATCAGGGAAATCAGTAATGCTCATTTCCAAACTTAGTGGTAATGCTTAGGCCATGTACCAATAAGTCTGGTTCTTAGTCTTTCTCTAATACTTACATAGGATAGAGAGCTTGTGTAGGGAGTGGCGGAGTAATTCGATTACAAGATGGGAAGGTCCCAAGATAGGTAAGAACCTTGAGGGAGCCCACTTGTAGACTGTTTGTGTGCCTTAGCACAGTAATTCTGCCATCCTCAGTTGGGATTAGCAAAGATAGGGAGGGTAGATTCATATAATCAGAAATATTAAAAATTTCATGAAGAAATCAAGTAGCAATGTAATTTATTTGATTCTTAATCTTTGTGATGAATTATGATAATGTTAGATAATGAATTTTGTCTAATCCTGACCATGTGATGAGCATGCATCCTATATATATATATGGTTGTGTGTGCAGGGATCACATTCAAGTTCATTTGTTTACTTGATGAGTTCCAAACCCAAACCCTAGCTAGAGCTAAATTTATATTTTCTAGATCAAGCTAGAGCAGCTTTAAAAAGGGGTCATTACAAGCTACATTTTGCATAAAAGCAAAACTTAAGTTGCTGAGTTTTTGCCAAATCAGAAATTTTTGTCTTGCCAAGTTACACATATCTCAATTCTGAGGCTACCAATTTCTCAATAAGCTAATTTAAGAAGTTTGTGGTTGAACTGAAAAATAAAACTTCTCTCCCGGATCAAATCACATCATTTTTGTTCAGCAGCAGCTTTGACCATCAACATAAGGGCCTGATTAAAGATCGATTCCCAGTGGTAAGCCGGCTTTAAGAATCTTTCTGTTATTAAGTTTAAAATTGAATTTTTTTTGGAGAACTACTAACACTTTTCTCCACAAAAACCATATTAAGGTTTGGGGAAGCATACTTGCATCCTCCTAGCCTATCAGCATCCTAAAAATTAAGTTATCAAAAAAGGAAAATCACTGCATACCTGATTAACACAACTGTTGATGTCAACATACAAATTCGGCCTACTTTTTTGTGCTCTGCTTGGTAAGTGTGTTGGCAATTAGGATAAGTGCTAGTCAATGTGGTTATGGTTGGCTGGGTTCATAGTTTAGCTTAATTCTATTGACATGGGCTAACATCATGCAGGTCAGTCAGACAATCTTAGGTTAATTAATAGTTAGAAAATTGATGTGATCAACTAGGAGAAAAAAGAGAGTAGCTGTAAACAAATGCAACTAGGGTTGACTTGATGATGTCATCAACAAGATATTGTCAAAGTAGATACAATGATGATAAAAATAATGACAATTGTCTCTATCACCTTAAAGATGCAGTTACTACTTTGTTGTGAAGTGAAGACCTGGTCCAGACTGTAATAACACTCACCTCCCATTTTCATAGATATCAAACTCTCAATGGGTCTAACTTCTCTATCGAGAGTCAAGGTTTTACAAGATGATAGTTTATAGGTTAATTGAATCATTCAATATCTATTCTTTGATTTCTAAAAGAAAAGCATATGCTCTAGAAAGTCCTTGATGCCTTTCCCTTGCAGTTCATCATTCTACAATACCTTAATCTCATGGTTCTTGACCTACAATTATTGGTTATATGAAGATTGAAAATCTATGCATTGGAAGCTCGGTTTGTGCTTAGCTCTTGACTATACTTCCATGCCCTCCACACACACAGTTTATCGTTGTGTAACAAGAAACATCAGTATCTCGTATTTAGGCAAAATCAGCTCATTGATGTTGTACATGTTCTCCAATGACCTTTTATCATACTATCTCCCAAGGAAAACTCCGACTTCGAACATTCACCCTCATCCCTAGGTATCCTATGTGAGATATCTTTAAGATATTCTCAATAGGCATAGTGTTAAGTGTCCCCATATCCCTCCTATAATATCCTAGTTTTGTAACGAGTGCTGCTATATACTAGCGAAGCACTTGACTGTAAATGCCTCCAAACAGAACTACACATGGTGTGTAATAGCCCTCCTCAAATCTGCCCTCAAAAATGCTGATGAAAGCTCAAGGAATTTCATCAAACAATTCACATGCAAGGGACGTATGACTGATATACTATTTCAGCTAGCTTCAAATGACTTTTTCTTCAATTTGCATCAATGAGAATCTTGTGCTAGAAGACTACAATGGGCTACACAATGACCTAACATGAGTGTGCTACTAATTTTGACAATATTCAGTGCATATATATGATCTAAGCATGAGAAATGAACACCTACAGCCAACTAGTATTTTTACAAACAGTTGGTATGCAAACTAACTAGCTGATAAATAATGATATTAAATTTGCTTAAATGACACCAGCAACTATTATCTTCTTAATTGCAATGAAAATTACAATGCTCATGAAATATGGCCAAGACTTTGGCATTTACATGGATTACAAAATGATAATGCTGGTATAATGCACACTTACAGCTGAAAGCTTATAACACCCTAAAAAACAATACTAACAAAAGAACCTAGTTGTAGATGGCTGTAATAATTTCCTTCTATGCTGCCCCTTCTGCTTTGCTTTTTTTGAACTGCTTTTTCGGCCTGTTTTTTTCAGTTCTGTTTTTTCGGACTGCTTTTTCTTACCCGCTTTTTGAGCCTGCTTTTTCGGTTCCGCTTTTTTCGGATTGCTTTTTCATACCCGCTTTTTCAACCTGTTTTTTCAGTTCCGCTTTTTCAGACTGCTACTATGTTGAATCTCAAGACCATATCTTTCAATGGCATCAAGATTTCCAACTTGAAGGGATTTCGTCCTCCAAACTATTGAGACATAATCTCCAAAAAAAATTTCAATTTTTTTGATATTTCCAAGCATACTAAAAAGAAGCTCTTCCCTTTCTTTTATAGTGTTCTCACAAGAGCTCAAACTTTCGTTTTCTTAATGTGGGATAAAACATCACTCCCTTTATGTAACTTATGTCTCCAATGTGTTATAAAATAAAGGGGACTCTTTTAATTTAAATATTTCTTACAAATTATAGTCTATGCATTAATAAAGTTAAATATTTAAATTTAACTTTATAAAATAGCTTTATCAATGCATAACAAATCTTATCAATGATAAACAAGTCTTCTTGCCGATTTTAAACAATTACCATCGACATATAGCTGCCACTGGATGTCCGACCATATCCAATATGACTTACTATAAATAATAAGTATGCCCAAAGTTGCCTAAAAACCCCTCAAAAAGACCTGCAACTGAAACTATCTAGGCCAAATGGCCTCTAAGCCCCTTTAATGTCCTGGTTACTCTACGGGACCGTGGGGAAATAGGCTAATGACAACATCATGCTATGAATGCTAAAAAGGGGACATTGCAGTCCGCCCTTCCCAAAATTGCTTGTCCCCAAGCAATGGTCGAACAACAACCCAATCAATCCACTTGGATCCCAAATGTAGTCATGAACTATACTGCTGTTAGTCAACATAGGCTTCTGCAACAACCTCTGAAAATTAACCAAGAGGAATCCATAATCAAATTGGCGAATACAACTCACCCAAACTCCAAAGTCAGGTACCCATGAGAAACAAGCTCTCAAAATATCAGAACCCAAGTAGAGTAGATAACCCAAACTGCCAACATAGTAAATACCATCAACACATCCCACTAGCCTATGTGGAATGTATAATACAATTCTGCAACAGCGATGAATACTCCCGCATGAAATTGCACCAAATATAGAGAATCCACAACCTGCACACCTACTGCAATTAACACAACTCTGCAGATCATCGATCACTGTCTCATAACCATAACACCCATGCACTGCTGATGGTGAATAGTCATTACACGGTAGATAGCAAAAACGAGAGCCCAGACCAAACCTGTTTGCCATCAACTCCTCAACACATGGATCAAAAGCAAACCGATGAACATATCCTATAGTATAATGTCGGTAAAAAGAACCAATCCCAGTCAAAGACTCATCCTGCAGACGTGATACAACCAACTGTGACTGATCATCAGCCAAGTCAGAGCATGATATAGCCAAGAGTGCAGAATCAACAACATCACTAGTCTTTGTGCCCTCCAAGTCAAACATACCACAATGCTCAGCTGCAGCGCCCAACTCAGCTAAACTTGCCTCTAGTGGAAACGGACCAAATATACCAGTACTAGTGTCATGGATAGATATATCCTCATCTCCACTGCCTCTATCAACCTTGACCATGGACATCCTCGGATCACCAGACACCGCGGTCAGTGACTATCAGAATCTGGTAAAGACTGAAGTTGTTCCAACTCCATGGTCACCTCAGCTAAATGAAACTGTGACTCCTCGAAAGCCAACTGTGTATTCTCAAGAAACTCAGAAGTCACCTCAAGCTACTGAGTAAGCTTACTCACCTCATCTTCCTTGACCAATAATGTGTCATATGCTGTACTGCTCCACTCCATAAGATAATCTCTATCGGCTACCAACTGCATATAATTTTGTCTCAGAATTCGGATAGCCTCCCATAAAGAGTGGATCTCTGTCAAGGAAAGATAATTGCCTCCCTACTCATCACTAGCAGGAGAACCCCATCCATAAACTGCTAACAACTGACAAGCAGCATCAAAATGCTTGCAAGCGATAGAAATGTCTCGCTCACAAACTCTCAGCTGACTAGACACATGATTGTGCTGACTGGTCAAACTCCTATACTCTACCCCTGGTACACTGTCCAAAGGAGTAACCTCAGAATGGCTATCATCTGTAATACTGCCATCCAAATTTTGCAGTCCAACTGCTGAACTTGTATCATCAAACAGAGTGACTGAGGCATCAACATAAACCTCCGTATCAAAGGAAACTGTTGAGGAGACTAAGTCCTCAAAACTGTCCACAACATCCCCCTGGGTGTCATCTGTAATAATTAGATCCTAGGACTCTTCTATAAGCTTTGTCATATTTGAGAGATCATCAACCCATTCCAACAAGAATGGTCAACTGGATACATGAACAATGCCCAACAAAAGTGTGTAAAAACTAATTCCAGCATCAAACAAGTTGTTGGCATGGATGAGAACTACACCTGGCAAGCTACTAATCAAGTCCATGATGGTGCAACAGATACTACTACCAAAGAATGATAAATATCTCCGGTCAAAACGATCCCAAGTACTAAGGTAAGGATCCCAACATCTAATCCATGAACAGAAACCAGCTAGCAATTCAAGTAAACTTCTCACCTGAGTAATGTGAACAATACTAACTGACTTCACGCACTTGTCTACAATCTTTGAATCCGGACTGTGAATGCTAGACATACTCATATCATCATCAACATGTGACCCGACTGTAAAAGAAAACTAAATCCCTACTATACGCGCTAACTCCCGAACTGAACTCACCTCAAGACAAATCTCGTCCACGTGTCTCTCAGAATCCTGGAGAGCCAACCGAGTACACACCAAGGAATTTCGAGTATCCTCCAGCTCATGAAAAAGCCGATCAACCTCCTTCTCCTCCTTCACTGCATCTTCCTTGATCTATTGTAAGTCGTCACAAGAAGAACCTGTTGTGACTCCTTTCTGTCTCTCTTACAGTTGAATCATCCAAATGTGATTCTCAATCAATCCATGTATCCTATCATGATGAGATAAAGCCGTGACAATATTCTTGTCCCTTGTCTTTAGCTGGCGTGCCAAACCAAGTAAAGAGCTACTAGCCTCTATCTCATGTGAAGAAGCATCCAGCTGTGCCTGATACTCACTTTCTGCAAAGTCCTGAATGCTCACTTTCTGATCAACTGTACTATCCTCAAACATGACAGTATCCTCAATTGCTGTAACTTCATCCAACTCAACTGTACTGGAATCACTATCCGTGTCAATTGCACAATCCGGTGTGCCTGTGATATCACCTTCTGGCTCAATCTGCACAACATCTGTAACCCCTTCTACCTGTGAAGATGATGCAAATAAACCATTACCTGAAGATATGCTAATGTCTCCTTGTATCGAATCAGCATGTCTGTTAAACTCCTCATACAAGTTTCTGCCTGTCATAGGGAAGGTACGATCCTTAGGCCTATCAAAATGTTCAATCAGTCTCTCCTTAAACTCCACATATGAGGTAATGTGTGCATGACCCATAGTGACCATACCATGATGCCACCACTCGTGTGCTAACCCATCCAGGTGAATTGCTGCATACTTAATAGCTTCTTCCTCAGGCATAGGGTTCATTTGAAAGTATGTGTCAAGCCTTTGAACCCAAGCTCTTGTTGTAGACTTCCCCGAGCCATCATAATATAGTAATTGAAGTTTCCCTACTTTCTTCCATAGCTCATAGCTCCAGTTCTTGTCATGTCCACGAGGCATATGCTTCATCCGCACATCTATATACTCCCTAAAGGTAATTGCAGCAGTAAAATCTGGACCTCTGGCTTCCCAATCTCTCCTCAACTGGTCCTGTATATTAGTGATTTGGGGCTCTGGTACGGGTTGCTCTGGAGCTCTAGGAGGAAATGTTGGAACCATGGGCCTCGAACTCACTGTCCTAGTTTGCTGGGGTGCATGACCGAAATTGTTCTCAACTTGTTCACCTCCATTATGTGCCCCATCTTGATTATTACCATTCTAATTATTTCCTCCAATCACATTAGCATTCAACCCCATTTGACGAGCCATCATCTGCATCATAAGCTCAAATCTCTGACTCTGTTCCTGTGCTCTTTGCTCTGCTGATCGCTGTCCCTGTGCTAAGGTTTCTAATAATTGTAAGAATTTTTCCTTTCCTTGATCTGGACCGGCATTCATTTTGTCAAACATTTTTCTCTCTATCTGGCTATTCCAAATTCCCAATAAGACCTTCACAGGATGGCAAGACTTATAGCTCTGATACCACTGTAATAGCCCTCCTCAAATCTGCCCTCAAAAATGCTGATGAAAGCTCAAGGAATTTCATCAAACAATTCACATGCAAGGAACGTATGACTGATATACTATTTCAGCTAGCTTCAAATGACTTTTTTTTCAATTTGCATCAATGAGAATCTTGTGCTAGAAGACTACAATGGGCTACACAATGACTTAACATGGGTGTGCTACTAATTTTTACAATATTCAGTGCATATATATGTTCTAAGCATGAGAAATGAACACCTACAGCCAACTGACATTTTTACAAACAGTTGGTATGCAAACTAACTAGCTGATAAATAATGATATTAAATTGCTTAAATGACACCAGCAACTATTATCTTCTTAATTGTAATGAAAATTACAATGCTCATGAAATATGGCCAAGACTTTGGCATTTACATGGATTACAAAATGATAATGCTGGTATAATGCACACTTACAGCTGAAATCTTATAACACCCTAAAAAACAATACTAACAAAAGAACCTGGTTGTAGATGGCTGTAATAATTTCCTTCTATGCTGCCCCTTCTCCTTTGCTTTTTTCGAACTGCTTTTTCGGCCTGCATTTTTCAGTTCTTCTTTTTCGGATTGCTTTTTCGTACCCGCTTTTTGAGCCTGCTTTTTCGGTTCCGCTTTTTTCGGACTGCTTTTTCGTACTCGCTTTTTCAGCCTTCTTTTTCAGTTCCGTTTTTTTGGACTGCTACTATGTTGAATCTCAAGACCATATCTTTCAATGGTGTCAAGATTTCTAGTTTGAAGGGATTTCGTCCTCCAAACTATTGAGACATAATCTCCAGAAATTTTTCCAATTTCTTTGATATTTCCAAGCATACTAAAAAGAAGCTCTTCCCTTTCTTTTATAGTATTCTCACAAGAGCTCAATCTTTCGTTTTCTCAATGTGAGATAAAACATCACTCCCTTTATGTAACTTATGTCTCCAATGTGTTATAAAATAAAGGGGACTCTTTTAATTTAATTATTTCCCACAAATTATAGTCTATGCATTAATAAAGTTAAATATTTAAATTTAACTTTATAAAATAGCTTTATCAATGCATAACAAATCTTATCAATGATAAACAAGTCTTATTGCCAATTTTAAACAATTACCATCGACATACAGCTGCCACTGGATGTCCGACCATATCCAAGATGACTTACTATAAATAGTAAGTATGCCCAAAGTTGCCTCAAAACTCCTCAAAAAGACCTGCAACTGAAACTATTTAGGCCAAATGGCCTCTAAGCCCCTTTAATGTCCTGGTTACCCTACGGGACCGTGGGGAAATAGGCTAACGACAACATCATGCTATGAATGCTAAAAAGGGGACATTACATGGTGAGAGGATTCAGACTATTTCTTCAGCACAAGGAAAGCTTGTGAAATACCTTTCTTCTCCAGCTGCATCTAGTATACCACCTGGCACCTAATATGAACTTGACCATTCACATCAATGTAATCGACTTTGTTTTATGAATTCGGATGCATCGATGTTTTGTGTGTCCCGTGAAGGTCACAACATTTTACTGCCATACCTTGAAAAGAAAAAAAATTATTATTCAGAAAGTGTGGAGGAACACAGGAAAAAAAAATCAGGAAGGTTCTGGGTCTGGGGCCTCGACGGTTAAGCACTAATTAGCATAAGTGATGAATTTATCACATAAAATAGTGCCAACTAAATATTTTTGTCAGGGGCCGCATTTCTCCACAAAAAACATATTAGGAGCTAGGTGCCATGTTTATTAACTTATTTGGGAGACATTAAGATGACTTGAACCTATGACACAATGCTGTTTAACTCAACTGCTTACCATTGAACAAGAGGTCTTGGATATCATCAATTTTCAAGTCCATCGTCACAGATAAATGAGAGACCGTTGAAAAACAGCTCTCGGCTATCATCAATTCACATGTTCATTGTCGTCGATAATTGGCAGTTTTAACATATGCAATGCGTTTCCTTAAGCTGCTTAAGTAAACACCATAATAAAAGCCCATAAAATGTCTAGATTTTTTCATATATATGAAACCAACAAATAATTTGAAATCCCCTGCTTTCAAGCCCCCAGAAACATGCCAATTTCCATATAGAGAAAAGCCTTGTTCGCCAAATTGACATTTGCCATGGCCTCCAGTTAAATCATTAGTTGACTGAAAATGTGATTACAGAGAAAAACAATCCTTAATTATTATTCTCGCTGAACATTCTGCAAAAGCTGGGGTTTACAACCAAGCTATTACAATTTCAAAATCAAGAAACATTCGGTTCAAAACAAAATCAACATCCAAAGAAAAAAGAGAACTTACCTTAAGAGGCTGGTTCATATACCTGTCATTTAATTTAGAAGGATCGTAGACCGTGGCATCAGCAGCTCTGGCCAAAGCCCTCGCTTCCGCTTCAGCATCACCATTATCATTGTTTATGTTACCTCGTGCCAATTCCGCTGGTCGAGGCTCAGTCAGAGCGTGGCTGAGCCGACAGCCGACAGAATGGCTGTATATGGGAATTATTTAATTATTTAAAAAAGTAGTGTTCTAATTTTGAATTAAATAATAAATAATAATAAAATGTTAAACATCAGATCTAAATTTTGTAGAGGCATATATTCTACCATTGTCCGACTTCCACCTAGTGCAATTGAAAAGTTGGAGTCGCCAAGGCATGGAACTCCCACTTTACGCTAAATTGGGAATGACGATGGGAGAAGAAAACATGCCCATTGCGTACTCGTCCTCTTCTAAGAAAAATTGATTTCATTGGATTAATTTTGTGGTTTGGATAATTTGGTCATATGGTATAGGAAGCTCTCCACGTGGTAAATTTATGTGCCTACTAGCCACATATACACAAGGGGCATCACTTCTTGTATAAAACACTGATTTAGGATTTGGATTGATTTGGTTTTTCCGTGCAGACTTTTGAGAGAGTATTTTCTGATATATACAAGTCATGGATATCCTCATACAATTTTGATGGATTCAAAATTGGCTTTTATTGATGTGTGGAATATGGATAATATCAACTTTTTTTTTTGGAGGATAGTTGGCAGTTAGAGCTTCTAAAATTTCAATTGAAAGTAGAGAAGGGAGAGGTGTCAATTTCATTCGAAGTCTTTAATGTATAATATAGATTTTATGTTTTGAGAGTATCTTAGAGTTTACATTTAGTATATTCTTATAATATATTTAATTGAGAATTAAAAACATATAGGTATTCATTTCAAATACAACTTCAATTGCATTCTTTTAATTCATCATGGATTCATATATATTATTTCATTTTTCCTAATCTAATGAAAGAAATGATTTCACTTAAAAGTCAAGAACAAAGAGATGTTGATTTCATTAAAATTGTTCAAGGTACAATATTCATTTCTTTTCTTTTTGGATGAAGGGTACTCCCCTTAATACCACAAACACATAATAGAAATAGAGAAACAACAACAATTTCGTAGAAATGGAAAATGTGCTTCTTGTTATCTCCAAAAGTATGGAGTTATGAATTTCATAAATACAATATGTGAACCCACATGGGTGTCTTCCTTACAATATTTTATATTACAGAGTTGTGAATTATCACTGGAAACTATCCTAGACAACCTACGTGCCTTCCATAAATAGGAAATTTTCCACTACCCAGGAAGGTTTTAGACACTTAATCCCAACCCTGGAGGTCGACAGACCTTGAAATTACATATAAAGATGGCTCAAAATAATTACAAATTTTACTTTGGGGTTTTCAGGTAGACTAACTTCCAAAGACCATAACTTGCAAATCGTTGAGTTGATTGGCTATTATGACCCCATTATATGGAATCGTTAGCTCCTTTTATACAATGTCTGCCTCATGCAAGCTCTAGTCAGCCAAGTTTCAACCCTCATTGGGGCCTTCAAAATAGAGCTCAAAGATTTCTACCAAAAATGCACAATAACTTCATGAATACTAATGATATGGCAGTGAATCTCAACTGGAGGCTGATATATCTAAAATGAACCTCCACCTTTGAAATTAGAATATTTCAAGCTCATATGACCAACTTACTAAAGTAGCAAGCTTCCACAAATTGAAACTCTGCACTAAATAGCCCTTATTGAAATAATAGAAATGAAATAAAGTATTTTTGGGTAATGCAAGATTGTTCTTACAGCTAGGATGCTCCTACATCATTTTCAAAGTATTATAGATTTGCATTCAATAAGATTATTTATGATTATTTTTATTAAGAATCAAGAATATGAAGATGCCCATTTCACTAGAATCATTTGAGATACAAGTTCGCCCTCATTCTTTTAAATCATCTTGGGTGTATATTTCCTTTTCTTAACCTAATTTTTAAAATATGATATTTTAATCAAGAGTTAAGAAAATGAAGGTGCCTTTCCCCACATAATCATTTGAGATACAAGTTCAACCTCATTCTTTTAAATTGTCATGGGCCTCATACACAATAGAACTTTACTCTTGGCAAACGCCTTCTAAGTCATTAGACTTCACCAATAAACTAGAGGCCACTTAACCTTAATGTATACAAAAAGAATGGTATGGACATACAACATCTAGAGAACATTGTATAAGATGAATGTCACAATTAACTATATATATATATAAAAGCAATAACTCATACTATGTACATATAAATGTGCAATGAAAGGAAAAAGGGGAGAGAATGTTTTTGAGAGCTAAGAGTGAATGAGTCCTAATATTTTATGCCATATACAAGATCCACCCATATTTGAACTCATTTATCATGATATTTCTCTTTGCACTTGCAAAACCTAAAACCTAATTCACTTAATGAGAAATTTCTCATGTATATTGTAGTGTTGAGAAATTGATTTGGAAGTCTATTACATGAAGATTGAAGCTTAATAATTTCTTATTCCTTGATGAGACCTTATTATTCACATGATTGAAGATACAATAATATATTATCCTTAAGATTAAGATCGATGTAGTATATGTATTTATAAATGTTGGTAAAAGACTATGATAAACAAGTATTTATACGTCCCTACTCTGGATTGGATATATGCAATGTCTAATTCCCTAAACTAAATCAAATTAAAGAATTTAAAGCTTATATTTTATCCATTGTAAAGTAAAGAGGGTGTTCTATAAAGGAATAATATTTTAATAATATTTTAATTATCCAAAAGGTACCATAAATTATAACTTTAGAGAAGAATACCTAAATTATTATTAAAGGAGGACAAGGATAAATATATTGGATACATGGTCAAAAAGGTGAATGTTCGACTTAAAGAAATATTAATCATTAGACATTTCCAAAATATTATGATGAACTATTAAATTTTGTTGGTGGTGATAAAGATGATTATGTGGGTGGGAATGATTTTACTAATGGGGTGGGGAGGTGTGATTTTTTTCAAAGCTAAAAAATGTGTGTATTGAATGTGTTAAGAGTAAAGAACTAATTTCATTTCATTTATTAAATTTCATTCATTCCCTTCTTAAGATTTCAGCTTTATGCACATGCATTTCTATTTAATTATTAAATATTAATTATTAAATGACATTTACCTTTTACAATTTCCCTATTATGGTTTTACGATCTCCTTTATTAGGATTGATCCATTGTATTTTCATTCAATTATTTTAGTCTGATAATATATTCTTCCATATTTTTAGAGCCAAACCCTTGCCTTGTTTTGTCTTTTTCTTCTTTGTGACAGGCTCTTGCATGCAAGTGTTCTACTGGATCTGTGGATTTGTTCTCATCAAATCCTTCATGGTATCAAAGTTAGATCTTTTGTAGCTTGTTATTATTTGGAGAAAAAGAGGAATGATGGTTTGACAGAATAAATTTGGTTGTTTTCAATTTTTTTTTTTGAAAATAGGGGGTTTCTTGAAATTCATAGCACTTTGAGGTCAAACAAACCTCATAGTTGGATTCATAAGACATCAGAACCCCTATTTTCATATAAAACACATCTATTTTGGTCAACTTTGCATTCTGAGCCAAAAAAAATTGCCTACTAGGGTCGTACGGCCCTTGGCACACAAATTTGCAAAAATCACAAAAAAAGTGTAGCCTATTTAAGTTTTACCACTACTGATTAGTTCAAAAGTGCATTTGTCACCGCCAGCCACACCATTGTCGCCGAGAGCAACCTCTATCAGTTTTTGCCACCTCAGTGCATGCTCTATCATCGAGCCACCTCCACCCAGCCTAGCCCACCTATGGTCACATGGGTGACTATGGGGTTAAAACTTAAGGCCCAAATTGTGTTTTTTGCAAATTCAGGGTACTTGGTGGCTTTTTGGCTCTAACTTGAGTATACGAAGGCATTTTTGGGCAAATGAGATATCGTCGAAAAGAGAATTCTAAGATGGACGTGATATTGAAGGTATTTTGTGGATGTTTTTCTAGTTTGGTACCTATTTTTTAGTCAAATTTTGATGGTTCTTTATGCATTCTCAGGTGCATAACTTACTTGTTTTAGCTCTATTTTTCAATCTGAAAGAAGCATCAGAAAGCTCTTATTGAGCACTTTCTAGATTCTCTAATATCTCATTAGTATTGTTTTAAAGGTACATGTGATTCTCAAACTAAAGATTTTTTTCTCTTTGCTTGTATAGGCATTCTTTCTAGGATCTAGGATTTGGTTTTTTGCATTGTGGGGGTTATTTTATATTTTTGTTTTTGTCATTTACATTAGTAAACTAAAACTATTCAAAAAATCAAACACCTTCTAAAACAATGGTCGAGACCTCTTCTTGTCTAGTTCCTTTAAAACCACATAACTATCATGCATGGAAATCTTCTATGACACAGCTTCTCCATTCAAAGGGTTTGTGGTCTTTTTTAGATGAAGCACAACCAGTTTTATAGAGGCCTTTTGAGGTAATGCAACACAAGAATAAGATGGATGAGGCCAAGGGTTTGATTTCTTTGAATATTTCAAACAGCTTGTAGTTTCATCTTGATGGGTTGAATTCCCCTCGAGAAATGTGGGCCAAGTTCAAGGACTTGTTTAGTACCATCAATGAGTTAAGGGCATTTTAAATTGAGGTAGATATTTCATCACTTGTACCAGATGCTTTTTTGTCTATTGAGGACTTTCTGATGAGGTTTAAACAATAGAGATCTTTACTATAGGGTTGTGGGAAAGTGAAGACTAATAAGGAGTGTATTTATCTAATATTTTCAAAGCTTCGAGGAAATTTTCAAATTTTCTCTTCTACCTTCCATTCCACTATGGATGCTTTGGGTCCTAGATTTACCATGCCCACTTTCAAGGTATTTTGTGATCAATTGACTAGAGAGAAAGCCAAGCTTTCATAGCTAAACTCTCTCACAGGACCAAAGAGCTAGACATTGGTTGCTCAAACATCTACAGGGAAGTTGAAGAAGAGATTGAAGCCCAAATGAAATACAACAGGCATTGAGAGTTCCTCCAAGCCTTCTCCTAGACTAGATGCTCAAAAATTCACTCTGAAGGGTAAACCTTCTAAGTCTAGTGAGTTTTCCTCCAACACTAGGAAGTTTATAGGTGATCCTTACAATTTTAGTGAGTTTTCCTCCAACACTAGGAAGTTTATAGGCGATCCTTACAATTTTTGTGGCAAGGAAGGATATCATTTTTCTAGGCGTTGGAAACATCTTGAGGCTTTGAAGGAGGCTATGCAACAACATAGTATTTCTTCTTCGAAGCCGCCACCTCCTCCTTCAAGGAAAGGAAATGTTCTTTCTATATGAGCATTATCCTCACTAGCTACTTAGATTCTTGATTCAAGTGCTTCCCACCATATCACACACTCACCTAATTTGGTCGCCTCACTTTCTTAGAGTGTTACTACATAGATTATAGTTGGTGACTCTGCACAACTTTTAGTTTTAGGTTCAGGCACTATCTCTTTACAGGGTGGTTCACTAGAGTATCTTCTCTTGGTTTTGGCCATTTCTATGAACCTCTTATTTATCTTTTAGATTTTTCATTATGGTTCTAGTAAGATAGTTGAGTTCTCACCACATGATGTGGTTATTCAAGATCTCCATGATCCTGACTTGGTTGTTGATACTGGGAGTGTTGATCTTCAGTCTCACTTATATCAGTTTGATGGTTTTGAGAGCTCTGATTCTATAGGTGTTTCTCTTATTGCTCATGTAAACACAATGAGCAAGCTTTGGCATGATCATTTTAGCCATGTCAACTATAGATATCTATATTAGATGAGTACATAGGAGCTAGTGATTGGGATACCTTAGATCTCTTCTACTGGCGATGTTTGCCAAGGTTATGCACTTGGAAAACATCACAGAGATCTATTTCTGGTAGGTAGATCCACACATGCTAAGGCACCATTATAGTGATCTTATATCACTCCCCACTACATCCTTTTTAGGTGCTCTATATGTGCTTACCTTCATAGGTAACTTCTCTAGATGCACATGGGTGTACTTTTTGAAGTACAAGTATGATGTCTTTGATTCATTTTGAATCTTTAAGACATTTATGGAGAAGTGGTCTAGTTTTTACATCAGGCATATACACATTGACAATGGAAAGGAAACATGAATCAATCTTTTAGAGATTTTTTCCCTTAAGATGAATTACAAAATCAATTCACAGTTCCCCATACCCCTTAGTAGAATGGGGTTGTAGAGAGAAAGAATATGAAATTACAAGAGATGGCCAATTGTATGATACGGTCTTGAACTATGTGTTCTTTATTTTGGGCTAAGGTTATCAATAGTACCAACTATATTCAGAATTAGATGCCTTACAAGGCATTGCAACATTTGACTCTTTAGGAGGCTTGGACTCATGTCAAGCCCTATGTTTCTACAATTTGCATTTTTGGTAGTGAGGCTTGGGCATTTATTCCATATGCTCAGAGGAAATCCATGGATATGAAGAGTCAACCACTCATCTTTTTTGGCTATTGTGAGGATGTGAAGGCATACAAGTTGTTTGATCCTAATTCTAGAGAGGTCTTGCTTCAATGAGATGTCTAGTTTGATGAGTGTTATCCTTTGATGTAGCCTCCATCATCAACTTCTCCCTTCCTCCCTAGTACTTCCTCTTCTCCTCTATAGGATTATGTATCCTCTGAGGAAGATCTTGATGTTGCTCCCCCTTCAACACCATATATTTAGCAGGTGCCCAAGTGGGCTCATGATACTATTGATGCAGCTGGACCTATGATAGGAGATCCTTCATATTCTCGCTACACTCATGCTCAGACATCTGATACTTGACTATTAAGTCATGCCATTTTAGATGATCCACAGAGTTTTTCACAAGTGACAAGACACTTAGAGTGGGATAGGGCTATGCATGAGGAGTACATTTCTTTAATAAAGAACCACACTTGGGATATTTGTCCTCTTTCGAAAGGAAGAAAGTTGGTTTGGTGTCAGAGGGTGTATCGTACCAAGTATGTTGTAGATGGTTCTATTGATAGTTAGAAGGAACATCTTGTTGCGAAGGGATTTTCACAAGTTGAGGGTATTGATTACTCTAAGACCTTTGCTCATGATGCCAAGATGAATTATATTTGCCTTGTACTCTCTCTTGTAGCTTCTCAAGGATGGACAATATTTTAGATGGGTGTGAAGAGTGCCTTTTACATGGAGACCTACATAAGGAGATTTATATGGAGTAGCCTCATGGTTTTGTGCAAGACTCTTCTATGGTTTGCAGGCTTTGAAGGTCTTTATATGGTCTCAAGAAAGCCCCTCAAGCTTGGTATGTGAAGATGGATTCCTTCTTATTTTCTTTATAGTTCACTTGGTGTCATTATGATCCTACGATGTACATTGAATATCATGGGGCTGACTTATTGATACTTGTGTTATATGTAGATGATCTCATCATTACAGGTAGCTCATTCGCTATAATTTAGAGTGTTCAACAAGCTTTGAGAGAGAAGTTTGAGATGACATACCTTGGACTTCTGCACTATTTTTTGGGCCTATAGGTTGTTCAGTCTTTGGATGGGATAGCCATACTCTAGTAGATGTATGTTCTTGATATGCTTCAAAGATTCAACATGCTTGATTGCAAGCCTACTCCCACACCTTTTCAATTGGGTGTTGTTTTATCTACCACTTGCAATAATCCTACAGTGTATTCTACTTTATATAGAAAGCTTGTGGGTAGTTTGTTGTACCTGAAACACACATGTCCTGGTATTTCCTTTGCAGTTAGACTTGTTTCTACATTCTCACATTATCCACATGAGAGTCATTGGCAAGGTTCTAAACATATCTTGAGGTGCATCTAGGGTACTACATTTTATGGCATTCACTACACATCAAGGGATCCTCACTTTTTTGGTTATATAGACTTAGATTGGGCTAGTGATATTAATGATCAAAATTCTACTTCTGGGTTTGTTTTTCTTTATTGGTTCTAGTCCTATCACATGGTCCTGCAAGAAGTAGCATGCTCATGCATTATCATCTATAGAGGTAGAATACAAGGCAGTTGTGCTAGCTAGTTAGTAGGTTTTATGGCTTTGATAGTTGATGAAAGAGTTTGGATTTCCTCATGATAGCTACACCTTTCTTTGGTGCAACAATCAACATGCTATACACATTTCCCACAACTCAATTGAGCATTAGAGGACCAATAACATTGAGCTTCACATGCACTTCATCAAACATCTGATTTGGGATGGCTCTCTTAGCTTGGAGTACATTCCCATTGTTGAGAAGGTTGTAGACATCTTCACTAAATTTTTGCACCTCAGTGGTATCTTCAATTTTGTTTTATGCTTAGGGTGAAGGAAGTTATCCTTGGGGGGTCTCAGTGTTGAGTCCTTCCTTCTTGGTTTTCTATTTTTTAGGTTCTTCTATCTCTTTTTTGGAGTAGGGTTTTTCTGACGCGATTTTCCCTATTTCTCCATTTTTCAAAGAGTTGGTTGTGTTGGGCACCTCTTCAAGCCATGTTGCGGGGACCCATTTATGCTTTCAACATTGTAGTTTCCTTTCTTTTTATGCATTGTTTGTAGCTGCATTATTGCTCATCTAAAGGGGGGTGTTCAAGTAAAGGATTAATTTAGTTTCATTTATTAAATTGTGTTTACTCCCTTCTTAATATTTAATTTTATGCAAAGGCATTTCCATTTAATAATAAAATATTAATTATTGAGTGTCATTTACCTTTTAGGTTTCCCTATTAGGGTTTTACAATCTCCTTTATTAGGATTTATCCATTGTATTTTCATTCAATTCTTTTAGTCTGATAATATATTCTTCCATGTTTTCAGAGCCAAACCCTTGCCTTCTCTTGTCTTTTTCTTCTTTGTGACAAGTTCTTGCATGTAGGTGTTCTACTGGATCTATGGATTTGTTCTCATCAAATCCTTCAGAATGTTTAGATTCTAATTATCTTTTCAAGTGTTGTGAGATCCAAAATATGTCTCTCACCATCAAAGTGGTATAATTAAACAACATAATGCCAAACATGGTTGGAATGTTCTAAAGTGCCTAAGAAATCATCACAATATATTTTTTTATTAGACCTTGGAAAAAATTCAATTTATTTATTGTAGATCTAGTTCTCATTTGACAAGTTCTCACTATAAATGAAAATTTCTATGAGAAATCATTATTCATTTATTTTATATTGATGGGAATAAAATAGTTTCACTGTCTAACAAATATTGATTTCATCAATTGAAAATATTTGAATTGTATTTATTTCTAAGAAAAGTACACAAAGTTGTTGCTTAAGAGATTGTGGAAGATGAAGACCAACTTTGAAGTTCATTGCAATGGACCTTTTAGAAAAAGAAACAACATCTCAAAATTTTGAACCAAGTGAAATGAGAGCTTACTTACATTAATGATTTTGTTTTTCAAGGAAGCAAATTTAACTAATAAGTGAATTATTTATAATTGTACGAATTTTTTACCTGTTGGGCACAAGATAGTTTCATCCTCCTTACTAAATACAGCTCAAAGTGAAGCTACTAAACAATGGAAAAATGATGATGCATTGACCTTACAACATTTAGGATATTTAAAGATCTGAAATATAATATTATTATGTTCAATTCACATGTATACACAAGATGAACTCCAAAAAAGAGAACTCGATATTACTTTATGCATATTATACACAAATTTAAGTGTTTCAAATAGAAATTATTTGTGGGTGATAATAATCTCTTATCCTTCTATTGTTATTAAGATGCCTAATAATATTACCATATTTCAATCTCATAAATTGTACTTTGTTATCAACCTTTTAGATCATCCAATAAATAAAGTATTGTACAAATAAAATATTGTTAAATGTTATATCATGTCATTAACAATATAAGTGTAGAAAAAGGTGATCTATGTCAAAATATGTTCTGGCTAGATTAGGTGTTATAAAGATGTTATTAGTAGTAATAACATATTTAATAGTGCATCCTTTTTAGAATCAAATTTTCCTAAAAATATTGTTTGAAATACTATGCAAAGTTATATGTATGTATATGTGTGTGTACATGAAAATGAGCTCAAAGCATAAGTAATAATGTTTACATATTCAAGGCATTATAGATCAGGAGTTGTCATTTCCAAAAAGTGGTAATAATAGTCAATCAGAGTTAGGGTTAAAAAATTATGGCCTCCAAAAGTTGGGCTACTTGAAAATATAATTTGTAATTAGTCTAAGCTAACTTTAATATAATAAATATGAAAAAATATATATATTTAGGGTTGGTCAGCCTCAAGAATTGGGGCTAAATTTCTAGAACCTTCATGGGTGGTGAAAAATTACCTTTATAAGGAAGGCACATAGGATTGTTTAAGAAAATCCCGGTGGTTATTCATAGCTCTATTTTGTAGAATATTGTGAGGAAAATGCCCATGTGGCTTCACATATTGTATTTCTAAAATATGAAATTCTATAATTTTGGAGAAAATTAGAAGCCCAAATTCTTGCAAATTTTTGGTGTTTCCTTATTTTCGATTATGTGTATGTGGGATTAATGGGAGCACCCTTTATCAAGTGGTATCAACAAAGGATTTCTCGAGTGTGTAGACAAATGACTGATTGTGAGGCACTTTACACTAGGATTATGGTTTATGATTTCAATAATAAGCACAAAAATACCTTGATGAAGGGAACATGGTGGAAGAGTTAGAGGTGTGACACTTGGGGTTAGAGCCCTCTAGAGTTAAGTGCAAGAATTGCAAGAAGAGAATCACAAAGAGATGAATCTTGTAGTAAGAGATGAAATTGAGGATACATTTGAAGAATTAAGAAATGTTTATCAAGAAGGAGAAGGTGAAGGTATAACTAAGAGGAAGAAAGACTTTTCATGGTCATTTCTACAATTGAGAAAAGTCCTAAGATTAAGGTTCCCAAAGTTTTGGTAAATATTAACTTAAAGGGGAATTGATCAATTGGATCAATGAATTAGAATAATTTTGAGTGTGAAGATATTGAGGATCCTAATAGGGTCAAGCTTGTGAAGGTTAGATTGAAGGTTCATAAAAAGATTTGGTGGAAAGATATTCAATTGGAGTAAAATAGAAGAGGCAAGGATAAAATCACATGGTGGATAAATTGAAGCAACAATTCATTCTTGTTAATAATGAGCTTGATGTACTAAAGAAAATGCAAGGGTTGAAGCAAGAGGGAAGATTTATTTAGGATTATATAGAAGCATTCTATCGAGTCTTTATTAGAACTAGCCATGTAGAAGATGACAAGGAGAAAGTCATTACTTACCTTAATGGATTGAGTCCAAGTATTCATTGTTAGAAATGTTTACAATAATTGAGAGTGGGTGAGGGGGGTGAATTAGTTAATCGAGGTCCATAAGTACCATTTGAACAATTAAACATAAAACATTCATTGTTCTGCTTATCCTATTGTTGCTCGATCTCTACTATATTAGTAAAAAAAATTACTATCTCAAACATAGCATACTTTGTTGAACATAAACTTTCTCAAATGTAAAATATATAAAGTGCATTCAACACAAATTTGACACTAGAATTTTATATGGAAACCCAATTTGGGAAAAAACACCAGCAACATGTCACCCTTTCTTCACTCTTTCGAAGTGAGCTCTATTAGGAGCTTACCATGTTAAAGGTTTACAATTCACACTATTAAATGTAACCTAGTTAGAGGATTTAATCACCCTATCAGGAGTGGCCTTGTCAAAGGACTTTGATAATTCCATTTAGAATGTCACCTTGTCAAAGATTTACATAGACTACTAAGTATTTCAAATGACTGTTAGGTCAACCTTTGTTAAAAGGATTTGAATGCAAACTATTTATAATGATTAGAAAGAAAATAGTAGCTTTTGATATGTATGATTACAACTCACTTTGCAAGTTCAGATCATTATTCGACCATGTGTTGATTTCTTGATAACCTTCCCATTGTCATCTCTATTTTTGATTCACTTGACAACCCTTCAAGTAATCAATCTTCTCCTTTCAACAAAACTTAAGCCATCTAGTCATATTCACTTATCAATATCAGTAACATTTGTGCAAGCAATCTCCTTGTGCTTTACTTTCACTCTCACACACTTGTGTGACTTTGATTTACCTCTCTTTGTGTGTTGCCTCCATGCCTCTCTCTTATTCAGCTCTATACCTCTTTAAATAGGTAATACTTTCTTTGTCATTTTCCATGATCATTGTAGATCTTAGGGTTTATGATCAGGTTTAACATGATTCATTGTATCTATCCATCTTCTTAATCATCCTCTAGAAACTTTTCTAGAATCTATCTATTAGGTCTTTACCTAATCCTCACCCTAAATTTAATGATCCAACTCATCAATCTTATCTTCAACGCAATTTACATCTCCCAAGAAATCAACTGACTTAGCTAGGAATTACGATTTTCCTCAAATTCATTCTCAACACTATTACTCTACAATCACTAAATTTTGACACTCGATCATTACTAAATTACTTGGTTGCTACAAAAGATCTTGATCAATCAATACTAATGCTTGGTCAGTACTATATTTTCTCGACACTTACTATGGCTCAGTTGACACTAGCATCACTCAACACTCCTTAACCTTTTACTATGTCGCTTGAATCAGCTTTACTTTCTTGATATAAATAATCACTTTGTCTCATCAAATTTTATCTAATAAAATGTCCATTGTAGCTTCCTATCCATAACTCAACCTTTCCTCTAGGTGGCATTATTATGAGCAATTTCTCAAATCCTCTTCATTAATCAAATAAATATGACATTTAGATTAGGTAGCAATATGTCTTATGAGTAGATTTGACATCAATGACAAAACAAAAATTGTTCCAATTGTAATTTTCCAACAATCTCCCTCTTTGGCAATAATGGCAGCATCTCAATAGGAGCAATATCATAATATCTCAATGTATCTAACTTTGTTATCATATAATCCAAAAGATTTCATTATCATGAGTGATCAATATGCTTACTTTTATTCTGATTCTCTTTACTAATTTTTTCCCTCTGAAATAATAGATCTCCCTCTTGGATACATCTTTCCCTCTGTTTATATTCTTCTCTTGATCATATTTTCCCTCTCTAACTTTAGTATATCTCTCCCTCTTTGTATATCTCTCCCTCATTGACAATAATGCCAAAGACATTTAGCTTTCTTAGCTTCAATCTCTTCATACATCTAAATTATGTAGATATTTTCATGTCTGGATGAGTTTTGTCATTTGTCTATAACTGATTTGTATTCTATACTTGACTACCTTAGGCATTTCCCAAAGTAGAGTTGTTTTGCATCAATATGTAAGATATTCTAATTATCACATTTGATGTAATGCACCTTGTCTCCTTAAGTAGCTTTATTTAGCAAAATCACCCCTAATTTACCTCTAATATATTCATGAGCATCTCTCAAGTCTTTGGCCCTACAAAACATTTTCTCTCAGGTTAGCTTCAGTCTCTAACGAAGCCTCAGTGCGGGCCTCTTCTAAGGGCGTGGTCGTGGTTGGGGTTGGCTTGACGTCTACTCTAGTTTCTATCTTGCGCGATGATGCCCTAGTTGGGTCTCCATCCTCTCCTGCACAAGCAAGCATAAGCAGTTTTCACAAGCCTTGCCCGACAAACAGCACAGGTAGGAGCTTGGTTGCTATGGTCTTCCGTTTCTTCTTGCATTCATCAGTTGCCATTTCCATTGTGGCTTTCATTGCCATGGTCTTCTATTGCCGCTCATGTTCATCAGTTGTCGTTGTCATTGTTGTTTTCATTATTTCAAGCTTCTATGAGGGTTCTGTAAGGTTTTGTGAGTATTTTGCATCCAGATTCTCACATTTCCAGTAGGTGGTCTTTTGTATAAAGTGTGGTCTTTGGTATCCTCCATTTTTATAGTAGATGCAAACCCTCGAAGGTATCTTGGTGCTTCACACGCATTCCAATTCAATTTGCAACCCGTGAGGGATTTTGCTCTGTTACTGGATCTTATCGTGATTGCACGGGAAGTGTTTGATAGAATGTCGAACCTTTATTTGTATTGATTTTGGGTAGATTTAAACATAGAATGGTAGACCTTGGTTTGTCCACTTTGAACTTCCAACCTGACCCAATCATAGTCTAACAGCTACTAGACCACATGAAGAAAATAGAGAGTGACAATGCAACCCTAAAGGACATTGTTGTTGATGCATCTTCGCTCTCTCTTAAGCTTTGTGACAGAGTGGTCAAGTTAGAAGCTGGCAACATCATATTGAGAGATCAGATTGGGAACCTGATGGCAGAACTCATAAATCTCAAACAATTAACTGAATCGAATATCAAACATTTCACAGATACCTTCATCTCTAAAACAACAATGCTGAAATCCAATATTGAGGCAGTTATAGAATAACTTGTTGGACTGGATAAAAGGATCAACATACCAAAATGGTTGCAGAAATAGAATAGAAGGTGAAATCATGGGCTTCACTTTGCATCAATACTGATACTACTACTCTGAGACTAAGCATAGACAAGATTATTCAAGGTAAGATTGATGATGAGAGAGTGCGGCGGGCACATGAGCTCAACTTGCGCGTTCGATTTCTTTCACCCACTTCTAACCCTGCTACTGCTGGGCATGCCTTTCTCTCTAAGCAACTTGGCATCTCAGACATCACCTTGGACAGATGCTGGTTTGGTACGGGGGACATCCTTTTTATCAGATTCTTCTCTTTTTTAGATAGGCTTCGTGCCCTTAGAGTGAAGAGAAAGTTTTTATCTCTCCCCTCTAAAATTTATCTAGATGAAGATCTTACTAAAGAACAAGTTGTAGAACTTAAACAGGCTCGGGGTATTGTGGCAAAGGCTAGACGTGCTGGAAAATGGGTTGTTATTAAGAATCTTAAGGCAGTGGTTTGTGATTCTCCTCCTACTAGTTGGGTAGAGAGGACAACCTCCAAATTAGCGTGACGATTCTAACAACAGTCTGACAAGAAGAGATCTTCTTCTCTTCTTGTCAACTGCTAGAATAGTAATGGCTCTTTATGGTCATTACCTAGTCTTTTTCAGGATGTGGTGGGGTCTTCAGATATTTTGGCCATTATTGAGACTCATGAGAGCCCCCTGCGTCCTCTTCTAGGTTATCATGGTTATTAGTGGTTGTCAGTGTGTAGGGATGAGGTTTGGACATCTAGTGGGGTTCGTGGGTCTAGGGGTGTTGCTTGTTTGGTTCAAGATGATATTTTCAGGGTTACGTCGGTTGTTCACTCTGATGCCTTTGCCAAATTTATGTAGGTTCAGATTAGTCGACAGAAATATAGATAGAGAGATATTTTTATTGTTATTTGTTATTTTCCTCCGACCTCTTCTCCCTATGCTATTCATGACCCGGAGGATAGCGATCCCTATCTTGACCTTCAAGAGAGTATTTCGCAGTTTGAGGCTTTAGGAGATATTGTTATTCTTGGTGATTTCAATGCTCGTACCAAGGATCGTCAAATCCCTTTACATGATCGTGGCTTTAATTCGAACTGCATTTCTGAGTTAGATCCAACTACTGCACTTCAAAGGATGTTCTTGGGCCGTTCTCTATTTATGATCACCACCTCCTCCAGCTTGGTGAGTCTTCTAGGTTGTTGATCCTAAATGGTTTATCCTTCCTTCCTAGATCGGACCTCTTTACCTACTGGCCGCACTATGGTGGTGTGAGTGTTGTTGACTATGTCATTTCCTCTCCTTCTTTCATTTCTTCCATTTGCAGTTTCACCATTTTGCATCTTCAGCTAGCCGATCATGCTCTTCTTAGCATTTTTATTTGTGTTTCACCCCATCCTTCCCCTCCCTTTCTTTGTTGGACTAGTTCCATCTCCCTTCCTACTCGCTTCCATTACCTTGAGAGTGATGGTGAGCTCTTTACTTATCACCTTAGGCATCTTTTGTCACCCACTAGTTTTGATGACTCATTAGCTGCCTCAGACATGTTTGATTCACTTGCCTCTACCATATGGGATTTTGCTCTCCTTTCTATTCCCCACCATTCCCCTCTCTCTCTCTCATAGCTAACCGTCAGAATACCTATCCTATGAATAAATGGTTTGATGCTGACTGCAAAGCTTTCCATCGCTCTATTCATGTCACCTTTGAGGCTCAGTCTCCTGCCTTTACCCATCTGTGTGTTTCTTATCTGCATTTTCTTCATCATAAGAAATGTTCCTTTGCCTCTTTTTAGTGCAGAACCCTTTGCTCCATGCTTATCTTGAATCCCCAGATCTTCTGGCGTACCCTTTTCCCTCGTTGCTTCCCCCATCCTCCACTCTCGACTATCGTTCTCTGACCTCCCATATCACGATGCTTTATGACATTCCTGGGCAGCCTCCTCTCTACTCCACTCCACCTTCCCACTACCATTTGTTCACCTATTCTAGCATTATGGAGGCCATCAAATCTTTGAGATGCAGTAGAGCAGCTGATGAAGAGGGTTTTTAGGTAGAACTTTTCAAACTTGGTGCTTTAGTTCTTGGATCTTACCTTCCTACACTCTTTAATAGAGGGGTTTGCATTGGGTTTCCTGATTCTTCGTCTAGACATGTTGTTTACCCTATTCACAAGTCTAGGCCTATTTCTAATCCAGGAAATTACAGAACTAGTATGATTGGTCATACTTTTGCCAAACTTTATGCCACTGCTTTGAACACCATGTTATCCAGTGAGCTTGATAGATGGGGATGTAGGGTGAGAGGTCAGGCTGGCTTTTGGGAAAACTACCAGACTATGGATCATGTTTTTACACTGCGAGCTATCATTGAGGAGGCTAGACGCCACTCTCAGAAGGTCTATTGTTGTTTTGTGGACTTCCGTAAGGCTTTTGATTCTGTTCCTAGGTTGGCTTTATTTTAGCGGCTTCAGGAGATTGGGATTTCAGATATGTTACAGACTGCTATTTTGAGACTTTATGAGAAGGTTACTGGTAGGCTCAGAACTTTGGAGGGCTTTTATGATCCGATTCAGAGCACCGTTGGCATGAAGCAAGGTTGTCCTCTTTCCTCTACACTGTTTGGCTTGTATATTGATGAGTTGGAGGATTTCCTTATGAAATCCTCTCAACCAGGAGATGGGTGTTATTTACATCAGGTTTTGATCTCTATTCTCCTCTTTTTTGATGATGTCATTCTCTTGGCCTCTTCTCCCGATAGCTTATAGAGAGTCCTTGATAGTCTTGCTTCTTTCTGTACTCAGTGACAACTTGTGGTCAATTTATCTAAGACATGGGTTATGATCTTTAACTATTTAAAGACCTCTCATCTCCATTTCTTCTTCTAGGGAAGGAGGTTGAGATTACTCCCTCTTACATGTATCTTGGTGTGAAGTTCTCAGGACCACATTTCAGTTTGAGACCTACTATTCAGTCCAGAGTCAGTAAGGGTATGGGCTGCATGGCTTTGCTGGAGAGACAATGCTTCAGGCATCATTTTCAAGATATTTCATCCAAGTTGTCTCTTTTTGACTCCTTGGTTCGTTCGATAGTCCTCTATGGTTTAGTGGTTTAGGGACCTTCTCTTATTGCTTCTAATTGGGCTTCTATTGAGCGAGTTCAGAAATTGTTGTTGCATCATATCATTAGGTGTCACAAATTCACCCCTCACAATATTGTTTTAGTGGAGTTTGGTGCTCATCCTCTCAAACTTGCCATTATTTTTTACTTGATTTGGTTTCTTCATCAACTTCATGGTTTTATGGAGACAGGTGCTGATCGACATAGATACTCTTTTTTGGCATATTGTTCTTCGGTGGAGATTATAAGATCTGACACTTCTGCTAGATCAAGATTTTGGTACGCTCAGGCCACCTCTTTGTTGGGTTTGATTAGGATTAAGATTGATTGTCTTCCTCCCTATCAGTTTTCGTTGGATGCCTTGGCTCATCTTCTTCCCTCTTGTCAGGAGTTGAATGAGCATGTTAGACATGATACCTATAAGCAGTACATTACCACTACTTGGTGTCATCCCCTAGGTGGTTTGCAACCTAAGATGGCCTTCTATGCTGAGAATTTTCTTGTTATTTAGGATGGTATTTTTGTTCACCTTACCTATCTTTACCGACATTGGAATCATGCATTATGGTTCTCTTTGGGCTCTTTTAGGGTTGGTTCTCATCGTCTTAGGCTCAAACTAATCACCATATGGATCAGGTTGATCGATTATGCTAGTTATGCACTCTGATGGAGGTTGAGACTGAGACTCACTTCACATTTCATTATCCTCATTACTATGAGATCAAAGGGAGATTCTATTTCCTTTTTAGAGACTATTTTTCTCTCTCGATGTTGTTCAGCTATATTGATCAGCGATGTTTAGCACTTTATCTTTAGGAGGCCACCCATTTTTGAGAGAATAACTTGTAGTCCTTTCATCAGAGATGAACTTCTGATTAGCTCATTACCACCTTTTTCTCTCCCTTGTCTCCTTTGTGGGGTTTGAAAAGGTCTTTCACTACTTCACATTTCAAATTTGTCAAACATTGTACCAGTCTCTACAGGCAGCATTAGTCCTATAGGGGTTCTTCACGGCATCTGAAGACTATGGATTTTCCATGGATGTACCTCTCTATTACGGATTTCTTTCTGACAATGAAGGACCCTTAGTCCTTACCTTGTCTTTCTTTCTTCTTGTTTCTTTGTCCCTTTTTAGTCACCATTTGGTGCCTTTGCTTGGCTGGCTCTTCTATTTGTATGCTCAGTCCCATAAACCGTTTTGGTTTTTCGTGGACATTAATAATTTTATCTTATCGTATCTTATCTTAGGTAAGGCTTTAGTGAATATGCCAACAATTTGGTCTTTAGTATGCACATATTCTAACTTCAATTCTTTATCTTGAACTAGTTCCCTCAAGTAGTGATACTTTATATCAATGTGCTTTGTTTTAGTGTACATCACTAGATTTTTGAAATCTTAATAGCACTTGTATTATCACAATAGATAACTACTAGATCTTTAATTTCTTCTTTCATACCTTATAGTAATTACTTTATCCACATGATGTTTGAATCATTCACTGTAGCTACCACATACTAGGCTTTAGTTGTTGATTGGGAAATACAATTTTGTTTCTTTCTTGTCTATGACACCAATCTCTTTCCTAGAAAGAATGCACCTCCACTAGTGCTTTTTCTATCATCAATATTTGTTGCCCAATCAGAATCAGTGAATAGCTTCAATTCAAATCTACCACTTCTCTTGTAATATAAGCCATAGTATTCTATACCTTTCAGATATTTCATTATCCTTTTCACTTCCATCATGTAATTTTTTTAAGGATTTGCTAAAAATCTAGCAACTATACCAACTACTAATACAATATTAGGTCTAATATGAACAACATATTACAATTTTACAATCATGGATCTGTATAATATTTAGTTCACATCAACATAATCATTATTCTTAGATAGCTTATGTCATGTAGACATAGGTGTGCTCACTGGCCTTGAATCTTCCATACCAAAAGTCTTTAGTATATCCTTGATGTATTTGGATTGAGTAATGAAAATAGAAAACTTCATTTGACATACTTGTAATCAAACAAAGAATTTGATTTCACCAAACATGGACATTTCAAATTCCTTCTTCATTTCATTAACAAATGATTTGCATAATGCTTCTCTTCCTCCAAATATAATATCATCAAAAACTATTTTAGGTAGCAGTACTTCATTGTTCTTACCATTCTTAAAATATAGATTACTATTATCATTTGTCCTTTCAAAACCAATCTTCACCAAATAATTATGCAGTATTTTATACCATGCTCTTGGGGCTTGTTTCAATCCATAAAGAGCTTTGTTCAGTTTGCATACCATGTTCTTCTTGTCTGGATCTACAAATCCTTTAGGTTGTTCAATATACACTTCTTCCTCAAGTACACCATTCAAAAATGCAGATTTGACATCCATTTGATATACCTTGAAATTTTTGTAGGCTAAATATGCAAGTAGAGTTTTGACTCCTTCAACTCTTGCCACAGAAGAAAAAGTTTCTCCATAATCAACTCCTTCTTATTGAGCATATCCTTTGCATACTAGTGTTTCCTTGTTTGTTGTTACTTCTCCATTTTCATTGAGTTTGTTTCTAAAACCCATTTTGTTTCAATAACATTTTTGTCTTTAGGTCTTGGAACTAAAGTCCAAGTATTTTTCTTCTTAATGTGGTCAATTTCCTCATTCATTTCCTGAATCCAATCTTCATTTTCTAAAGCATCTTTTATTGATTTGGGCTCAAATTCACAAAGTAAGCATGTATTATCTATGAGTCTTTTCCTTGCAATAACACTTGATTTAGCATCACCAATGATTTGATTAGGTTTGTGATGTCTTCTTACAAACTTTGCTAGCATAGGTAGTTGCCTTCTTTGTTATTCTACAGGTTTATCTTGAAAAATAATCTCAAGCTCAGTTTCTCTTTCTTGTCCAAGTTTTGGTCTTGTTTTTGTATGCTCGACATTTTCTATGTGATGGTTGACATTGGATGTCGGTGACTCAAGATCTTCAGTCTATTTCTCGACACCCACTCTCTGTTGCTTGACAATTTGTTGTTACACTACATCATTTCCTATTTGTTGGAAAATTGCAACTTGATTTGTTTGTTCATCTGTCCAGAATGTTGGGAGCACCATCATCCATATAGATGAACGTATTACATAATCTTCAAGTTCTTCATTGCATGAAATGTCACCTCTTTTTGCAAATTCTTCAACTTTCACATTTTCACTTTCCACAAATTTGTTAGTGTTAGAGTTCAAACACTTGTAAGCTTTAATCTTGGTGGAATATCCTAGGAATATACTTTCATTACTCTTTGCATCAAGTTTTCCATTCCTAGTATATTTAAGTATATAGCATTTACTTCCAAATATTTTGAAATATTTGATATGAGGAGCATATCCATACCATAATTCAAAAGGTGTAACATTTGTACCTTTCCTAACTTGTACTCTATTCAAGGTATAGACAACAATACTAACAACTTCTCTCTAATACTTCTTTGATACACTCTTCTCCATAATTAATGTTCTTGCACAATCCATTATTGATTTGTTTCTCCTTTCAGCTAGCCCATTTTGAGGAGGGGTCCTTGGTGCTGATGTCTATCTTTTAATTCCTCTATCAAGAATGTATTGAACTCATTTGAAATGAATTCACCACCTTTGTCTGATTGCAAGCACTTCAGACTCTTCCCTATTTCATTTTAAACTCTGACTAAATACCACTTGAATAATTGAAAAGCATTAGATTTAGCTTTAAGGAACATCAAAGTCATCATCAACAAATAGAATAAATTTTTTTATCTCCACAATAACTTTGAACATCAATAGGTCCACATAGGCCAATATGAAACAATTCCAAAGTACCACTAGAAGTTTATCTTTTGCTCTTAAAACTAGACTTGGTCATTTTTCCTAATTGACATTGTTTACACATAGCATTGTCAATCTTCTTTAGTTTATGCATACCTCTTACTTTCTTCATCTTACTGATATTCACCAAATTGTCAAAGTTCATATGACATAACCTCTTGTGCCATAACCAAACATCTTGTTGTGCAAACAAACATGTCTCATTAGATAAATATAGATAGAACAAGTTACCTCTTGTTTGATCACCACTTCAAATTAGCTTACCATCAACTTCATATATCTTGGCCTTCCTATTATGAAATTCAACTCTATAACCTAATTTGTTCAAATATGAAACACTCAAAAAATTGTAGTTAAGTCCTTGAACCTAGTAAACACTGTCACCTTTTATCTTGTTAATTAGTTGAATAGTACCTTTACCTTTTACAGCACATGAGATATCATTACCAAATTTAACACATTCACCTTCATATGGACCAATATCCTCAAATTTGTCTTTATATCACTAGTAATATGATTGGAGCATCCATTATCAATTATCCATCTACCACTTTTGTTTATATATGAGATTACTGAAGTTTTCTCATCTTCATCAGAATCTTCTTTCATAACGAAATAAACAAATTCATCATCATTACTTTTAGGTTCATTGTCAGTTTCTTCTTCAACAATATAACAAGATGTCTTACCTTTGTCATCATTATTTCTCTTGTAGTCTTTATCATCTCTTCTTCCTTTGTACATGTTTTCCTTGCTGTCATCTTTATCCTCTTTGTCAAGACACCTATCAACAATCTAACCAAATTTGTTTCATGAAAAAATAATAATAGGTAGTTTACCTTTGCATTTACCTCTTCTTCTTCTAAATCATTTTACAATAACGGCTTCAAGTTTTTCAAATTTTTCATCAGAACTATCACTATCACTCTTCACATGTTTTCCTTTCCTTTTTCTAAGAACCAATTGTGACTTAAAGGAGTATTCAATAGTAGTAGGTGTCTAGTTATCAAATTTAGACATCTCAAAAGTAGTAAGTCTACCAATTACACCTTCCAAGGTCAAAGTGTTACTTGGTGTTCATCTTAATTCTTGAATTGCAGAAAATCTAATGTCATATATAGGGAGTAGAGTCCTCAATACCTTTCTTATTACTATTTCATATTTGATTTCTCCATTTGCACCAAAAATAGCATTTACAACTTATTTGACTATTATGTTGTATTGCACTATATTCTCACCTTTTGTCATTCTCATGTCATCAAACTTACTTCTCAGGCTCTCTGATTTGGTTCTCAAGACATTGTCATCACCTCCATATGTGGTTTTCAATTTGTCCCACATATTTTTTTCACTATCACAATCTTTTAAGTTATCAAACTTGGTATAGCTTAGGGCTGAGGCAATTTCCAACATTTCTTGATTGTGTTATTTCTTTTGCTTCAGTTGTTTAGCTATTAGAGGAGTAGTTGTTACCTTCATTGTCCATAAAGTTGATAGCAACATCACTAATACTAGATATATGTGACCTCATCAAGGTTTTCCATGCAAGAAAGTTCTCCTTGTTTAGCTTTGGTACATCTCTCTTGTGAGTCATGATCTCTAGCTTTAAGTACCTTCAAAATTTTCTCTATAAGCACTGAGCTCTAATACCAATTGTTAGAAATTTTTAGAATAATTGAGAGGGGGGTGAATTAGTTACCCAAGGTCCATATGTACCATTTGAGAAATTAAACATAAAACATTCATTGTTCTGCTTATCCTATTGTTGCTCGGTCTCTATTGTACTGATAAACAAAATTATTGTCTCAAACATAACATACTTTGCTAAATGTAAACTTTATCAAATGTAAAACATATAACGAATTCATCACAAATTTGACACCAGGATTTTATATGGAAACCCAATTTGGTAAAAACCACCAACAACATGTCACCACTTTTTCACTCTTTTGAAGTGAGCACTATTAGGAGCCAACCTTATTAAAGGTTTATAATACACACTGCTAAATGTGACCTTATTCTAGGATTTAATCACTCTATTAGGAGTGGCATTATCAGAGGAATTTGATCATTCCATTTATAATGTTAACTTGTTAAAGGATTTACATGAACTATTAAATATTTTAAATGACTCTTAGGTCAACCTCTATTAAAAGGATTTCAATACAAACTATTTACAATGATTAGAAAGAAAATAATAGGTTTTGATCTATATGATTACAACTCACTTTGAAAGTTCATATCACTATTTGGTCCATGTGTTGATTCATTGATAAGCTTCCCATTGTCATCTTTGTTCTTGATTCACTTGGTAACCCTTCAAGAAATCAATCTTATCCTTTCAACAAAACTTAAGCCATCTGTTCTGATTCACTTATCAATATCAACATCTATGCAAGCAATCTCCTTGTGTTTCACTTTCACTCTCACACACTTGTATTCACCCTTGTGCAACTCTGATTCACCTTTCTCTATGTGCCACCTCCACACCTCTCTCTTGTTTGGCTCTATACCTATTTAAATAGGTAATTCTTGCTTTATTATTTTCCACGATCACCATAGATCTTAGAGTTTATGATCAAGATCGTCATGATTCATTGTATCTCCCCATCTTCTTAATTATCCTCTAAAAACTTCTTTAAAATTTGTCTATTAGGTCTTTAACTAATCCTCACCTTGAATTTAATGATCCAACTTATCAATCTTATCTTCAACATAGTTTACATCTCCCAATAAATCAACTTAGGCTAGGAATCATGATTTTCCTCAAATTCATTCTCAACATTGTTACTCAACAATCACTAATTTCTAACACTCAGACATTATTGAATTACTTTGTTGCTATAAAACTTCTAGCTTAGCATCAATTATCTTTCTTGTCGATACTGATGCTTGGTTAATACTAGATTTGCTCAACACTTACTATGGCTTGACTGGCACTAGAATCACTCGGCATTCCTTAACCTTTTACTTTGTTGCTCATCTTAGCTTTAATTTCTTGATATAAACAACCACTTTGTCTCATCAAAGTCTATCTAATCAAATTTTCATTGTAGCTTCATTTTCATAACTCAATCTTTCCTTTAGGTGTTATTGTTATGAGCAATTTCTCAAATCCTCTTCACTAGTCAAATAGATATGACATTTAGATTAGGTAGAAATATGTCTTATTAGTATATTTGACATAAATGAAAAAATAATAACTATTCTAATTGTAAGTTTCCAATATTCAGCGGGAGTTGGGTCTAGTTAGAATGATTAGTATTGAAGAGGCCTACCAATTTTCCCTAAGAGTAGAGGAAAAGTTGAACAAGAAGTTTGAGAGCAAGCAAAGTGGAAGAGGTCATGGTGGAAGATCTACCAAATGATCTTGTGGAGGTCAAAATGAAGATTGTAAAAGAAGTTTGAGCTTAGAAGTAGTCATATTCAGAGGGGAAATAATTTCAATATTTCCCATGATCACAATAATAGAGTGAAAGAGGAAGAGGATAGGACTACGAAGAGGAGATTTATGTGGAACATGTTTTCATTATGGAGAAGAAGGTCACAAGGCTTAGGAATGTTCTCAACACCAAGGAAGCTAAGATAGGAGGGTTCAAGGCCAAGTAAGAGTTGTGCATGTGGATGAATATTCCAGATCATCACATTCTAAAGATGCTAAAAGAGGAGAATTCCTAGTTAATAGTAAAGTCTTGTTGAGTGGTGAGAATGAACTTGAGCAAAGGAGGATCTTGATTCATACTAGGTCCATGTATGGGGATATGTGTTGTGATTTGTTTATCAATAGTAGAATTTGTGTTAAGAGGAGATGGTAATAAAGCTCAATCTCGAGAGGAAGAAAGATCCATGCCCATACAAGATTTCTTGGGTGCAAGATGACCACAAGGTCATGTTTAATGAACATTGCCTTGTGAAGTTAAAGATTGGGAGCTCCCATGATGAGGTACTATGTGATCTTATATGCATGTCATATGTTGTTGAGTAGATTGCAGCAATTTGAAAGACATACTATACATGATTTTCAGATGAATACCTATTTCTTGACAAAAGACAGAGTGAGACATAAGCTAAATATGGTGAAGGACATAGAATACAAGGTATAAAGTAATGTAAGAATATGTTTTGCTGATGGAATGAAGTTCCTAAAAGGTATGAGACACAAGGATGTGTTTTTCTATAATTCCAAAATTTGATAAAGAAGTAGTAGAAGTTGTACCTACAAAAGTTCCATATTTGTTGGATGAGTTTCAGGATATTGTATTTGATAATGTGCATGATGGATTACCACTAATGAGGAAGATTAGGCATCAAATGGACTTCATTCCAAGACATAGTTTTCTAAATAAGGTAGCATACATAATGACACTAGTAGAAAGTGAATAGTTCAACATGCAAGTACAAGAGTTGCAAAATAAGTTGATTTGAGAGATTTTGAGTCCATATTTTATATCATTAGTATCATTTCCAAAGAAGAATAGGGAATGGATGATTGTATAAATTCTAGGTCTATCAATAGGATTAAAATCAAGTACACATTTCCTTTTCCAAGGATGGATGATATTATAGAATGTTTGAGTAGAGATGCGTATTTTAAAAAGATAACATATGAAGAGTGGATATCACCAAATTCATATTAGAGAAGGAGATGAATGGAAGACTACCTTCAAGACAAATGAAGGGTTGTGCGAGTGGTTAGTAATGCCTTTTGAGCTAACCAATACACCAAGCACTTTCATGCAGCTCACAAATGAGGTATTAGAAGAATTTATGGGTAAATTTATCAATGTTTACCTAGATGATATATTGATCTTTAGTAAGACATTAGAGGAGCATATAATGCATATTTGTAGGGTGTTTGAAAAGTTAAGGGAAAAGAAGCTGTTGATTAGTTTGAAGAAGTGCATATTTATGAATGTTAAAGTTTTAGTCAATTCGGATGTATTTATCCTTTATATATGTGTGTTTATTATATGAGATAATTTAATATAATAATAATATATATAACTATGGTTAGATATATTATTATTACTTATTATAATTATATAATAATAGTATTATAAATATGTTATAATATTAATTATATAAATAGAGATGTATTTGGAAAACACATACCACATATTATGGCAATGTTAGTACATTTGCAGCAATCCATAATTTTAACATGGTATCAGAGCAAAAATCCTAGGAGGGATATCTCAAGAAAGATGTTGAAGATTGGATGATCTTGATAAGTGTCTATGTGTAATATACAGATACTAGAAGAATAGAGACCAATTCCATATTTAGTGCAATTTGAAATGCAAATTCATCGGTCATCATAGAGTAGTGGAAATATTATTGGAAATCGACTCATGATGTGGGAGACATGAAGTAGTGACTCGACATCCAAAACAAGTCTTTGTTATAAATAGTAGTTATCAAAGAAGAGATAATGTTCTGGGACATTTACATCCAACATCTAATAACATGAGCACATATATATGAAGAAAATATAGGATGCGGAGTGAATGAGGAAATGACATGGTAATATCACATTGATTGATGCCAATGATGAATGTTGATATCACTGATAATACTTTCATTATACTAAGTGTAATAATGAATGCCATTTTCATCATTGATCCTTAGTTCTATAGTCAACCTAAGATGTCAAGTTTGCTAGCTTTCAATCCAAATTTTACATTCATGTTCATTGCAAATTGAGTTGTTAAAATGGTGATGCATAGGAGATCCAATTTTATTGGTATGGTTTTTCCATGAAATTATCTTAGTGTTTGTATTTGCACTAAGTCTCAGAAGCAACACAAGAGTGTGCCAAGGTATCATGTGATAGGGAGCATGGGAGTTGTGGCAATGAACCTAGTTCTTCTCTCGTACAATTTGAGCTTCCTTGGAGATCGATGGGGACATCATTTAATATGGGTGTTGTGGAAAATGCACTTCTCCACGCTTCTTATTTGACAACTCGCCCAATTTGGCTATCCCTGGTGGACATGGAGCATTCTAGTTATGGCACACTACCAAGACATGGACTACAAATGTAATCAACATCATAACTAGGTTCACAAATGCAATGAGAGCTATATGCTAAATGTTGTGCAGTCAGTATAGAAGAAAATTGATGCAAATTGAAAGAAAACTCAACATTCAATTACTAGTGTTCAAATAAAGAAAATTGATATCAAGTCAGCCAGAGGTCAAGCAAGTTTATTTGCTTATAAGAAGTAGAGAAGATTCCACTAGAACATTGACACTAGATATTAATGGAAGCCCAAGATTTACATTCTAAAATTGCAAAATCTCACCTGAGAGGTTACTTGGATCACTTTTACTAAACGATGATTGTATAGAGATGCATCTACTTGAGTTTTCCTAGCAACAAGAATCAAATTTGCCAAGGCAGTGGCATTTTAAGGGGATCAAACAACTTTTTTTTTTCCATAGATTTGAAGTTACTTGGAAGACAACAAATATCTCTTATGAAGGGGATATCAGATTACCAAAAGCGGTAATATCATTGAGTCCTGATAAAATGAAAAGTTTAATGAACAAAGATTGAATTAATATTATTTAAGCATAAAGGAAAGTTAGTGATACATATTGAAAGGATCATTGTTTTCAAATTATCAAGCGGTAAAACTTCAATCACGTGATGTGGGACATATAAATTCATTAAAATGGTCAACAAGTAGGACTAACCCCATCAAACCAACATCACCATCATACTATAAACAAGTACCATCGAGGATAGAAGAACACAAGGAAACAATGTGAGAACTAAATTGAGTGAAGAAGAAATAAACCATTGCGTAAGCCAAGGTCAGACAGGCACTAATAAATCACAAGAAGAATAAATAATATGGTTCACTTGATTGAACGAATAACTAGTGATGAAGTATAAATAGGGACTGGTATCAATCAGAAAGGAAGCTTCAAGGGTGTGAGCATCAGATTCTTCAAAATAAAAATAAAAAACCATAAGGAATATAAGGAAAAACAAAGTTTGATGAGGGGATCTTATTTCGGCACTGAATAGACACTTTATTAGTGCAAAGCATTGATGTATGGTCCTGATTCTCCGGAGCTTCTAGAAAGGGTGATTAATTAATGGGGGCATATAAGAAGCAAAAAATAGATGATAGAGAAACAAATACAAAGGATAGGGGTTAGCTAGTGATCATAGGAAGTATGAACCCTCTAGTGTGAGCCAATTAGAGGAAAGAGAAAGTGCAAGCAGGGCCCTTGACACTAAAAAAGAGTTGCATGCCATGCAAGCATAGAAGGTGCCACCATAATGGGAGAAGCAAGAAAGTAAGAACGAGATTTATAAGGAATTGAAAATATATAAAAGTTGAGTGCTTAGTAAATGGTGACAACATCAGAAAGGGACCCATTGAGCAATGGTGTGAAAATGAGACATTCAATATGGAATCCATCGATATATATAAATAGTGCGTACATTGGAAAAGACAAAAATTATAAGTAGTAATCTACAATGGAATCCCATGAACAATTCAAGGGAAGTCAAACTCAATTTGAGGTTAGAACTCATACTTGTCGACCTATCCTTTAAAGGTTATCTATGATACCTTACCAAAGTAAACAAAAGCAAGTTTAAAAGGTGTTTTCACAAGAAAATAATCACAACATATAAGGAAGGTGGGCCCTTGCTAGTGTTTAAAGCATCGCGTCCCCACACACTTGATAAGAGTAAGGAGTTAGAGAACAAACAAAAATGCATATAAATTGGATACATTGCCATGTGATTGGAGAGAATAGGTAACTGTGATAACAAATGCTAAAGGGGATTATCTAATAACATCTCAGTATTAAAGAGATATCATGTTAAGAAGTTTAATGCACCGATTAGTTTGAAGTAAGTATGCATGACTTATTATGAAGTTTATGTATTATTTGTGCAAGTGATTTGTTAATAATATAAGTTGTTTACATTAATAAGTTTATGGTGAATATTTGAATCTCTCTCTCTCTATATATATAATTTTTTTTTTCAAATAAATTTCTTATGAATATAAGTGAAATTGGTCACTTCAGATTTTCATGTGGCATTAATAAGAAAAATAATATGTTGAAAAATATAGATTATAGTATATATAATATAAGATGGAATATATGTTTATATGTTTGAAGTATCTATAATATTGGAATGAACTTATAGAATTATGCATATCTATTTATTGACTATTATTATAGTCTCTCTTATTTTTATTATATTTTTCAATAGAGTTTTGTGCCTTTGATCTTTTCTTCTAAGTATAATTTTGTAGGAAGAGGGAGATTAATATTTAGAGGAAGCTTGTAGTTATTTCATTAGAGGAAACCTTAAAGGAAAGGGAACATATAGAGGATAATGATTTAGTTAACCTTTTGGTGATCTTATTCAAATTGATTCAAATGGAAGAAAGCATGATGAGATGGATTCTCCTAGTGATCAATAAATTGGAGAAGTTAAGAGGATTGTAATTCATGAATATATCTTGTGACTATGTGATTTAATGAGCCTACCCCTTGTGTACATCATAAGGATGTGATGACTTCCAAACGATGACACTTGTATTTGCAAAGTTACTGTAAGGTGATGATCTTACAATAACTTGTATTATGTGATATCACACCTTAGTCGAGTACTTGGTGAATATCAGATGTTGATATTCTAGGAGACCAATTCTCTTGATATCAAATATGATATCAAAACCCTATTTGAGTAATTGGTGAATACCATATGTTGATATTCTAGAAGACCAATACTCCTAATATCAAATGTGATATCTTAGTGATGAATATCTTTTGATCAAAGAAATCCTTAAAACCTATTTTTCCTAATATTACCAATGGTGTAATATATGTCTTGTGTTTTAGCCTTCCTAGCTAAGATGGTGTCTTAATGTGTAGAAACTTCAGTTGGCTAAAAATCTATGTTATACATTTTGAGTAAGTGTTGTAATTAAATCATGAGAATATGCATCTTGTGAGACTTACAACTGAGTGCCTAGATTTCATTAAATTGACTATCTTTGAGTTGTCTATATTGTTGCATATTGGGTATGAGGTAAGTATGCATTTTGTGAGTCCAACAACTAAGAGCTTAGATGCCATCATGTTGATCATCTTTGGGTTAATTGGTAAATGCATACTAGGTATTTTAATAACTAAGAGCTTAGATGATAAATGTTGATCATCTTTAGGTTATTCAAAATACTAATCATCCTTTACCTTTGATTATCAGAATGTATTTATCCTTCTTGACTAAGAGAAAGTGTTAAAGTTTTAGTCAATTCTGATGTATTTATCCTTTATATATGTGTGTTTATTATATGAAATATTTTAATATAATAATAATATATATTATTATTATAAATTATTATAATTATATAATAATATTATTATAAATATGTTATAATATTAATTATATAAATTAACAAATAGATATGTCCCTTATAGGGATATGTCTATTCATGAGTTATGGTTATTAATACAAGGAGAGATGCATTTGAAAAACACATACCACATATTATGGTAATGTTAGTACATTTGCAACGATCTAGAATTTTAACAATGAAGAAAGAATTAATATATGTGGGATTTGTAGTTTTAGCAGAAGGTCTAAAAGTAGACCCAAAGAAAGCGAGGCTACTCTTAAATGACCTACTCCAAAGAGTGCTACTGAGGTCAGATCTTTTCATGGTTTGGCTAACTTTTACATAAAGTTTATCAAGATTTTTAGTAGTGTCTACGGACCCTTGATTGAAATAATAAGAAGGGATAAGAAAGAGCTTAAGTGGACGACATGAGAAAATAAAAGTTTTAATCTATTGAAACATAAAGTTATAAAATAACTTGTTTTATTACTTCCATATTTTTCTAAGGTGTTTCAAGTAGATTATGATGCTAGTGGTGCTACAATAGGATTTATTTTGAGCCAAGAAGGTAGATATGTCGCTTATTTCCCTGAGAAGTTAAATAATGCCAAGAGGAAATACTATGTTTATGATAAAGTCAAGACATTATCTTCTTCCTAAGGTGGTTTTTTTTTTTTTTTGTTATATTGATCATCAAGCTTTGTAATATTTGAATAGTCGAAGAAAGTTGAATTAGAGGCATTTGAAATGGATTGAGTTTTTGTAGAGTTACACATTTGTTTTGAAACATAGGAACAAGAAGTATAATATGGTTGCAAATGCTCTTACATAGAAATATATTTTTCTAATAGAGATGCAAATTGAGGTGGTTGGATTCAAGCAACTCTAGAATTTATATCTAGGGGATCTTGATTTCGATGAATCTTGGAAAGCTTGTACAAAACGTATTATTCTAGACAAAACCAAGTGGTGATATTTGATCATGTAGAATGGTATGATATTCATAGAAAGTCAATTATGCATTGCAATAAGTTCTATGAGGGAGAATCTCATCAAGAAGAAGCATAGTGAAGGATTGGATGGACATTTTGGTCAAGATAAAACCATTTCTCTAGTTAGTGAGAATTATTATTGGCCATAGTTATGCGAAGATGTCAAGAAGTTTGTACATATTGATAGAGTATGTTAGATGGAAAGAGGAAAAACAAAGAATACAAATTTATATCAACATAACCTATACCAAAGAAGTTATGGGAGGATATTAACATGGACTTTGTTCTTAGTTTACCAAAGACTCATTGAGGGCATGATTTAATTTGCATAGTAGTTAAAGTTTTCAAAGATGACATATTTTATTCCCTATAAGAAGACAAATGATGTTGTTAATGTGGTAGAATTAATTTTCAAGGAAGTGATGATTATACTACATGGTAAGTGATGATTATACTACATGGTGTACCAATGAACATAGTTTCAGATTGAGACACTAAGTTTTTTGGGTATTTTTGGCACACTTATGGAAGAATTTAAAGATACATGTAAAGTTTAAATCATCACATCATCCAAAGACTTATGTATAGACAGAGGTATTGAATAGGAGTTTGGGGAATTTATTGAGATGTTTGGTTGGAGATAAGCCAACATGATGGAATCTTGTTTTTCCATGAGAAAAAATGGGATATAATAATTCTATCAACATGAGCACTAGTAAATTACCATTCTAGATTGTATATGCAAGGAGTCCCATAAATGCTTTAGAATTGAGGAAGTTAGACAAGGGGAAGATAAGTAGCACTGAAGATGAGGATTTTACATAAAACTTGAAGAACATAAATGAGGAGGTAAGGAAACACATTACAAAGATGAATACACACTACAAATCTAAGATTGGTGGGAAAAAAAGGCATAATGAATATCAAGTTGGGGATGAAGTCATGGTTCATTTGAAGAAGGAGAAATTTCTAGTACTCACAGATCACAAGTTGAAAATAAAGAAATTTGGACCATGTAATATATTGGAGAAGCATGATTCATGAAATTCTTGTGAAGTAGAGCTTTCTACTAAACTGAATATTTTTCTAGTATTTAACATTTAAGAGATGACAAAGTATAATGAAGGTGTTGAAGATGAGGTCACATACATGCAATGGAGTATTTTGGCAACTACTTCAGCTACAAAGGGGATTGAGGATATACTAGACAATCATATTGGTAGAATCAAAGGAAACAAGACATAAAAATATCTAGTCAAATGGAAAGGATGACCTCTAGAAGATTCATAATGGCTGACAAGGGAGGAGGTTAATGTCTTGGTTTTTCTCTAAACACTTGAGACAGGATAAGGTCACCTCTCAAATTACCCCAAGTGTGTGATGTAAGAATCTTGGATATAAGGGCAATCTTGCATCACTAATTTTTTTTTATGTTTCTATCTTTTCAATAAGGGTTGTTTCAATATAGAGTTTTTATTTGTGGAAACTTCCTATTTTCACTAAGTTGGTCACATGAGCTCAAAATGTTCTGTTTTAATGGGTGGATGTTTATCTTAGATATATCATCTTGTTAGTTGATTTTAATTTCCATATCATATGCATTGTTGAACTTTTTGAGGATTTTTCATATAAATTTTTGGTATAATAACTTTGAGCTCAATCTTGAAGGCTTTAAAGGCTCTAGAATGAGGTCAAACCCTAGTTGATGATGTTTATGTGATCAGGGTGCTAAAGATCAAGATTTATCATTTCCTAAAGGTAGTTATAATTGTAAATAGGAGTAATGATTAAAATATATGGCCTCTAAAAGATGGTCTACCTAAAAATATAATTTGTAATTGTCTTGAGCTAACTCTAATGTAATAAAACATAAAAAATAAACTAATTTTAGGTTGGTCAATGTCAAGGGTTAAGACTAAATTCCTAGAACCTTCTTAGGCGATGGAAAATTGCTTATATAAGGAAGGCTTGTAGGATTGTTTAGGAAATTAAAGGTGATTGTTTGTAGCTCTATCTAGTATAATATTGTAAGGAAAATACCCATGTGGCTTCACATTTTGTATTTTTTTAAATAGTAAATCCATACTTTTGGAGATAATAAGAAGTCCACTTTTTGTTCTTGTGTATAGTTATTATTTCTCTATTTTTTGTTATGTATATATGGTTAAAGAGATTATATTTCCACATTCCATTAAAATTATTGGTAATAGTTCCTAGATTAGATTGTGTTGGATTTTTTACCATCAACATTTTGAATCACACTATGTGATTCATCATCAAGATAAGAGAGAAAGAGTTGTAACACTACACTCATCCTGATGATGAATCACTTAGTGTGATTCAAAATGTTGATGGTAAACAATCCAAGATAATACAATCAAGAAATCATTACAAATGATGTGTATATGGTATTAAGGGAAGCACCCTTCATCAATGTGTGTGTGTGTGTGTGTGTGTGTGTGTGTGTGTGTGTGTGTGTGTGTGTGTGTGTATGGGTGTGTATGTGTATGTGTTCATGTATGTATATGAGTATGTGTATATGTATGGGTATGTGGATGTCGATGTGGATTTGGATGTGGATGTAGATGTTCATGTATACGTGTATGCCCTTGTACATATGCATGTGCATCTATATGTGCATGTGTATGTGTATGTGCATGATGTGTGCATTTGTGTGTGTGTGTGTGCGCACGCGCGTGCGCGTGTGCACACATGTGCATGTGCATATGAATGTGCATGTACATGTGAATATAAATGAGCATACAAACAATATCTCAAATCTCAATCATAACAAAAATAACAGTAATCTCTAGTACACAATATTTATATCTAGTTATATATACTCATGACACTATGCAAATATCTTTTTTCTCTTCTCTCTTGTATTTACAAGTTCTTCCATCCACACTTGCAAATTTTATAATATATACATCTCAAACTCATAAATTGTACAACTATAATCAAATTTTCAAAATGTTAATAACAATAAACAATTTGACTACCTAATATCTCCCAAAATAGTCTAGTAGGATGTGTGTTGCTCCTTGTGTTAGCTTCACATGCGAACAATTTATTACCAACAACATCATGAGAACCATTTATTCAAACTCTCTGGTGAGTCATTTAATTTTTTTATAGAGCACATTTGATTGAATTTCCTAAAGCATCATGTTCAAACTTTCTATATCCACAAATGAAATAATTATAAATGTGTAATACATTATCATTTTTTCGATATCTACAAAAGTGCATAAAAAGGTCTTGATATTTTGAATCATAACACATCCCCATAACCATACAAAATTTTATTTCATTCACATACATTTTACATTTGTGTATTCCTTCCTCTTGAATGATGCAATGCCCATATAACATTCAATGAGTGGTAATCAATGTATTTACTAATTTAGCCCATGCTTACATAGATGATTTCACTCATATTGAAACACTTATGAGGAAGCATTAGAGAATCTAGAAAAATATTATAGAGACATCAATATCATAATCTATCATCAAAAATTAAAAATATCAAGTGATAATAAGATTAGTCCCATGTTTCCAAATAGGATATTGGGGTAAAAACCACCAAAATTAAAGTAATTAAAAATCTAATAGTCTTTTTCAAACCAAGCATGATGTTAAGAGTCTCTTCCATCATTAATTTATTATTGGAATTTTATTATAAAAATATCAAAATAAAATCACCACTATTTTCTTTACTAACCAAAGACTCAAAATTTGAATGGACTACAACATGCTAGGAGGTTTTTTCTAACACTCAAAACTTTCTTGACAAAGACACTTATTTTACAAGGACCAAAGTGGAATCTTCAATTTCACATTCACATTGATGCTTCTGAACATGTTTTTGGAGAAGGGTGTATGCAAGAGTTGAGTTCACTTGTTGACCAAAACGTTGAACTAGTTTTCTATATTTTCAAATTTTGGGCTATTAATTTAAGAAATTGAAGTACTTAAAGATTATTTTTTTACATAAATCATATAAACAAAATGTAGTATTCATAGTCTAGCTTCCAAATATGTAATTTATTTATATACCTCAAGGATATAAATTGATTTTTAATAGGTATTTCTAAAACTATTATATAAAAGTCACTTATTTTGGGATATACATGTCCCATCTTAAAATGGATGCACTTGCATTTTAAGACCTTTTAGAACCCTTTTCCATAATACACTTTTAGACCACGGATGAAATTGTGCTCAATGTCTCTTTTTATCCTCTCCTCTTCCATTTCACTCTTCTTTGTCATCTCTCTCCTTCTGAAATGGTCTTCTAGGTGTTATTTTTCTATCATTTTGACCATATCAGCATGTTATCTTCCTACCCTCTCTTGGCACTTTTTGTGGCATGTCTAATCTATCCTTTGGGACTAGGTCAACCTTGGTCAACCTAGTATAGACTAGGTCAACCTAGGTTGACCTAGACTCTAGTGATTGTAGGGTTCATGGCTTGAAAGTCCTCATGTTTTCTAATTATTTAGTTCTACTCCCCTATCCACTTGAGTTATTTTCTTGCCTAAAAACTAGTATAAAAGGAGGCTTGGGGGTTTCATTCTCATATCTTATCTCAATCATTACTCAAGTAATTCAAGCTCTTGCTCTCTAGTGAATATTTTTTCCTTTTGCATTCAAGGAGTTCAAGAATTCAAGCCTTTTTCAAGCATTCAAGCAAGGAGATTTCTTTCTAGCATTAAAGAATCCTTAGTGACCATTTCCTCTTCAAGATATAGCATATTGTTGGCCATCAAGGGAGGATATCTACATTAAGGTATTCATCTTCTTCTTCATTGAGGTATATTCATATCCATGAAACTATGATGGAATTATGGTAGACCCATCGCAATTGTAGAGATATCCTACATCCTTCATACCAAATCTAAGATCTACAATATAACACATTTACTTACATTCAAGGAAGTGAATCCTAACATTTAAATTTTTTTCAAGTCATTTACATTTACATTTCTCAACTACAGTTAATTCCTTAACCTAAGGTTGACCAAGGAAAGCCCTCATCAAACCCCAACCCCCAAACATTACTTTTATGTGTTTATTTTCAAGTTGGGAGTGAAAATGATTACAAATTTGGAACCTATAGTTTGTAAGCTTGCTGGAGTTGTTAGTTTTGGAGTTGCAGACTATGTCAACCTAGTTGTAGGATGTCCTTCCATGTCGACCTAGTCCTTCTATCTTGAATTCTGGGGGGATTTTGGGGTTTTGTTCCTTTCATCATTTTATTTTGAGATTTACGATTAGAACTTTAGAAAAGATTTAGATCTAAAAGTTCTTGAGGAAAAAAACATCTTCTTCTATGCATTTCAAGGTGCGTCTTTCATATTTCATTTCCTTTCATATCTTTATATTTCATTATCCTATTAAGGACCTAAGAGAGTGTATTTATTTGGATTGCATTCCTCTTTACAATTGGGATTTAGTATTAACACCCCTCTTCCTTTGGGTCCTAGCTAATCTCATTTAGATCATAAGTGGAATCATACTTAGAAATTCCCCTCTTTCCCTCTCTCTCACACACACTTGAATCACTAAGTGCTCTATAAAGTGGAAGTCTACATCCTATTAAAGTTCTTCCATTTTACCACTGAATATTTTGGTGAACTCGATATTGTCAACTCTTTATTTTGTGGTGTTAGATTTCTCCTTTTCACTAGGTATTTACCTTCTTTGGTGAACCCATCCACTTACCCTCTTTTCATTTTTGAAGTTAGATTGCTTTATGTGTTCTTTTACATAACATGTTTAGATCTAGCTTCTAGGAATTTCACTCATGCTATAAAAGTTATTTAAAGCATTTTTCAACTGTTCCTCTTTTCCTTTTTCTATAAAACAACATCCTCCTTTAAGATATGTTTCCCCTAAAAGGAATAAATCTATGGTATGTGATGTTTCCTTGTCCTTTATTACATCACCTTATACAAAACTATTAGAGGAAGATTACGATTTTAACCTCTCTTTTAATGCTCTTTCTCTCTATGAGGGAAAGTTATAGATTGATTTTAACATTTCTCCTATCTATTAGGACATCTTTGGTAGGGAGCATTTTTCTTTCAATTCCTCTCATTTTTCTTCCATGTTATGCTTTCTTGATAGAGATATTCTTCCCTACAATGATTCACCTATTTAGGATAAACCATTGGATGATGACATGGAATACTCTCTTCCACATGAAAGGACCTTACTTACAAATAATGATATTATGGATGTATCATCTAAGTATCCTTTTAGGGATACTTAAATCCTTGTATGTTTAAGGAGATGATTGGAAATATCTTCTACAACTACCCTTATAGGTGATGATTGGGGATCCTTATATTTCACACCAACCTTTATTGGACAATATAGAGTTAAGGACTAGTCATTAATGAGAGATCATGTAACTTCTTTCTTCACCAACTTTGTTTCTACTTCTACTCATGATTAATTTATTAAATCTAGTAATAAAAATAATACACTCTTAGGAAATGAGGGGTATAGGCACTCTTCTAATACCACTGTTGATCATAATTCACAATGTGTGCAATAAGATGTTGAATCTCATTATTTTCCCACATCCTCTCACATATATATTTGTACTAATCAATAGCTTATGTTACCTAATATTCTTTACGACAAGGTGACTACTAGGCCTAAACATAGTAAGAAACATAGTAAAAACTTATGAATCTTCTATTTTGCATGTATCACCATTATCATGATCACTCTACTAATAATTGTCAAACTTTACATTTTAAGATTCAACAACTTATTAATAAAGCGGTTATTCACATATCTCTAGATAATGACCTCTCTTTTTCCTCTAATTTATCTTGATAACATTTAAGTCCCTATTATGTTTCTCAACACCATGTAACAATTGTTGGTCTTCTTTCTGGGGGCTTATTATCATACATGGTTTTCTTTGTGAGTAGTATAATAAGTTTGTTTTCACTTCTCTTGCTCCTATACTTTGGGGGCAAGGGAATCATGTCCTTATCTATCTTTCTTGTAGATCCTTTATTTCCTTTAGTTGAGTGTTATTTGTTTTATTGTGTCACATCCAATCTTATATAATCAGCATGTGGGTTTTCATGGTAAATAGATCACTTACCTTGGAGACTCATAGTAGTGTATCCTCTTTTTCAAGTATTTCCTTTTTCACTTCTTGCATGGTGTCTCTGCATTCTATCCTTCCATGACCTCATAGGAGTTGTAACCTCTTGTGTTTGAAATGGATATTTCTTGTAGATACTATTTGGATGCTGGAATTGATTTACCCTTCTTCATCACTTCCTTAAGATGGAAAAATAAGTAACTATTTTTCCATCTTGTGGGGGGGGGGGGGGGGGGGGGGGGGCATACATGATCCCCTTGTTTTCTTATGTTTTATTTTTCAAATACACCATAAAGAGTACACTGAAATGACACAACTTTTTAGGGTGAACTACTCTCTTTTTACATGTCTTGGATTGGTTGACTAGCATGCCACACAAACTTTCTAGACCATTTGACTTATCCCAGTGCATACATAAACCATTCTCACAATGTAGAAGTACTATATCATGAGAGTGTAAAGAATTTTTTGGGTTTGACTATTGGGCACATAAACCCACAAGACCATTCAATCATCCATCTTGATTTTCTTTGTGGGATTCACTATTGGGAACACAAACCTTATTGGGAAAGTTGGTAACACACCCCTTCTCTCTCTTTCTATCTTTTTAGTGACATCTCTTTTATTGTGATTTTAGTATTTAATGAAGACTCAAGTTTCTTAGGGGCAAATACAGATACTACATATAGCTTAGATTACTTTAGCCTTGCTTGGTATTTTTTCTTGGTTATCTTAAAATATATGCATTGTTCCTAGCTTAATGATTTGTTTGTCTCCTAAGTTGTGATAAGATAATATTTTTCTTTTGACCTACTTTATCGTGAGTTTTAGGCAACTCATACTTCTCCTAAAGTGGGGGCCAAATGTATCACCATAAAATGGACACACTTGTATTTTAAGACCTTTTAGCACCCTTTTCCATAATTCCTCTCTCGTACCATGGATGAACTTGTGCTCAATGTCTCTTTTTCTCCCCTCCTCTTCCATTTCACTCTTCTTTGTCATCTCTTTCCTTCCAACTTGGTCTTCCAGGTGTTATTTTTCTACCCTTTTGACCATATCAGACTTGATCAATGAGGTTGAATCTCCATAGAAGGTTAGCTTCCTTTCTAATCAAGATGCACCTAAAACTATTCACTTGAAAAGAAAGGGGAAGAAGGATTTCATGAAATTGAGGTGGGTGTTGCACCAAATTGTATACTTAATCTTTCTCTTGGACCTATAACTATAGTTGGATTCGAAAGTATATAAATATTATTTGTAATAACTTCTAGATTCAATTGTGTTAAGTTTTTTGCACCAATGTTTCAAATCAGACTTTGTGATCCATCATCAAGATGAAAAAGTGATCACATTTTTCCTTGTGCTCACTTTTTCATCTTGATGATCATTCACGTAGTGTGATTCAAAATGTTGATGCAAAAAAATTAACACAATTGAATCTAGAAGTTATTACAAAGAATGTTCATGGATTGTGGAAATTTGTTCTATTTAGCATATAAATATACTATTCAAATATTTATGAACTTTAGTTCAATACATAGGTTAGAAACTAATTTCAACCTCAAAAGGAATACATGCATTCAATGAATAAAACTGACTAGTTAAAAATTTACAGAACATAAAAGACCTCAAGTGATGAAATAAATGCAAATATGAAGGTAGAAACCACTAAACATATGAATTTTAGAATAGGCTTAAAATATTATTTTCATTAAATCAAGCAAGGCATGATTAAAACTAAAAGAAAAATAGAATCTTTGTCATAGAACCAGAGAAGACATTATTTACAAAAGTGTACAACTTTTACTTTATATGGTTTAGATATAATCTAGATTAAAAATGACTGAAAGCACTAACTAGGGTTGAGTTATAGAAAATAGTATCACAACAAATTTGATTGTTGCAAGTTGATCTCAAACTATATAAGAAGATATGTGATCAATTAAAGAGAACAAATTTTGATAATCGATAGATCTTTACATCATTACATCAATATTAGATGTGCATTAGTACATCCTTTAATCAATAATCAAATCAAGTTAGGAAACACATCCCTTAAGTCCTGCAAAACTTTAAATGATCATGGTTGATCAGAAAGAAAGAAAAAATTAGATTGACTCCTGCCCCAAAATATCTTTTTACTAAACTCAAAGAAGATATAAAAAAATCTTTGCATATCTCTATCGCCACTTGAATTCATTTGAAATTTAATTTAAATATATTATTTTATGTATATTTGGCCTTAAGAAAGTTGTCACTTCATGCTAAAAGGGATTTGATCATAGAAACCTTTTAAATCAAGGTGGTAACCCATATATTTATATCATTTTAATGGGTGGGCCTACCACCTCACCCTTTTCCCTTACTAACAAGGCCCATTTCCAAATCTTAGTCTTTTGCTTTTATTTTCACTATGGTGTTTAAATAGAACATTATTTTCTCTTTGATTTCATTATTAGAATTTTAAATCATACAAGAATTTGACAAATTGATTTTATTTAATTTAAGTGAACACATGAGTTTCATTGACAAAACACTTTTAATTGGATTTAGTGCCAAGCATAATGGTAATTGGTATGATTTGTTGTGATAAAACCATTTCTATCCCTCATGATTATTATTGTCCCTATCAAATCCAATATTAATACAAGTATCACATGTGATACTAAAGACTTCAAACATACTACTTATATCAATCATCAAGTAGGGATGTTTGGTCCTTTCTTCTAGAATCTTAGTTAAATAGCAATATTTATAGGCTCTTCTAATGGAGTGCTAGGATCCCTTACTTATGAAGTTTATAATTCTACTCATGTTCCTTAAAAAACATAACATTTTTTTATCCCTAACACTAATTCCATGAAATATATCTAAAAATCCATACATATCATGTATTACTTCTACCATTATTCAACACAAACTAAAATAGTTTCTAGTTTTGAATTTATGTAGCCAAACTAAAACATTAGTATGACTGACCATTTCCAAAAGTATGATAAAAGATTGAAAATAGAGCATTAATCACTAAAACATCTCAAACATATCTTGAAGATCTGCAATTCTCATCTATGCATTTTTATTTCTCCTATTCTAGATTGTAACTCGATTTTTATTATGATATCGAGTTATTTTCCAATTCAAATAAATATTCAATATGTGCTTGAGAAGCTATGTTTTGTGTTGTTGATGTAAGTTAGAGAGTAAGATATCAAGGATATGAGGCTTGGAGAAGAATCAAAATATGCATATCACGACCTCACACAACTAGAAGCTTAGAGAATTGTCTTCAAAAATTGTTGGGAGGATGTGACTGAACTCATCACAATATACCTTTTCTCATCTCATCATTGTGACTCATCCACCTTAACTACAATTTAAACCTAAGAAATTATAGCTTTACAGCATGCCAATATGTCTACCCATCAAATGCATACCACACAAAACATCCTCACTTCCCTACACACAAAATTTGAGTGATGTAGGAGTATCCTAGGGCAGTCAAAAATATTGTATGCAAGAGCTTGATCTTGAGTTTGTGGAGTTATGGGTCATGTGGTTGGGGATCTATTCAAGGCATATTGGGGAACCTTTCCCTAAGTTTTCATGATTATTGGAGTAATCTTCTTGGAGTTAGATCCTTTTTAGTGTTTTTGGTAATGTGTTCCTAATTTATTGGCAAGCTTTGGAGATTGTATTCCTGAGTTTTGATCTGAGAGAGTTGGTGCATGCACTCTTGGATTTTGATAGTTGATTGGAACATGGACCTATGACTAAGTACACATGTTCTTATGTGGTATTATGAGTTAGTTATACATTGTAAATTTGGACTTGTCCTAAGTATTTAATTTATATCATGTATTTAATATCTATAGCAATTTGACTTCTGGCTTGAAGGATATATTTAATGTGGGTGTATTTATTTAATGTGATTGCAATAGGTTGACTTGTGGCTATGCAAGAAATTAAGGAGGGCTTGGGTTGTGTTGTAGGCATGATTTTGGATGATTCATCATCATGGGGAAGATGATTAGCTAAGATAAATGAAGCTTTAGTAGAGCTAGTAGCTAAGGGTGGGCTTGCAAAACAAGAAGGTTACTTGGTGGCTTACGAGCATGAGTTTAGATTCTTCTTGGAGTTCTCTACTAGGTTGTGGATATGGGTAAGCTAAGGATCAGATCTTATGAGATCTTGTTGAATATTTATTGTAATTACTAATGTATTTGGTCGTAACATGAAATGCCTTACAGTTAGACATGTTGGATGTAAATATGATGATTCCATTATGATAATTGTCATTCTATTGCTCTAAGTCTCATTTTTATTGTCTATATTTCATGTTGTGGTATTTTCTACGAGTTAGGACATCTCCTTTGGGGATTCTCTTTCATTGCACTATGTCATGTGGTATTAGAGTGAAGGTTGGATCAGGTTGATCTTATGGATTTTTTTCTTGGGTTCTCAAAGATCTTGGAAGATGCCTATGAGAAGATTGGACCCTAGGGGTGATTGATGATCTTTGTGATGCTATGGAAGCAAGGATCTCAGAGAAGTTTAAAGAAAATTTTATATATGAGATGGAGTTGATGAAAAGTGATATGGTCAATGAGATCATAAGTGCTACAAGTGATGTAGCTTGACATGCGAGTATTGAAGATGGTTTTGAGGAAGCCATTGAAGAATTAGAGGTTTTTGGATGGAGTGGTGAAGATAGAATTGGTGAAGTTAAGAGACCTATAAGAAATAGGGCTAGCCAGTTTGATATATTTGGAACTTGATTGAAGTTGAAGCATAGGATGGACTTTTCTAATATATTAGGTACTTTGAATCCTGAAGACCTGATTGATTGGAATGGTGAATTAGAAGACTACTTTGAGCTAGAGGATATTTTAGATCTACTCAAAGTGACGTTGTCATGGACTAATTTGAAAGAACATGCTTCTCTTTGGTGGAAAGAATTGCAAAAAGATAGAGAATAGGAAGGTGAAATGAAGATTCCCATGTGGAGATTGATAGTGACTAAATTGAAGGCTAAGTTCATTCTTGTTGATTATGAGCTTGAATTTTTTAAGAAGTTGTAAAATTTGAAATAGAAGGATTTGACCATGAAGGATTACACTGAGGAGTTCTACAAGTTAATAACTTCATCTGGACATAGAGAACTTTCTAAAGAAAAGGTGGCTAGATATATTAATGGCCTAAGATTCAATATTCAGGATGAGATTGGTATGTTGAATATTGCTTCGGTTGAAGATTCTTATTAGTATACTCTAAGGGTAGAATAGAAGTTGAAAAGAAGACATCAAGGGAAATCTTGAGGGTAGGAGAAAAAAAAATATTCATAAGAAGAATAAATAGATTGCTGAAGATGAACCACAATTTGTTGAATAGAGGAAGCAAAAAAATAGAGGTGTATTTAAGGAAGACACTTACTAATTCAAAGAGTGTTGCTTGGAAAGAAGACATTGGAACTTTTCAAAGAATAATTTTTTTTAGGACTCATTGTATGTATGGAGGTAAGATTTACAATGTAATTGTGGATGGTGGAAGTGCCAATAACCTAGTTGCTAAGGAGATAAACTTGGTTTGAAGTGAGTAAGATATCCTTTTTCCTTATAGGATTGGTTGGTTATAAGATGAACATGCTTTGGAAGTGAGGGAGAAATGTCTTGTTAATTTTTAGATAAGATAGTATGTTGATCAAGTGTTGTCTGATATTGTTAACATGAGCTCTTGTCACATATTACTAGGTAGACCTTGGCAATATGATTGTAGAGCTATTCATGATTTTGCCAAGAATGTGCTTACTATTGAGAAGGGTGGCAGGAAGCATTCCCTAATTCTTTTACATAATGAAGAGCTTGCTAGGAGGAACCTGAGTTGTGGTATCTCAGTTGAGTTGAAGGATTCTAAAAGGGTTAGAAATTAATATGGAAATTAGACCTATAGTACACCAAAGATAGATGTGAAGTTGACACTTGTTGGAAAGGATTTGTTGAAGAAGAATAAAGGAAAGAGTATACAAGTTGATGTGGTGGTGTACATGTATGTGAAGAACTAGGTCAGGGTTTATGTGTTGAACCTTGAAAGATGTTCTTCCAATTGTTAAGAACATATTTTCTTCTCACCTAGGGTGTCTAATGCAGGAGCATCCTAGGCTAGTCAGTAATCATGTATGCAGGAGCTTGAGCTCAAGTTTGTGGATATATGAGGCATATTGGAGAACCTTTCCCTAAGTTTGCATGATGATTGGAGTAATCATCTTGGAGTTAGAAACTTTTTGGTGATTGCTAGTAATGTGTTCCTAATCTATAGGTAGGCTTTGGAGATTCAATTCATGAACTTCGATCTGAGATAGTTGGTGTTAATCTTAGATTGGTTTTGGCATATGAGTGATAATGTAGTTAAATATTTTACAAGACAGAACTTAGTTTAGGGAAAAAAAATAATGTATGTCGAGCATAAGTTGTCAGATAGTATTATTACCAATTTAGCCTACCTCTTAAATTACTATGTTAAAATTTCTTATATACTACACTACGTGTTTTAGGTTGTTGATCATGCATATTATAGAATGGTTTGGATGCTGAATATGAAGTACATAAATATATAAACAAGAGAAATTGATCATTTTTATTTAAACTATATAGAAGTGCCAAAATAGTACACTTTTTTTGAAATTTATTTCAAAACTATTTCATAAGGTACAAAATGTTTAGATTTTAGACAGTACTTGATCCAATGCATTTAGATACCACACAAGTTGTGGTAGCTCCTAATACGATATTTGAATAAACACATTGCATAAATAGAAAAGTACTAGAGAGATAAGGGGAAAAGCCTCCATTGCCTAAATGGAAGAGTCATTGATCTAAATGTTGAAAAAGATTTGAGCTCGCATCTCCATCTTTGAATACACCTACAAAATGTAAAGAAGGGGGTTAGTTCATACAAATTGAGCAATGGAAACTATTCCAATTATCTCTACACTACTTAGTTTTCCTACAACATAATTATTCAAATAATTGTATTAAAAGATGCAATGGCAAGAAAAATATCTAAAAGAAAAGAAGATTTTATGCTAATAATTGTGTTTCATGTGCAGATATAGGTATGAAGTTTGAGGTTTTTGAAGTATCATGCATAAGATACACATGTGAAGCCTTTCAACTAAGATTTGTAGAGGCCAAGATGAAGGATTGAGGAGACTATTGAAGGGACACACATAAACTATAGGCATGAAACCTTTTGGTCAAATCATGTAAAGGGAAAGACTGAAGACATGGGGAGACCATAGAGGGGGCATACATATGCTACAGGTATGGGACCTTCTAGTTGAACCAAAGTAGATGAGTAAAGACATGAGGAGATTGTCAAAGGGACATAAATAAATTACAGCTATGAAACCTTTCAATTGAATCAGGGAGGGATTGGGAGTCTAAACGTGTATAATCAAAGATAAAGTTTTCACTATCTAATTAGAAGTAACAAGAATATCAATATATATGTACACAAATAACACTATAGGGTTTTTGATATAAAAAAATTGCCAAAGATTTATTAGCAGAGATTCACATCAATTTTAGATAGAGAGTTATGCACATAACGAGTCTTTGTTCAAAATTTTCAAAATAAAATCCTTGTGTACAAACAACAAAGAAAGAAGCAATCATTTCAGAATGCAAAAATGTAAATACTTATGTATTATGGAGCATTCAGAAAAAACAATTTTTTGATGTAGCCATATTGCTGGTTTGTTTCTAGGAAAAGGAAAAAAGTTGTCCAAATTCTGAAAGGTTCATAACAAGAAGTAAATTTTATTTCATCAGATAAACAAACATTAAAGAGACAAATTATTATAGTTTGAAACCTTTTGTTTTTTTGTTAAAACAAGTTTAGAACCAATGTTTAAGCTAAAAGTTTTTTGATAAAAGTTTAACTAGTTTGCAACATGTGGAACATAAATGACAAGTAATTTTAGTCAACATAAACAAGAAAATAAGCTAGGGGGGTCCCTATAGGAAGGTTTAACTAGTTTGCAACATGTGGAACATAAATGAGCCATACAAATCAATTGATTAGTGGTGACAATAAAGGAGCTGCAACACATTTTATGGAGGATTGGTATTCAGAGAAAAAAGAAGGGATTCTCCAATTTTTGAGAGATCAAAATCAATGAAAACTAGTTATAATGCCAGTTCATTTAGCCAAAACCCAAAAGAAAGAGTACATTGAGTTACTAATAAATGAGTACATAAAGGAACAAAGTATGAAGTTGCAATCAAAAAGAAAATATAGTCATATTGTGGGGCATTTTTTGGGTGACAGAGAAAGAATCAAGACAAACACCATCTAGGTTTTGTGCAAAATGGGCCAAAATAGGCCTTGTGCAAGTAGAATCTTCAGGAGATAAACAAATATATCAAAATGAATGTAAACAGATAATGATCTATTGCAAAATGATCTAGTTATTTTTTAAAATTTCATACTTTTTTGGTGCTAGTTTTTTCTTAGATCAAATAAACACTAAATCAGAACAATGGAGATTCTTTATATACAATAATTCTTAGCTCCAACAAATAAATATATAAACAACAAAGTAAGTATCTCACACATCAAACCAAATCCATGGTATAATTTACAATAGAGGTAGAAATAACAATAGGACAAGTAAATGAAGGAGCAATAACAATGAGAAATATGTGCATATTTTCTAGTTGAAAGACCCATGTACAAGATATATCTAAAACAATATCACTTTCTACAAAATGCAGCAATAAGAGATAGGAGTCATAATGTAAACCACTAAAAAATGTACATATATTTCTCTCCAAAGTCTGCATGGACTTGGGATTCACGATATCTCATACCACTCATGGCTACTTTTCCAAACAACATAAGTAGAGAATACTAGGAAAAGAAGATCATATGACACAAAATGGAGGTGAAAGAACTTACATAAAACACTAACACTCACATCTAGAAGAAATAGAGAGCCATAAAATCTATGAGGGAAACCCACTCATGGCTAGAACAATAAAACACCAACACTTATAGCTACCATGCAAATAGAAAGAACTCATAGCATAGTGGTAACCTAACAGTCAGATACGAAACAACATGAAGATGGTGAATCATCATGGTGTTCAAAGAATGACATCCCATTATGCAGAACAAAGCCATGATATAGAGAATAATGGAGCTCATAGTGAAAACTGCAACAATCATGGCTTACAAAAAATGAAGAAGAAGAAATGGAGAACCAAAAAATGAAGATGGAGAGTCATGGCATGCACAATAACAACATGTAGAGAGCACTATAGGGAGAAACCAAAATAATGGCAGCTAGAGTTTCACCCTTCTTCTCCTTCCAATTATATGCATCGAGAATGAAAAATAATAAGTCTTGACTTTTACATTTTTCCTTTTAACATTCCTCAAAATGAATTGATAAAATTTTGGGTCTGACCTTTTGAGGTAGAATAATTACATGTTTATTAAGATAATAATATATGACTTTATATTAACATATAGTCACACATATTATTTTTTGATTGGTAAGAGGCCAAAACCAAGATTAATTATTATTTTATTAAGCATGGGTAGATTTGAACCCAAGACCTCTTCGATAAGAAGCTCACAATTTACCATTGTGTTGTAGGCTCTTGCCTTATAGTCACATACTATTATATCAATAAACATATAATTATTTTTTTGCATGGTACCAAATTTTTTAAATATTATTTTAGTTGATATTATAAGTCAACTAATAATAATAACTTTTTAAATGAACAGATATTTATTCAAAAGGAATATATTTATTATTATTTGCATATATGTGTGATAAATATTAATGAATTGATAAAATATAAATCAATTTGTTAAGTTAAGTTTTGAATGCAATAATAATAGAGAAGACTTAAAGTGACTTACACTTGATCAAGTAGTTCTATTTTTAGCCAAGATAGACTATTTTAGGCAACTAAGTGTTCTTAGAGTCTCTTTTTAGTCAAAGGGTAGTTTGAGTTTTCCACGTAGTGATGGAGCACTTGAGTGCTATTTTTGGCAAAATATAGAGCAGTTAAGGCCAATTTTGCATGTAGTATATTTTGGGAGCCTATTTTATGCATTTTTTGTATGGTTATTGATGAGATTAACATGCTATATTTTTAGCTTGACATTGAAATCTAAGTTAGGGTTTTTGATGCAGGAGCATCTTGGGTTCACTTGCAATCCTGCATGTTTGAGAGGGATTTTAGTTAAGGGTTATGGAGCTTGGTGAATATTGGTGCTCAGCATGCTCTAGGAGCTCAACATGGTCTATACAGCTCAACATGGTCTTGGGACCTCGGCATACTCTAGGAGCTTAGCTTGGTTTGGAGCTCGGCAATGCTTGGAATTTATTGGTGCTCGGCTTTTTTTTGCTAACACTCGGCTTGGTCTTGGTTTCTGTTGGTGCCGAGTTGTCTGTGAGCTGACTTATGGCATTTAATTTGTGTATGGGTTATTTAATTAGTGTTGTAGCTAACTTGTGGCATGACCTATATTAAATTTAAGGGGTTTATTTTGATTTGTAATTGCTAGGCTGACTTGTTTCTTAGATTGGTATAAGTAGGGGTTGTGGGGAAGTCTTTAGGCATTATTGATCCATTAAGGAGAAGTAGAGGAGCTTGGAAGAACAAATTTTGAGAAGGGCTAGTAGTTGTGGCTTGGGAAATAAGGAGATTGCTTGGTAGGCTTGCAATCACAAGTTTAGATCTTCCTTGGAGGTTTCTACCAGAGTGTAATCTGGACTAGCTTGGGTTTGGATTGGATCTTGAGGGATCTTGCAGAACTATTACTTGCTTTGTATTTGGCCATAACCGAGAAGGCCTTACAGCCTGACGCATTGCATGTAATTAGTTATATATATTTATGAATCAAGAATTATAATTTGGTATTAGATCTTGTGTTATTACTTCTTTCTTTTGTCTTTTCACTGCATGGTTGTATAGTTGGGGGCTAGGACATCTCCTTTGGGGATATTCCTACCCTGCACTACGTTAAGTGGTGTCAGAGTGAAGGTTTTTCTTGAGTGTGTAGACAGATCGTCGAAGCTGAGGCAGTTTGCACCAGGAATTGGGTTGAAGAGGTAGATTTTGGTCATGGATTTTTTGCTTAGGGTTTTCTAATAACTTGGAAGATGCCTCTAAAAAGATCAGACCCTAAGGAGGTTGATAATGCTATGGAAGAGAGGATCTTAGAGAAGATTAATGAAGATTTTAGATCTAAGATAGAGGAGGTTAGGGTAGAGTTCAGATCTCAGATAGCATTGATGAAGAGTGACATGATTACTGAAATTGTGAGTGCTTTAGGTGGTGTACCTAGACATGTGCGTACTAAAGGCAGTTATGAGGAAGTTGTAGAAGACTTTGAAGTTGCTGGATCTAGTGGTGAGGAAAAAATTGATCATGTGGAGAGACCTATTAGAACTAGGGTTGGTCAGTTTGCTAGACCTGGATCTCAGTTGAAGCTGAAGCATAAGATGGAGGTTTCTCATTTCTTAGGTACTTTGAATCCTGAAGACTTGATTGATTGGATTGGTGAATTGGAAGACTAATTTGAGCTTGAGGATATTGAGGATCCACTCAGAGTAAGGTTGGCACAAACAAAGTTGAAGGGACATGCTGCTCTTTGGTGGAAGGAGCTACAAAGAGATAGAGAAGAGGAAGGTGACATGAAGATCACTAGATGGAGGTTAATGGTGACTAAGTTGAAGGCTGAGTTCATTCTTTTTTATTATGAACTTGAGTTGTTTAAGAGATTGTAGAATTTGAAGTAGAAAGATATGTCTGTGAAAGATTATATAGAGGAGTTCTACAAGTTGACTATTCGGTCTGGTCATAGAGAATTGTCAAAAGAGAAGGTAGCACGATATATTAATGGTTTGATATTCAATATTTAGGATGAGGTTGGTATGCTGAATATTTCTTCAGTTGAGTATGCTTATCAGTATGCTTTAAAGGAAAAGGAGAAGCTAAAGAGGAAGAATCAAGGTAATTTCTGAGGGAAGGAGAAGTAGGATAGTTTAGCACAAGCTAAACCAAAAGCAGAAGGTGAACCAAAACCTATGGAACAGAAAAGAAGGGTAGGTGGAGGTGGATTCAGAGGTAATTGTTTAAAGTGTGGTCAAGAAGGGCACAGATCATTTGAATGTCCAATTAGTAAGACAACTACTATTGTGAATGAGGTTGAAGTACAAAATAGTCAACCTGAGCAAGGAGAAAGTTTGTTGGCTCAGCGAGTACTAGTTGGTGAGAGGGCATTGGATTCTTGTTAGAGGACTAGTTTGTTCAGGACTTGTTGTAAATCTACTGGTAAAGTCTGCAAGGTGATTGTGGATGGTGGTAGTACTGATAACTTGTTGCTGAAGAGATGGTTTAGAAACTTGGTTTGAAGAGAATGAGGCATCCTTATCCTTATAGGATTGGCTGGTTGCAAGGTAAGCATGCTTTGGAAGTGAGGGAGCAATGCCTTGTTGATTTCCAGATTGGGCAGTATAAGGATCAAGTGTTGTGTGATATTGTGGATATGAATAGTTGTCATGTGTTGCTTGGTAGACCTTGGCAGTATGATTGCAGGGCTATGCATGATTATGTTAGGAAAGTGTTTACAATTGAGAAAGGAGGTAGGACATTTTCCCTGATTCCTTTATAGAATGAAGAGCTTAGTAGGAGGAACTTGAGTATTGGCAATCGAGTTGAGTTGGTAGATTCTAAGAAGGTTGGAGATCAGTGTGGAAATCAGACCTATGGAACACCTATGGTGGATGTGAAGAAGAAAAACAAGGGAAAGAGTGTACAAGTAAAAGACTCAAAGGATATGTATGTGAAGAACCAGTTTGGGATTTATGTGTTGAATCCTAGAAGATATTCTTCCAATTACTAGAACATCTTTTCGAACTTGGGGTGTCTGATGCAGGAGCATCTTGGGTTCGCTTGCAATCCTGCATGTTTGAGAGGGATATTGGTTAAGAGTTATGGAGCTTGGTGAATACTGGTGCTCGACATGCTCTGGGAGCTTGGCATGTTCTATGGAGCTCGGCATGGTCTGGGAGCTTGACATGGTCTAGGGAGCTCGGCATGGTTTATGCAGCTCGACATGGTCTTGGGAGCTTGGCATACTCTAGGAGCTCGACTTTCTCTGGAGCTTGGAAATGCTTGGAATTTATTGGTGCTCGGCTTTGTTTTGCTAAAACTCAGCTTGGTCTTGGTTTTTGTTGGTGTCGAGTTGTCTATGAGCTGACTTATGGCATTTAATTTGTGTATGGGTTATTTAATTAGTGTTGTAGCTGACTTGTGGCATGACCTATATTAAATGTAAGGGGTTTATTTTAATTTGTAATTTCTAGGCCGACTTGTGGCTTAGATTGGTATAAGTAGGGGTTGTTGGGAAGTCTTTAGGCATTATTGATCCATTAAGAGAAGTAGAGGAGCTTGGAAGAGTGAATTTTCAGAAGGGCTAGTAGCTGCGGCTTGGAAAATTAGGAGATTTCTTGGTAGGCTTGCGAGCATAAGTTTAGATCTTCCTTGGAGGTTTCTACCAAAGTGTAATCTAGACTAGCTTGTGTTTGGATTGGATCTTGATGGATCTTGTAGAACTATTACTTGCTTTGTATTTGGCCATAACCGGGAAGGCCTTACAGCCTGACACATTGCATGTAATCAGTTATCTATATATTTATGAATCAAGAATTATAATTTGGTATCAGATCTTGTTTTATTGCTTCTTGCTTTTGTCTTTTCATTGCATGGTTGTATAGCTAGGGGCTAGGACATCTCCTTTGGGGATATTCCTGCCTTGCACTGCATTAGTTTTATGCATGATTTTGAGGAGAAAGAGGCAATTTTTTGGTTGACTATCAGTTGGATAGGTGGTTGAGAGCAGTTTTTAGGGATTTCTTCATAGTTTGGATTAGTTTTGACTCATTTTTTCCATGCATATTTCTAATATCTGAATTATGGTTTTTAGCTCTATTTATTGTACATTCACTTCATTATGAGGAATCTTCTTTTGGGCTTTAATTTTTTGCGGATTGCAAATTTTTGAGTGAATTGTAAGAGCACTTTGTAGAAGAGATTTTTTCAGCATTGGTTATACATATTTATTGGTTCCTTCTCATTGATTCTCATGCAATATTGTAGATTCTTTGCTTTTATGTTGTGTTCATCCTTCATTAAATCTATATTCCTTATTGCATATTAGAATCTTGATACTTGCAATTATAGGTTTTTTTTTGTGTCCTTATTCTTTTTGCAGAAAATTGGTAAAACTTACATTTTCCTTTCAAAGCATAAGATTCTAGGTCCTTGCATAGAATCACTTTTTTAGTTGCATGTTTGTCTGAGTATTATGAATCATTAGCATTATGGGTAATTTGTGTTGATTTTATTAAAGTTGCATACAAATCATTGATGTATCACCTCATCTAGGTTTAGTGTGTTGGGATAAACCTCAAACATAAATAATAGTTACATGCAAATATAAGCAATACCATAAAATAATAGATCGCATAAAATAGAACACAAGACACCAAGATTTAATGTGGTTCACCAAATGCCTGGGCTACATCTACCAACAACAAGTCCAATATTATTGTTATCTAGTGATTACAACCTGATTACAATCTATAATCCCTTATAGCTCAATATTGCCACAAGAACAAATTTTTGCATTAGACATTATGAAAATCCCTAACCCTAAGCCTTTTTATACAAGCTTTTTGCCACTAAAAAAATTAGGGCTAGAATAATAGAATAATAGTAGCTGACACATTTTATAATATAAGGTCATTTTTGGCTTCAAGGGTGCTACCCCTGAAAACTCCTATGAGGTTGTTGCCCTCGATCCCACCCTGTACTGTGATAGGAAGTGCACCTAGGGCACTACCCTAACACCCTATAGGGGCACTATCCCTTGCCCTTGTCATGGGGACACTACCCCCAAACCCCTGTAGAAATAATATGGAGAGAAAACTATGCCAAATAAACCTCTAAGTCTGATTAGGCTCCACATTACAACTGTTGTCACAAAAGTTTGCACCCTTGTCCAAAGTTTTTACCTAAGGACAACCTTGTGAAACATGGAAACAACCTCCAAGCTGTGGGACTTAAAATGTGAGGTTGAGTCTCTAGAGAAGGTTGGATTCCTTTACTATTAGGGTGCACCTAACTATTGTTGGAGAGGAAAAGGGAGAAGGAATGCATAGAAACAAATCTTCCTATTCTAACCTAAGGGGGGTGATGCACCAAAAATAGAGTGTTCAAACCAATCTCTGCCCATACATGCACTATTAAACCATCATGACACCAAATGATATACACATCCAGACTTGCTTTAATCTAACAATCACATGCAAATTAGAAAAAACCCAAATGAATGATATAAGGAAAGAGATGATTCACTTATATACCATTCATAGGCCAAAAGAGATACAGTCATGCAAGATTGCAGATATCTACAATACACCAATGAGAGGAAAATAGTTCTTTCACTTCACATCAATGGCTGAAGGAGATAAGAATGTCATACAATTCAGAGGCAAAAGGGATTTACATTAAAATTGCAGAGCAATATAAGAGAAAATAGAGAAGAGTCAACCTCAACAAAATCTACAAAAATTGCCTTTATAGGTTAGGCATAAATGAGATGTTCTCTAACTGAAGTTACTCCACAACCACTGCCATTAAGTCTCTTTAGATAAATGGAGAAAATTTGATCGGGGCACAGATTCAGATACAATGAAATCTAATATTTTGTTGAAACAGGGCCCTGACAGAAATAAAGCCATTTTGACTAAGTAGATGGATAAAATGGGGTGGTGGAGTGTTCTCCTGCTATTTACTAGGTTCAACATTCATTTGAGAGTAGTTAGAATTGATCATGAGGATCAAATTGAGCAACAAAACTCGATTTCCTTCATTTCTGGCTCATTAGTCAGCAAAGTCAAAAAGTCAACTGAATCTTGCAACCAAAATGGGCCATGCGAGCCAATAATTTTATTTCATTTTGCCACCTCATAAAGACTCCACATGATTGACCACATCTTCTCAATTAACTAAGCCACCTTCCCAACTTAACTGCGATGTCACATAACCGTCAACCTTAACTGTGAATGCCTTAGCTGGGCCCATAAGGACATGTGTCCTTTAGGCACTTTCCCGCATTTTTAAATTACCTTACATCTTCATAATGTGGGAAAGCATTGATCGTTAATCTCCGTAAGATCAACGATCATGAAAGATCTTCATTATGTTGTACCTTCCTTTAATACTTTTGGGCCCACGAACCATTTAGCATACACCTCAGCATGACTTAGCCCCACCTGGCATCACCCTATGGCTTATGAAATCAACCTAACCCCACAAAGACACATGACAACAGGGCGCTTGCCCATATTCCTTAACATCTTTGCATTTTCATAATGTAGGGAAGTTCCCACCGTAGATCTGTTTGCATCAGACGGTGGATCTTGCTGCACAAATAGAGTATCACCTTTTCAAACCCACGTACTCTGACAAGTGCTGCGACAGAGAATTCATTTATTACCTTTGAGAAGAATGGATGCATGATGTCATTATCAGCTACATGTCATGAAGGGGCTTGCCCGCATTAGGTAAAGGTAGTGCATTTTGAGAAAGTGGGAAAGCACTCACCGTAGATCATGAAAGATCTGACAGTGAGGGAATTGCAGGCAAGCAAAAACATTAAAGTGCATAGTCACTTAGAAACAAGGAAATACATTAAGGTTTTATTTCATTTATTTTCGTATTTCCATGGCATTTTAAATACTTAAATATTGAAAGTGACTGTTGGGTGGGCTCAAGTATTTGAATTCAAATTTTTGGTGGGAGGGAAATATGGTTAACATTTCTAGCGACTCAGAGGGGACACAAGCTAGCTATGTTTATGACCAATGACCTTATGCATTGATTGGGCCATAGAGTCATAAAAAAGATGGATCTCATGCATTATGAAACCCTAACCCTACCTTTGCGGTAGTAAAAACACTGAAAGCTCTATCTCTGCTCCTTTGTAAGTCAGCAAAACACATGTGCTCATGCACTCTTGGAAAGTCAAAAACCAACAGGAAGAAAACTAAGCTACCTATGTAATGAGACCTCAATCCCTATCAAAAACATGGTTTGAGATATATCCCATTGACTAGGATAGGCAAAATTTCAGCACTAGACTTGCTTAATTAAAAAGCATTAGCCTGCTTGCAACTGACAATCACATAGGGACCACTCCATAGTGCATCAATTTTTGAGTGGCTCCCTAGTTTTGCCCTATTTTCATCCCATTTCAAAACCAAATCACCTTCTCTAAAGATTCTGACCCTAGCCTTCTTGTCAAAGCTCCCTTTCACCTGTTGCTAATGTGTTTCTAGGGTCTACATGGCCTGACTTCTTTTCTCTTCCAGCTCCATTAGCTCTGCCATTCTCACTATCATGGCATCATCCTCAATTAACTCCAACTAATGAGCTAGTTCTAGGGATGGGAATTCTAATGAAATTGAAAGCCTTGCTTCTCTGCCATATACCAACATAAATGGTGAATTTTCTATTGACCTCTTAGGTGTTATTCTGTCAGCCCACAGTGCAGTCATCAACTTTTGATGCCAAAACCTTTGGTTATCCTCTATAGTTCTTTTCACAATCCTAATCAGGTTTTTGTTGGATAACTTAGCCAAACCATTTCCTTGAGGATAGTACTTTGAGGATGTGCTCAAGTAGATATTATGGTCAACTGCCCATGCACAAATTTGAGCTCCTATAAAAGATTTTGCATTATCTAAAATAATGGTTGAAGGGGCACCAAAGCTGGTCACAATTCCATCAAGGAACTCCACAATTAAAGATTCTGTGGTGTCCTTCAATGCAACTGCCTCTGTCCATCTGGTGAAGTAATCTATAGCAGCTAAAATCCATTTGTGACCAAAACTAGAAGAAGGATTGATAGGGCCTATGAAATCCAATCCCCATTGAGCAAAAGGCTGGTCCACTTGAATGGGATGAAGTGGAAGAGGTACAAAATTTTTCTTACTAGAGAAGAAGGCACATTTTTCACACTTCCTCACATACTTATGACAATCATAGAACAAGGATGGCCAGTAGTAACCAACCCTCATGATCTTCATTGTAGTTGTCCTTGCTAAGAAGTGACCACCATCAGGACTATCATGAAGCTCTTTGATCATTCTTTCAGCTTGGTCTATGTCATTGCATCTTAATAGGGCTCCATTAAAATCTTTCCTAAAAAGGATACCATCAACTATGACATAAGGAATTGACTGTAATCTATACTGTCTCCTTTTAGTTCTATCTAATCCTTGAGGATATCTGTTGCCTAATAAGAAATTATTCATATCATCCATCCAATTCCTTGGGTCATCATTTCTTGTCTCTGGTTGTTCTATTAGTATCATAGCGACTTCCTCATCCGATTCTTGATATGATATCATCTGTTTACACAACCCCCTCCCTCTTACCAGCTTGGTGATCTAGATGTCAACATCATATTCCATTACTTTAGTAATCCAACCAGCTCTCTTCTCACTAATATCTTTTCTCAAAAAGAAATCCTTCACACTTGCATGGGGTACTAACAAATGAATTTTATTATGAGACAGGTGTCTAAATTTCTTTAAAGCTCTAATGATTGCAAGGACTTGCTTCTTCACATAGCTGTATTTGTCTTCATACTTTTTAAGCCCTTCACTAAAGAAGGCTATGGGGTAGTCAAGATAGCGGAAATGCTTGACTCACCACCGAGGGCATAAAGGATGAAATATTTTTCAAAATTTGGATTAACGAGAGTAGGGGATGGGGCTATGGTTACCTTGATCTCTTCAAAAACTTTCCTTCCCTTCCTTGGTCCATGCAAAGACCATACTTTTTTTTAACATAGCCGTAAGGGGTTTTACCATGGTAGCAAGATTAGGGATAAATCTTGTCACAAAATTTATCCTACCAAGGAAACTTTCCAACCCTTTCTTATGTTTAGGAAGAGGGAGAGCAAGTATTTCTTTTGTTCTTTCTAGATCAATGGTTAAACCATCCTCAGATACAATGTGTCCTAATAATTTTCCTTGATTGGTAGCAAAGACACACTTGTTTGGGTTAAGGGATACCCCAAATTCTCTACACCTTAAGAATACCTGTCTCAAATGTTCAAAATGATCTTCTACATTCTTTGAGTACACTATGATATCATCAAGGTAAACTAATACAAACTTTTCAATCACATCTTTGAAGGCCATCTCGTTTGCCTTCTGAAATGTAGCACCTGCATTGGTTAGTCGAAATGGCATCTTACAATAAGCATAGGTACCCCATTTGGTGGTAAATGTAGTCTTGTACCTATCAGACTCTTTGACTAGCACTTGATTGTAGCTAGAAAATCCATCAAGAAATGAAAACCTCTTTCAACCACTGACCTTGGACAAAATCTGCTCCATGGAAGGGAGAGGATGGTGATATTTAAGGGAAGCTTGGTTAAGGTCCCTAAAGTCCACACACAATCTAATTTCTCCATTCTTCTTCCTAACAGGGACAAGGTTTGCTACCCATGATGAGTGCTTGATGGGGAAAATTATATTGGCCTCAATCAATTTGGATAGCTCTTTTCTCATTAAGGGTTCAATTTTGGGATTCACTGGTCTCTGTTTTTGTCTTACTAGTTTGACATTATCAATTAAATCTATGGTATCCTAAAACAACCTTGGGTCAAAACCCTTCAAATCATCATACATCCAAGAAAATACATCATTAAATTCTTGACATAGATGAATAAAACTTTCTTGCTCAATCTTAGAACATACCTTCCTCATGTTTAAGGATTTTCCATTAGCAACCGTGACTGGGGTGTGATCGTCTTCATCATTAGCTAGGTTCATGAATCTGCCTCTTTCTTGGTCATCAATATTGAAAAGACTCTCTAAGGTAATGAGACCCTTAGGCAATTTGTTGGAACTAAGATTAATGATTTGATCACCATACTGATCCTGCAGTCTCGACTAGTTTCTATCTGAAAATTTTGCTTCATTCTACAAGAAGCCTACAATTTGTTCATCAGATTCAACCACTTGCCAATGGATGTTGTTGTCAGGGATGGCAGGCCTTACTACCATTCTGATTTGTTGCTTCTTCTCCTCCTCAAGATTCCCTGGCACATCATGAGATGCACCTATTGCTACAAGTCTATCAACATATCTATTTTCTTTTCTAGGGATGCTTTGAATATTAAATGCATTGAAACCCTCAAGAAAATCCTATACCCTATGTTTATAAGACTTGAGCAAATCATTCTTGATGATATTTTGATTTCTCACTTGATTAACCACTAGATCACTATCTCCATATACACTTAAGGCTTGAATTCCTCTTTTCTGAGCAAGTAGGAGACCCTAAATCAAGGATTCATACTTGGCCACATTATTAGTGCAACTAAACTGGATCCTAAAGGAGAAGTAGTACCTTAATTGTGCAGAAGAAATCAACATCACACCAGCCCCTGATCCATTCTTATTCCTTGATCCATCAAAGTACATACTCTATATCTCACTCACATCTTCTTTAGTCTCCACAAGATTGGGAACAAGAGCATCCTTCTCTAATATACAATATGTACTGAGGCCTGTCTCAAGGGTTTCTGACATAAGATCAAATTGATATGCATTAGCCCATTCATCTAAGAGAAAATCAGGTATCTTTTCTAGGGAAGTAGTAGGCTCATTCATTATGTCATTCTCATCCATTTCTAGCATAGTGCAATTCATGTTGATGAGATTAGGGGTGTAGGGTTCATTATGATGGAGGGCTAGAGGCTCTACTCTGATTGAAGCTTTGGTCCCATATCTTGTTCTAAAAGACATATATGACCAATCAAAAGATATGTAACCACCTACTTGGGCAGTGAAGTCTCTTCACAGACAGATGGAAAAATGTGGCTTGACTTCAACAACGGATATATCTTGAGTTACAATACAACTAGGGAATGCATGTTTTTCCATTTCCACATTTCTAAGGATCCCTATAGTCTTGAAAGTACTACCATCCAACTATAATACATCTCTAACAATGGGCTCATATTTCATTTCCAAAACATCAACAACACACCTAGGCATCACTGAACTACTAGCCCTTGAATCAATCATGCAATCATGGACTAGTTTACCCCCTATAATTAGAGAAACATAAAATGGAGGGGGTCTAACCTTTTTACTTGTTTCTACCTCCTTTGATGGTTGTACTAGGCTTGTGGCACTTTCCATGCCAAGTGGTTGACCCTTTGGTTCAATTCTTTCCAATTCTTGCTGCAACAATCTCTTTTGCATAGGTATAATAGCAACAACATCCCACATGAAAATATTCACATTTTTCTTCTTCATTTGTTCTACCACACTGAATTTCATAGTAGCTACTTTGGTAGAAGCCTTGGGAGCTACATTTGTAGGAGGTTGAGATGGAAAAACCTAAGGATCACTTACATCCTTTCTGCCATTATTTTTCCTTTGCTACTGAAAGGTATTTAATTGATCATTTATTGCTTGTTCATGAGGTATTGCATTTGAAGTTGAGGCATGATTGGGAGGAGGAGGGTTAGCATCTTCAATAGCTCTTCTTTTTCTCCTAGTGTTGTGAGCAATGGAATCTTGGTTTACATTACAATGTTCCTCCACCTCATGATTCATAAAGGAGCAATCACCTTGTCCTTGCATATACTAGGCATCTTTAAATTGGTCCTCCTTGTATGTTTGTCCTATTGCAGACTCTTGGATGATCAAAGCCAAATAAGATTCAGCCTTCTAACACATGCAACGAGCATAGGAGTAGTTACAAGAGGGACAAAAATCCTGATCTTGGGCCATGTTGTTTTGAGGAACTATGGCCCTAGTTTGGATTATATTTGAGGTTGAAACATGGCTATTCTGCCTATTCTAATCAAAAGAATTGTTCCCATGATTATGATTTGGAGGCCTACCACTATTCAGAGTTTGATATTGCAATTGATGAGCCTTACTACCTTGAGCTTGCTGTCTCTCTAAAGTCACCACCTTGTTGCTCACTTTCTACATCACAGAGAAGCTATCCTCTAGCTTCTTCTCTTGGCCCTGCAATCTTTTATCTATGTTCTCTATGTTTAGCATCATAGATTGCATCATCTCCTTGATTTCATCTATTCCATTTGAAGATGTGGAAGCTTGAGTGACTACAGAAAGGGATTGTCATGTGGAAGTTGTGGGAAGAGGAGCCATTGCTAGTTGGTGATTTGGAACGTCAGGAAAGAAAGGCATAGGAGGCCTTGGAGCTAGCTTATCTCCTTATATTACGATGTTTTATGACTTTATTGCTATATCATAAGCATTAGGCAAGGTATCTCCTCCTATAGTTTGGTTTGTAGTGGCAATTCCATTGTTAAAAGCTCTGAGGTAATGCAAGAAGGCATTATCAGGGGTAGGCTTTACTGAAGTAGGTATTCTATCCCATGTATTTTGAAATCTATAGTAGAAATTAGTCATACATTCATGGGGGGCTCTTTTTATAGTAGTCAACTATTCTAAAAGTGACAAATGGTCACTTTTGTCATTAAAGTGTTTGCACAGTCCTACTCCTAATCCATCCCAATTTTCTATAGAACCATGAGCCAAACCTCTATAACATTGTAGTGCTTTTCCTTTCAAGGATGAGGCTAGAAGCCTAACTGCAACATCATCTTTTGTAATACCATGGATATTGCAGATATTTGCAACTTCTTGAATGTGTTCTAAGGGAGAGATAGAAGTTTCACCAGTAAATTCTGGTATACTTTTGAGTGTAGCTATTGGTATGTCATGTCTTTGGGCCAATAAAAGAGGACTTCCACCATTAAAGGTGGCAAAAGCATGAGCTCTAGGCTGTGCTGTATAGACAAGTGATCTATTGATATGTTCTAATGGAAATCTAGGCTAAGATCTAATAGTAGGAGGAGTAGAGATGGATCTTGCAGATGTATTTGTTACAATTGCACTCCTAACTGGTGATAAAGATACTCTAGCCTTCCTTCTTCTAAGATTTGAAAATGAAAGCTCTTGGTACTAAAATTTACCTCTAGAAGATGCCCTTGTTTCAACTTTGGGCATGAATTACTACAACTTTGGTTTGGAACCATATGTATTTGAAGCTCAGAGTCGCCATGTACTTGAAGAATGAATCGCTTGAAGGCTTGAACACCAAAGCCAGTACTATCTCCTTGGTATTAATCTTGAAATCTTCCTTTTGACACCAATAGACTTGAAATTTTTTGAATATTGTCCCACCAGGCATGCCAAAAATTGTTGTCACAAAAGTTTGCACCCTTGTCCAAAGTTTTTACCTAAGGACAACCTTGTGAAACATGGAAACAACCTCCAAGCTATGGGATTTGAACTGTGAGGTTGAGTCTCCAAAGAAGGCTAGCTTCCTTTACTATTAGGGTACACCTAACTACTCTTGGAGAGGAAAAGGGAGAAGGAATGCATAGAAGCAAATCTACCTATTCTAACCTAAGGGGGGTGATGCACCAAAAATAGAGTATTTAGACCAATCTCTACCCATACATGCACTATTAAACCATCATGATACCAAAAGATATACACATCCAGACTTGCTTTAATCTAACAATCACATGCAGATCAGAAAAAACCCAAATGAATGACACAAGGAAAGAGAGGATTCACTTATACACCATTCATAGGCCAAAAGAGATACAATCATGCAAGATTGTAGATATCTACAATACACCAATGAGAGGGAAATAGTTCTTGCACTTCACATCAATGGCTAAAGGAGATAAGAATGTCATACAATTTAGAGGCAAAGGGGATTTATAGCGAAATTGTAGAGCAATATCAGAGAAAATAGAGAAGAGTCGACCTCAACAAAATCTACAAAAATTGCCTTTATAGCTTAGGCATAATTGAGATGTCCTCTAATTGAAGTTACTCCACAACCACTGCCATTAAGTCTCTTCGAAGATTTGGAGAAAATTTGATTTGGGCATAGATTCAGATACACTAAAATCTGATATTTTGTTGAAATAGGGCCCTGACATAAATGACGCCATTAAACCATTCTGACCAAGTAGATGGATAAACTAGGGTGGTGGAGTGTTCTCATGCTGTTTACTGGGTTCAACATTCATTCAAGAGTAGTTGGAATTGATCATGAGGATCAAATTGTGCAAGAAAACTCAATTTCCTTTGTTTCTGGCTCATCAATCAACAAAATCAAAAAGTCAACCGAATCCTGCAACCAAAATGGGCCACGCAGGCCAATAATTTCATTTCATGTTGCCACCCCATAAAGTCTCCACATAGTTGACCACATCTTCTCAATTAACTAAGCCACCTTCCCAACTTAACTACGATGGCACATAACTGTCAGCCTTAACTGTTAATGCCTTAGCTAGGCCCATAAAGACACGTGTCCTTCAGGTGCTTTCCTACATTGTTTAATTACCTTGCATCTTCATAATGCGGGAAATCACTGATCATTGATCTCTGTAAGATCAATGATCATGAAAGATCTTCATTATACTATGCCTGCCCTTAATACTTTTGGTCCCACAAATCATTCAACATAGACCTTAGCACGACCTGGCCCCACCTGGCATCACCCTGTGACTTATGAAGTCAACATGACCCCACAAAGACATGTGGTAGCGAGGTACTTTCCCGCATTCCTTAACATCCTTAAATTTTCATAATGTGGGAAATGCCCACTGTAGATTTGTTTGCATCAGACAGTGGATCTTGTTGCACAAATAGAGTATCACCTTTTCAAACCCATGTGCTCTAACAAGTGCCACAATTGAGAATTCATTTATTACCTTTGAGAAGAACGGATGCATGATGTCATTATCAACTACGTGTCACAAAGGGGATTGCCCGCATTAGATAAAGGTAGTGCATTTTGAGAAAGTGGGAAAGTGCCCACCGTAGATCACGAAAGATCTAACGGTGAGGGAATTGCAGACAAGCAAAAACATTAAAGTGCACAGTCATTTAGAGACAAGGAAATACATTAAGGTTTTATTTCATTTACTTTTGTATTTCCATGGCATTGTAAATACTTAAATATGGAAAGTGACCATTGGGTGGGCTCAAGTATTTGAATTCAAATTTTTGGTGGGAGGCAAATATGGTTAACAACAACATAGTGTCCATTATTTTCATTATTCTCATCCCTTTTCCTACATACAATTTAGTTTTTAGTTGATCATTATTTAGAAATTGACTTAGCTTCTAGAGATTCATCTCTCATTTTTGGACAACCCTCCACCCGAGAGAGTTTTAATGTCTGAATAAAATAGCTAGATTCTACATTTTACTATAGGTGCAATCCTAATTGAGAATAAGTATATGTCAAGTGAGATATACAGTATGTGCCTAGTAACTAGTAAGTGTCGATTCACTCAAGTGTCAAGTAGACAATTGATGATAAGTGATTCAAATGTCAAGTGATCAATAGATGCTGAGTCATTCAGAGGTCGAGTTACAACATTGAAGATACTATTGATGCTAAGCATCAGAGACTTCAAGTGCTGAGTAAAATAGTTTTGGACATAGTTTTTTGTAATGACACAAACTTCTATGTAAACCATTTTTGAGCTAACTTAAGGATTGTTTTGTGATTCTAAATGATAAGAATAAATCTATATTGAGGATCCCTATGTAGTATATGAAACCAATCAATTAAAGATATGGATTAAGTGGAAAAATTGGTGAATAACAATCATTGATTCATACCTAACCCTAAGTCACCTAGGTATTGTTAAGGAAGGGAAACCCTAAAACATTGTGTGAGTGAAGAGAGAAGTTTGCATGCACAAATAGAGCATTCATGGTGGCTAAGGAGTTGTAAATTTAGATATGCATTGTAGAATTAGTTAGAGGAGAACAAAGGAAAGAAATTAGAGGACAAAAGTGACACATCTGATCAGAGGATCAATGATACATGCAAAGAGGTGATCTGTTATCTAGCAGTAGAGTGCTAACTAGAGGATCATTGCTAAGACATTCTGACAAATGAATTAGTTAAATCTCTTAACATAGTAGTCCTAATAGGCTGCTGTAAATCCTTTAATAGGATGCCTACTTCATTGTTAGTTTATTTTCTTTAATCAGGCACACTTATGATAGGGTGTTGAAATCCTTTAATAGGGAAAGATCTAATAATCTTGTAAGCCTTTAATAAGGTACACCTTTCACAGCTTAGATCATAGTTTATGATGAAACATTTTAACCTTCATTGGATACACTTTACAACTATACTAGTGATGATTTGTGGGTGTCATCCCCACCCTAGTTTTACCTTCTCATTGGAAGGTTTCTAGGTAACCAAATATCTTGTGCCATATATGTGTTGCATGTTATTTTCTTTCATGCTATGGATGAATATGTTTAGCTAGCTATTTTAGTTTACATGTGAGATGAATGTGCAGTGAATGATTTTATTTCAGAGTTTACTTTCTCTATTGTATTTCCAACAATTGTTAACAAATATTTGTTCTCTAGAAAGGAAAGCTTTGCAACTTTGAGGAAAGATCTTGAGGATGGAAGTCTACAAGCTGGGAAAGACTATTGAGAATTAGAAGGTTGAAATCCAACTTGTCCTACATCAACTGAATGAAGCAAGAGATGAGTTGAAGCACTTATTTAAGAGAAGAAAAGAGATAGCTATTGAAGAAAATGACACACATTACTAAGAGGAAGACACTACTGAATTTTTTGCAAATGGAAACACAAGTGAATTTGATGGAGTAGTTGCAAATCTGATGGAAAAGAATGGTTCCCTAATTGAAGAAGTCATAAATCTTAAGATAGGACAAGAAGTATAATTAGTATTGCTATGTGAGGTGATTGAGCAAAAAAAGAAAGTTGAGGAAGAAAAATTCATGATTGAAGATGACAAAAGGATATTGAGCAACATATTGGAAGAGAAGACATCAAAGGTGAATAGGATTGCTCACATGCAACTGGAAATAATGAGTCAAATGATGATTTCCAATCATGAATTAAATGGAAAGGATATTGAGATAACAACTCTGAAGTTTTAGAATGAACAACTGAGAAATGATCTGAAAAGAGAAAAATAATTTGCTGAAAGTTTCAAGAGACCTAGTGAAGCCATCAAGTATTTTGAGCAATTGATGAGATCTCCTAGATGCAACATTGAAACTACTAGATTGGGTTACACCAATACTGAAGAAGAAGAATAATCTAAAAGTGGTGAATGAAGAAGGAGAATGGTTTAGGCTATTGCCTTATGAAATTAATACTGATGAGGCATCTGTAGCCATCACTGCTTTATTAGAAGAGGAAGTAGATAAAAAGGCTACTACATTTGGAAATTATGATGCAGCCAAGTCTAAAATCACAATGGACTTGAAGACAACTTGTGTGATGAGGAAAAAGAAAAAAATTATGAAAAAGCTCAAGGAATAATTTGGTGAAGAGGCGGAAGGAGATGAAGAAGAAGAGAATAATGAAGATAATGAAGAAGATATACGTACCCAAGAACCACTTGCTCTTAGACTAGGTCAAGGTGAGGACTAAGGAGAAGAAGAAGCATAATTTAATGAAGGTGTCAAGGGAGAATAAGCCAATGAAGCACCTATTGTTACATAAAAAGAAGAAGAGAAAATAAAAGAAGCCAATAGAAAGAAAAGCTAAGAAAGTTGTGAAACATTCACAACAAAATCCTATTGTTCTTGTCACCAGGGCTAGCACAAGAGCTACTACTAAGAAGACTTAGGAAGCTGAGAAGCCTAAAGGAAAGATAGCTAGTACAACTACTAAGGAAGATGAACTTGAGTAGAGGAAAAGGAGGAAATATATAGCTCTAGCTGAAATAGATTAGGAGAGGACCGAGTCAAATGATAACAAACAATTCAAAGTGGTAAGCCACATCCCCTCTTCCAATTTGGAAAACTTGTGTGATAATACCAAGAACAATGCTGATTTATTAGGGTTCACACATGTTGAATTTGATAAACTTGGGAAGATATAAATAAATAAAGTAGAAGAATCTGTGTATGCCATGATGACAACTTTTAAGAAAACTCCAATTTCTATTGCCAACTCTGTACTCAAAAGTCTATTTGAAAGAGTTGAGAAAAGGTGGCAATATAGTCTCTCAACTAAAAGGAATATAAGTGAGATAGCTCTACCATGACAAAGGCCATTAATAAGCATAAGGGGAGATTTGCTCCAAAATACAGAGCCTTTAACATTTTATAGAACAATATTGAAGATATTTTCCAAAAGACCACCTAATTGAGATTGCCAACTCTTTACACAAAAGTCTATATGATAGAGTTGAGAAAAGGTGGCAATATAGTCTCACAACTAAAAGGAATATCAGACAGACTACTCTAGCAAGAGTAATGCCAAACTTGGAAAATTTTGCAATGAAAAAGGACATTAATAAGCATAAGGGGAAATTTTCTCTAAAACATAAAGCCTTTAACATTTTATAGAACAATATTGAAGATGTTTTGCAAAAGACCACCTAGTTGTGGAAAGTGATATATGGGGTAATAATAGATGAGTCAAACAAATAGAAACTTGTGGAAGTAGGTAAAGACAAAGTTGAACAAGATGAAGCTAAGGTAACAAAAGATGAATATGTAAGGGAAGGACATGAGGAAGGCACTATAAAAGAAGCAAATATAGAGGCTACAATTGAGGAAGAGAAACATCAAGATTAGAATGTAATAGAGGTACATATGCTGAGTGCTAGTCCACCTCATATGGAAAAAGTGGATCAACAAGAAGAAACAATAAAGATCAAGGATGTCTCTAAAAATACTAACATCGATCCCTTAATAGAGGAGGATATGAAGAAGATATTGATTGATACCACCACCAAGGAAAAACTATGCAACCATCTTATATTGGTGAGTGTGGATGAGCTTGAGAAGGTAGAATTGGAATCTATAGGGGAGAAAACTCAAGAATTATCTAATGTCCCCCCTTAATCTATAGAAGTGAAATCTCCCATTTTTATGGTAGTATATCAAAGGAAGGACAAAATTTCATCACATGTCAGCACATTGGTGCCAAATGTTTTAGTATATATAGTTTCAATAGATGAGAAAGATGGGACACCAGCCCAAACAGGTTAGGAAGCCAATCCTGCACCTACAACACAAGAAAAAGGTGATAAAAAGATCATAGAATAGAAGAAAGATAGCACTGAAGATTCAACATTAACTACAAAACCAAAGAAAGTGATAGAAATTTAGATACTGGTTACCCTACCAGATACTACTACTCCTATTCATAGTCAAGCACTTCATAGGCCAAGTGTAGAAGCTACACCATTGCAATCATCAACGCCTAGTCCTAACACGTCTAAGGTTGATGAGCTCACATATTATGGTGATATAAACTTAGATGAGGTGATTGAACTACAAAAGCTTGATCTTGCATCAATCACCATAGAGAAAATGAGCATATTGTAGGATGCTTTGGCCATAAAGAAACACCAAAAACTACTTAGAAGGGAGCATAGGAAAAAACAAGCACTACATGACATCAAGGACATATTTTCTTGATGCATTCAACCTACTTGCACCTGATGAAGGCAAGCCAATCATTGAGCAGTTGGAAAATATTATGGAAAAGGTAAATGATGAAGACCTAGACACAAATGTTAAATTGTTAGAATGGTTTGAGAAGAAATTTCATAACAAGGTAATTGAAAAGATATCAAGTGCCATTGCACTTAGTCAAGTTGAGTTAGCAACCAAAATTGATGGTGTGAAGAAAGTTTTGGAGAATATTTTCTCTCTTTACAGCAAGTTGTGCGATGTACCTTTGTTCACACAAGAAGTGCAGAGACACATTGACCACTGGGAGGGAGATTTGAAGTCAACGAGTAAAATCCCACAACAATATTTTGGTCAAAGTTAGTTTCATTTCATAAATTTCCTATCAACACAATGTCAGTTAGCAACTTTGAAAGCTCAATAACATTCTGGCTACATTGATCAACATCTAGTCCATGTTGACCCCTCACATGGAGGTGTTGCACAAGGAACTAGCCTTTGTAAAAACATTGATGAAGAAAGATCCCCATCTTTCTACTCATGAAGACCTAGTTAACCTTTCTACCAAGTTAGCTATTCAAATCAAATCTCTAGAGGTAGCATGTGACAACTGCGATGCAACACTAAAGCTCACAATGGAGGTCCATAAATCATTCTTGGAAAAACACACTATTCGTGTACCACCCATGATATAAGTGTCAAAAAGGGGAAGAACAAGGTAAAAAGGGGAGAAATAATTTTGATTGATGTAAAGAGAATGAATGAATAAGTTTTGGAGGAGACCAAAGAAAGAGGGAGTCAATATAGAAAAATAAAGCCAACACAACAATACAACATATCTACTCAATAGGAATATTTAGATTTAGATAAGAACGATCAATTTGGATTTCGATAAGGATATTCATGCATGACTAAGTGTTTTTGACACTCATGTCAAAGTTGGCCATTGTTAATCTCAGATTGGTTTTGACATATGAGTGACAATACACTTAAGTCATTTACAAGATAGAACTTAGTTTAGGCTAAACAAGTAATATATGTCAAGCATAAGTTGTAAGATAGTATATGCTGAGTAAGATATTTAGTATGTGTTGAGTAACTAGTAAGTGTTGAGTCACTCAAGTGCCGAGAACATAGTTGATACCGAGTGATTTAGATGTTGAGTCATTCAAAGAACGAGTTACAACATTGAAGATATAGTAGATGTTGAGCATTAGAGACTTCAAGTGCCAAGTAAAATAGTTTTGGACATAGTTGTTTGTAATGGTACAAATTTCTATATAAACCATTTTTGAGCCAACTTAAGCATTGTTTTGCAAATGCAAATGATAAGAACAAATCTATATTGAGGATACCTATGTAGTACATGCAACCAATCAGTTAAAGGGATGGATTAAGAGAAAAAATGGGTGAATCACAATCATTGATTCATACGTAACCCTAAGTCACCTAGGTCTTCTTAAGGAAGGAAAACGTAAAACATTGTGTGTGAAAAGAGAGAAGTTCACATGTATAGACAAAGCATTCATGGTGGCTAAGGAGTTGTGAATTGAGATATGCATTACAAAATTAGATAGAGGAGAATAGAGGAAAGGAATTAGAGGATATAAGTGATACATCTAATCAAAGAGGATCAAGGATACATACAAAGAGGTGATTTGTTATCTAGCGGCAGAGTGCTAACTGTAGAATCATTGATGAGACATTCTAATAGGTTAATTAGTTAAGTCTCTTAATAGAGTAGTCCTAATAGGATATTGTAAATCCTTTAATAGGGTGCTTACTTCATTGTAAGTTTAAGTCCTTTAATCAGGAACACTTCTATCAAGTTATTGAAATCCTTTAATAGGGTAAGATCTAACAATCTTGTAAGCCTTTAACAAGGCAGACCATTCACAAGGTAGATCATAGTTTATGATCAAACATTGTAACCTTCATTGGATACACTTTACAACAATAGTAGTGAAGATTTGTGGGTGTCATCCCCACCCTAGTTTTACCTTCTCATTGGAGGGTTTCTAGGGAACCAAATATCTTGTGTCATATATGTGTTGAATGTTACTTGCTTTCATGCTATGGATGAATATGTTTAGCTAGCTATTTCAGTTTACATGCAAATTGTGAGATGGATTTGTGGTGAATGATTTTATGGTTAAATTTTTGAAGGAATGATTCACCCTATTGAGAGTTTACTTTCCCTATTGTATTTCCAATAGTTGGTGTTTGTGCTCTCAGATTTAGATAGTTGGTTGGCACGTGGAGCTATGTCTAAGTGTGTGCATTCTTATGTGGTCTTATGAGTTAGTTATACGTTGTAAACTTGGGGCTTGTCCTAAGTATTTAATTTATGTCATGTATTTAATATTTGGTGCAAGTCAACTTGTGTCTTGAAGGATATATTTAATTAATATAATTGCAATAGGCTGACTTTGTGGCCATGCAAGTATTTAAGGAGGGATTGGGTAGTGTTGTAGGCATGAGTTTGGATGATTATTCATCATGGGGAAGATAAGTAGCTGGGAGGAGATAATTTTGAGTAGTGCTAGTAGCTAAGTGTGGGCTTTAGAAACAAGAAGGTTGCTTGATGGCTTATGAGCGTGAGTTTAGATTCTTCTTGAATTCTCTACCAAGTTGTGGATCTAGGCTAGCTAAGGATTGGATCTTGAAAGATCTTGCAAAAAATTTATTGTAATTATTGATGTATTTTTTCGTAACCTAGAAGGCCTTACAATCAAGCATGTTGGATTTAAATTTGATGATTCCATTATGATAATTTTCATTCTATTGCCTTAAATCTCCATGTTATTTTTTATATTCCATTATTTAGTATTTGCTAGGGGCTAGGACATCTCCTTTGCAGAGTCTCCTGCCTTGTACTACATCACTGTGCCCCAGAAAACAATCTATTAGACTATGAGAAGGCATCACCATAATGTCTCATTTTTCCTCAAAACCTCATGACTAGAAAATGTTTACCCCACTAACTATCATGAAGATGTGATACACCATCATGAGAATCCCAAACATCAATAAAAGAGAGAGGGTTGGCAATTTTAGAGTCAATGATTGTAAGTTGTAAGATTTGGTGTTTTGGAGATGAATAAAAATTAGAGAGATTGACAATGTAATAAAAATTAGAGAGACTCACATTAAAAAATATTCATAGAAATTAACTCTTTAAAAATTGATCTTCTTTATAAAAAGAGAAAGAACAAAAATCAAAGTCCTATAATTTCCATAGGAAACCATGCAATTTTTTTATAAACTTCTAAAAAATATGCAATTAATAGTTTTAGATTAATAGATTTAATTAATCAATATATTAGAGTAGGTGTCTAGATTTTAGTGGAGTGTACAACTACCATACCACCCCTATTTGCTAAAAATACTTCAAAAGAATAATTTTGAAGTAAAACCCTAACCATACACTACCATTTCCATTGTCATTACATAGTTTTCAATATATTATCCACAATAAAATTTGAGAGTTTATAACCACCACCCTCAGAAATCATGTTCAATACAATTTTAATGGCATAATTATAGTAAAACTAAAAAACCTATATAATAAAGGACATTAAAAATTTAGAGCACTCAAGTTGTGGTTTGTTATGTCATGCACCATGAACTCTCTTGCATCACCTTTCCTCTAGACTCAACATTTCCTTAGGGGGGCGCAAACTACCTTGCATCACTACAAAAAAAACCAAGACCTTAACCACAACCATGACCAAACTATGGATTCACAAAAAAATTGTTACCACAAATAGGATATTGAATTGAATGTGTTGTGGCTAATACACTAATTCACCTTTTATGTAGTAGGAAACTTGAGATGTCTTCATTCTGAGTTTGTCTTATACTTCTAAAACCATCAAGCACCTAGTGATACTATAAGATATTGATATTAAGGGACATCAATAAAACTGCTAATAATATATACTCACATATTTTAACAAAATTTCATAATAAATTTCCATCACCTTTTGGAATGTGGCTCCTATGTTGATACAAACAAAGGGTATATTTTAGTATTTTAAGGTGCCCCACTTGGTGATGAAAGTAATCCTAGACTAGTATTTATATTTTACCACAATTTCATTATAAATAGAGGAGATATAAAAAAGGAGACAATTTGGGATCTGCTAATATATTGGAGAACCTCATCAAGTGAGGGAAAGGGATGATTTCCTTTCTTTGAATCTTTAACTAGGTTTTATAAATCTACACACAATCAAATCTCACAACTCTTCTTTCTTACCAAATCAAGTTGGTCACCCATGTTGTCTGTCTAGTCAGGAAGATTATCCTTGTGGATAATTTATCTTTTGCACCTCCTAAAACATTAGGGGCTTAATTAGGGGTTCCACTAGTCTCTTTTTTTTTTTTGTCTCAAATGCTTAGTATTGGTTTTAAGGGGATTGTATGGTTCATAATAGGAGTATCATAAATCTTGAGGTCCTCATATTCCCATGCAATGACATCTATGTATTCTTTTAGGACCCTAATAATCATCTCCTTCTCTTTGAAAGTATAGGACATACCTATATACATGTTCTTGTCTTCTCCTTCTACACCCACCTTAACCCTCTTATATTTTCCCTCTCTGATAGATTGGAGAATATTTTCCTTAATTCAAGGATTTGAGTTGAATATTTTTTTGTGGGATACCATTCCCTTTGGAATTGTGTTGGTGTGTAGTTTGAGGATGTCCTCTTCTCTATTATGTTCCTTACCATGTTCTTCAATGACCTAGTCCTCAAAAAAACTAATATATTTAAAGCAGGAAAGAATGTGTTGTTGGATAACAAAGAGGGGCAGTGAATTAGTTATCTCAAGCCCTTTTAAATAATTTCACCACTTAAAACTTTAATACTCAATACACTATTCTAATCTTTTCTAAATCAAATCTCCATTTTTCTCATCAAATGTCTTGATAGATGATCAACTAACATTCCATTCAGTTTACTTTCCTTCAATGAATTCACTCATCAAACTACTTAGTAGACACCTCTATGTACATACAACATCTTTACATAAGCAATTTGAAACTTCTTGTTTCATCCTTTATAAAGCCAAATTTTTGGCACTTAATCCCATTGGTTAGGGATCCCATGAATCACTCTCAATCATCATATCTTCCATACATCAAATCTGTCAATATAAAAAATCCTTTACACATTGTGCTAGCTGCAATTCTCCTTATAACTTTAAACATTTCTTGGATGAACTTTGCATTAAATCTCTTCCGTATGATCTCACCTAGTTAATATTATCCATTAATATCAATAATAAAATTTATCTCTTCCTTAGAAATTTCTCAAACAATCTAAAAATTTTCTCGTCATCATTCCATAATTCATTTTACCAAAAACTATTTACTTTAGCCCACCCATGTTCTTCCTTATCAGACATTAACTTTCACTTGGTTAGCTGAATCTCCTTAGTTAACACTAACTCACTTGATAGAACTATTCACTTAAAGTAGTGCTTCTTCAACTTATCTTCAACTTACTCGATGTACATTGAACTTTCTTATACTTTTTCTTAGTATAGATCCTCCTTTCTTATTGAATGGAAACCTTTTCTTACCAAACACCATTTCTAGGTTGGTAACACAAACTATTCCTTCTTTTTTCTTTACAACTTCAATCTTTGTTAATTGACCAATGTATCTTTATTATACATCGTTTTTACTATTTATTACATCATATAAAATGATAAAATCAATATTTCCTTTTCAAAGACCGATTCATCAACTGCACATTTAAGCTCTCATAGTTAACATCACTTACTCAACAACTTCTTTCCTCAATATAACTCAATGTAACATAAACTAGACTGATTGGGAAAGTTACGTAAATCAATAAGTCAATATTCTTGAAACCAATGAAAACATAACAACTTATCCGATCTTTCTACATATAATTCATAACTCTATTAACTAAACTATTCTATCATTATCAATAACAAAACCAAACTCTTAACAATAACCTTCCTCATAGATCAGTTGTGGTAACAATCTACCCCTTTGGCATTGATGGCAACACAATATAAATTGTCTTGATAGTATTGGATTGGTATTGTATGGATAGTTCCTTCACCTATTTTTGTATCTTCCCCTTTGACTCATTACACAATTCTCCCTTAGATAAAGATTACTTGATCTTCTCTTCTTTGTCTATTTGGTGTGTCCATCTTTTTCTTCATACATATTATATCTTTTATTTTCTATTTCTTCCCCCCCCCCCCCCCCCCCCCCCCCCTACCCCCCAAATAAAATCGTCTCTTACTAATTATCTCCTTTACTGTATGTCTCCTATTTTTCATTCTCTCCTTGTTTGGCAATAATGCCAAACGTATCTATAAACCTTCATTTGAAAATCACATTTTCTATATTTATACCTTTTACATTGCATGTATTGTTTTTCTTTCTACTTCAACATGTCTTCTACCTTCCTCACATCTCTAGTATACCTCCTAAAGAGTAAACACATGCATCAAATCTGAAATAGATATTTTGATGAACCATGAATTGATTCAAGTTACAACCTCCAACATCTTCTAGTGAATTCATGATAAGGGAATTACCCCTAGGTTGCCTCTCAAATACTCAAAATTATCCTTAGGTAATGTATTTGCAAAGATATTATCAATTTGTTACTTTGACTTCACATACTCCATCTTTACTTATTTTTCTTTTACCTTCTCTCTTAAATAATGATACTTGATAGATATATAATTTGTCTATGAATGCATCACTGGATTCTTTGAAATGCTAATTGCACTTGTATTGTTACAGAAAATAGTCACAACTTCATTTACTTTCTCTTGAATTCCTCCAAGTAATTATTTTATCCATCCAATATTTGAACAATTGATTACATTGGTAACATATCCAACTTCAATAGTAGATTGTGAAATACAACTTTGTTTCTTCCTTATCCATGTTACCAACCTTTCTCTTAGAAAGAATTCTCCACTTGTACTTTTTCTATCAGCCACATTTCCTATGCAATCAACACCAGTGTATACTTTTAGTTCAAAGTCTCCATCTTTCTTGTACAATAAACATAATCTTCAATATCTTTCAGATATCTAAAGATTCTCTTCAAAAGAGACATGCATGTCTCCTTAGGATTAGAAGAAAATCTTGCCGCTATTCCCCTTATGTTCTCTCTTTTATTTAGGAAAATAAATGATAATAAAATTGGATAGAATAAGTTCAGATAAAATACTCTTTTGTTTTAATGAAAATATAGGGAAGGATTACATATATGTACTAGATAGTGGGAGAGGGGATGTGTTGAGCTAACTACCAACATTTACCTTTATGATTTTTGACATTTCTTAAACACCTTTTGTGTTTTATAAGTCTAGTGGTCATATCAGACATTGTTAGGTAAATATTTTGGTGCAATAGTAACGCTAACTTGTAACAAGTGGTACTAGATCTTGTCCATAGGTTTGAATCTCCTCAAGTAATTGAAAATAAGGGGGGGATTTTTGGATTAACCTCCAATGTTCCCCTTTAGGATCTATGACATAACTTGACCTCCTCCTATCTTATATAAGTCTAGTGCTTGTATTGAGCATTGATATGTTGATATTTTTGTGCAATGAAAACCCTAGATTATAACATATTGAAAAGAGAAGATATTGAAAACATAAACCTATAATCACCTAAAAATGGTCATCTAGACTATTAGCCCCCTTCTCAACATTTTGGCTAATATTTAATTAATCATTTACCTAGACCAAATTGCTAATAATCAATTAATTTTATTATAACCTATAGTTTGATTATGCTATCCTAAGTTCATTATTTGATTGAAAGAACATGTCTAATTAAATAAAAGCCACCTTTCTTCTAACCCACTTAAAGTGCACACATAAAGTCCTTTTTCTAATTGACAAATTAAAAGAAAAGGCTTTGTGACTTTTGTCTTATATGGAAAGTCGACTTCTATTTCTTGTCTACATTCTCTCATATCATAACATTTTATCTTAGAATCATGTTTCATATACCTTAACTTTCATTTTGTAATAGCTTAAATCACATAGCTTAAATAGTTAGATTTGTAACACTCTCATCCATGTTTATCATAGCTACTTTTTTCATACTCATTCTAGTTTAGTTTCCTTTTGCATTAAATTATTGAGGCATCCTTTGTAGATATTTTCACTCTTGCATCTTGTCTCTAAGAGAACCTCCCATTGCATGGTTTACTAGCAAGAAGAGAATTCCTAAGGCTCGACTAAGAGCCCTCACATTTTGAATCATACTCTCTTGTACTCCATGGATAGGGAGATCTAAGCTAGCATCCAAGCATTTGGAACTCATAAAATCACTTGGATAGAATGGTTTAGAGTGTGACAAACTTATAGTGTACATTTTTGGTGCCCACCATGGGGCATAACATCTTAGTTTTTCTCTTCATCTCACTACATTTCCGCATTTTCTACATTTTGTTCACAAATTTTCTTTTTTATAGTCACAGATTTAGGGTGTATTTTCTAGTATTGTGCAACGTTCATTAGTACTGAAGTGTGACACTTTTCCTATAAATGTATTGCATGGTAATACTGAACTTTATTGTCTTGGTATAGTAAGTTCTATTAAGGTGTTAACATTTTCATAACTCATGTTTGTTATCTACTTTCATACACTCTAACTTGTGGTTTTGTAGGGAATGCATGTCAAAGAAAAAAAAAAAAAAACCTAGCAAAAAAGAACACATGTCAAAGCTTCAAATGCACAAGGGCTACTAATGATTGTTTGCAAGGCTACCTAATGGATAAAAATCCAAACTTGCTTGCTTTTTCTTTTGTTTCATGTGCGACATCTACTAGTTGTTTAATTTTCATAGGCACATTAAACTTGCGATTGGGGTTCTTTAGTGATAGGAGTGTATGCTTTTCACCCTTGTGGTGAATCAAAAATCTTGACTTGCCTTTGGATTTTGAAAGAAAGGGGATAATTGAAGCTTCTTGTGTGTTTGGGGAAACAATTAGAATAAGAGAGTATGCTCTTCACCCTTGTGGTGAATCAAAAATCTCGACTTTTAAAAGTTGATCCACTTATTGTTTAGTCTAGGATCCTTTAGAGGGTTTACTCTTGGACAAACTAAGAGGAATGACCCAAGTGGGGACAAGATAATACCTAGCTCTTCCAACAAACTATAAACTCAAGGCTATTAAGGACACAAAACCTTGGTAGACATATTGTTTGTCTTCGCTTAGTGTGATTGCCTGTGGGATTGCGACCATGAGGAGATCACTAAGCAAGAAAACTTAAGGTGCTCTTGTGGTTGTGAGGTCTGTTAGCCATCGCAAGGTGGGGTGTCCCCTAATTGGGTGCAAGAGGAACATTATGAATGGAAGTCCATTCTAAACACTCTAGGTTAATAGCTACCCTTTTTTTTCTCAACTTCTTGGTGTAGGAATTTGATGTAGTGCAAGGTAGGAGAATCCCCAAAGGAGATGTCCTAGCCCCTAGCTATATAACCACATAGAAAAAAAAAAAAACAAGAAGCAATAATACAAGATCTGATACCAAATTACAACTCTTTATTTATAAAATAACTATTTACATGCAATGTGCTAGGCTATAAAGCCTTCCTAGTTAAGGCCAAATACAATAGCAATTACAATAATAGTTCTGCAAGATCCCTCAAGATCTAATCCAAACCCTATCTAGTCCAGATCTCAACTTGTGCTCGCAAGCCGACCAAGCAATTCCCTTGTTTTCCAAGCCCCAACTACTGGCTCTTCTCCAAATTTGCTCTTCAAGCTCCTCCTCTTCTCCAAGATGGATGAATAATGACTAAAGACTTCCCCACAACCCATAATTATACCAATCTAAGCCACAAGTTTCCCTAGATCAAAAATTAAATACAAATACGTAAATTAAATGCCACAAGTCAACCTACAATAGTAATTAAATGCCCAAAAAATTGATATCTAAGTAAAATTGCAATATCTCCTAGCTTTGATGGAATTAGAACTCATATTTCAAACCATAGTTATTAATCTAGGCCCTCTTCAATCCTTGAAATTTCCATCCTCTAACTCATTGTGAAAAATTAGTTACGTGGCTTGCAAAAAGAACCAAATTACTAAGCAAGGCCGAGCTTCTCCTAGACCATGCTGAGCAATCAAAGACCATGCCGAGTAACCAAAGACCATGCTGAGTCCCAAGACCATGCTAAGTCCCTAGACCATGTCAAGTAACCAAAGACCATGCTGAGTTCGTAGACCATGTTGAGCTCCCAATGTATGCCAAACACCAATATCTGCCAAGCTCCACAACACTTAACCAAAATCCCTCCAAACATGCAGGATTGCAAGCAAACCCAAGATGCTCCTACATCAGACACCCCAACTTAGAGAAGATGTTGTAGTAATTGGAAGAACATCTTCTAGGATTTAACACATAAATCCAAAATAGGTTCTTCACATACATATCCTCCGAGTCTTCAACTTGTACACTCTTTCCCTTATTTTTCTTCTTCTTCACAACCACCACATGTGTTCCATAGGTCTACTTTCCATGCGGATCTCCAACCTTCTCAAAATATGCCAACTCAACTCAGCTACCAATACTTAGGTTCCTCCTACTGAGTTCTTCATTCTACATAGGAATTAGGGAAAAATTCCTACCACCTTTCTCAATAGTAAACACATTCCTAACACAATCATGCACATCCCTGCAATCATACTGCCAAGGTCTACCAAGTAATACATGACAACTATTCATATCCATAATAGCACAAAACACTTGATCCTTATACTACCCAATTTGGAAATCAACAATGCATTACTCCCTCACTTCCAAAGCATGCTCACCTTGCAACCAACCAATCCTATAAGGATAAGGATACCTTAGGATCCTCTTTCCCATTTTCCAATGTCAATCCTTTGGTGTTTCCATAAATCTAGATATCAAACTTACTGCATGCATCATGTCAAGTCGAGTTTCTTTCAAATACATCAAGCTTCCAACAATACTCTTGTATAATGTTGGATGTACACTTTTACTATAATCTTCCTTGCTCAACTTTAGACCTACTTTTGTTGGTGTTGGAGCTGCCTTACTATTTTTGCATTTTGAATCTCTCCAAGATCTGATTTGCATATTTTTCTTGAGAGATAAAGATGCCATTATGCATTTGTTTTACTTCTATGACTAGAAAATACTTTAAGAGACCTAGGTCTTTCATTTCAAATTCATTCTTCATGGCCTCTTTTAACTCATCAATTAAGAAATTATCATTTCTAGTGAATATTAAGTCATCTTCATACAAGACAACAATGAAGACCTTACCATTTTTTGAGTTGATGTAGAGAGTAGGCTCACCATCACTTTTGCTAAAGCCATTGCTCATCAAGTATAAATCAATCTTGCTATACCATGCCCATGGAGCTTGCTTGAGTCCATATAGAGCTCTCTTCAATCTATACACCTTATTTTCTTCACTTGTAGCCTCATAACTAGGTGGCTACTCCAAATATACCTCTTCTTTCAATACACCTCTCAAGAAGGAAAACTTCATGTCCATTTGGTATTCCTTCCATTTGTGTTGGGCTGCAATTTCTATGATAGCACACACGATTTCAATTTTTGCATCCAGGGCATATGTTTCATCATAATCTCTATCATACTACTGCTTGTACCCCTTAACCACTAGGCATGCCTTATGCCTATCTATTTTTCCTTTAGCATTACTCTTGGTCTTGGAAATCCATTTAATTCCAATTAATTATTTCTTGGGAGGCAAGGTAGTTAACTCCCATGTTTCAATTTTCTTTATAACATCTATTTCCTCATCCATGGCATTACACCGTTTCTCCTCTTTCATATCTTCTTCAAAATAAATTGGATCATTGTGAGAAAATAGTGCAAAATTAACACTCTCATCATAGTCTTTATCATACATTTCTTCCTGGTATATCTCCCTTAGACTCTTAGTCTTTCTTGGCAATAGGGAGGTGAGAGTGGGATCTCAATTTTTAGTATTGCTACTGCTACTATTTTGCATACCAACTCGGAGCTGTCTTGAGCTACTAGGAGTTGAAGCTCTACATGTTTGAGGCTGCTTGCCCTTTTAGCTTTGTCTAGAGTCATGTATATCTACTGCTTCTTCATTTGGCTGATCACCAATTTCATCTTCTTCATCAATAGTCAACACTTTACTTGAAGTGCTTTAAGATTCATCTACCAAGCCATCCCATGATTGATTTTCAAGAAACTCCACATCTCTTGAAATGATGATCTTATTGGTGATTGAATCATACAACCTATAGGCCTTTGATTGTGAGCTATAACTATTGAAGATGCACTTCCAACCTTTGTCATCCAACTTTTTCCTTTATTTCTTTGGCACATGTGCATATGCTATACATCTGAAGACTCTCAAATACTCAACTATCCATCTATGTCTTGACCATGACTCGAAGAATCTTGTCACAGACTACCTTTGTAGTACACCTATTTATTAGGTATACTTCTATTGCTAAACCTTCTCCCCAATATTCAGATGGGACTCCCTTTGCTTTTATCTTGCTCCTTTCCATCTCAACAATAGTCCTATTCTTCCTCTTAACCACTCTATTTTGCTGCAAAGTATAGCTGGCTATAAGCTCTTTCTTGATGTCATTCTTCTTAGAAAAAATTACAAACAAATTGGAAGTATACTCCCCTTCTCTATCCAACCTAAGGACTTTTACATAGTGCCCACATTCCTTTTCAGCTAGAGCTTTAAATTCAACAAATTTATCAAATGCTTAAGATTTGACTTTTAAGAAATACACCAATGTCCTATGACTAAAATCATCTATAAATGTCATGAAATAAGTACTCCCCCCAATAAAAGTGTGTTGCATAGGTCCAACTAAATCTGAATGCACCAATTCTAATGGTGCCCTTGCCCTTTTAGAATTACCAAAATTAAAGGGAAGCTTATGTTGTTTACCCAAAATACAAGCCTCACACTTGTCACATAAATCTGCAATGTTTGGAAAACTATCTACCATTCCTTTCTTGGAAAACAAATTTAAACTAGCAAAGCCAAGGTGTCCATACCTAAGATGTCATAATTTGGAGGGGTCTTCAATCAAGCTCCTAAGAGCTGATTGCTAATGTACTGATGGGCATGCATTCCTGGGAGGTGTAACACTGACTTGAGAAGAGAAACATGCGTCTATCTTCAAAGAGAACATCTAGTTCTTTGTCATTTGGACTGTTGCAAGTATCTTCTTACTCCCATCCTTTTCATGAATGACACACTTGTCCTTTTTCATCAGCACCTTGTAACCATTTTGAATGAATTGTCTAACACTCATCAAATTGTGCTTCATACCCAGGGAAAAATATACATTTTGGATCTCGTTCTTCTCACATTTCTTGGTGTGGACCATGATAGATCCTTTGCCCATAATGGGAATGGTTCCATTATTTCCCATTTTAATTTCAAACTTTATATTTCTATCAATGAAAGAAAATAAAATTTCATAACCACTCATGTGGTTGTTGCAACCATTGTCCAAGTACCATACCTTAGGGCTATCTTCTTCACCAATGTTACACATGATGAAGGCTGTGGGATTGTTTGCATTTCTCATATTCACATCAGCCACATTTGCATTCTATCTTAACTAACCACCTTGCTTCTTCCAACATTCACTTTCATAATGCCTAAATTTATGATAGTAATAGCACTCTACATTACTCTTGTTAGAATTGTAATTCTTCTTACCTCCTTTAGAGCTATTTTAAGAGCTGCTTGATCCCTCTTGATTTCTTGCTTGTCCTAAGCTTTCTCCTCTAGCATTCCTCTAACCATTTCTTCCATGATCTCTACTTCTTGAGCCTCTACCAGATCCATTTCTTCCTCTCCCCCTACCTCTTGAATTTTCTTGAGCTTTGAAAGTTTGCTCTTGGGAAGATGTAGTTTAGCTATTGATCTAGTGCTCATGGGTTTAAAGAGTTCTCATCATCTCATTCATTGTAAATGTAGTGAGGTCCTTTGCTTCCTTAATGGTCATCAAAAGGTTGTCACACTTTTGAGGTAAACTCAATATCTTCTCCACTATCATTTTCTCTTCATACTATTTTCCATTTGATTTGAACTGGTTTATCAAAGTAGAGATTCTTGAGATGAAATTTACAATAGGTTCATTATCTTTCATTTGAAGGTTCTCAAACTCCCTTCTGATCATTTGTAGCTTCACTACTCAGACTTTATCAGTTCCTTTGAAGTTTGTCTCAAAGATATCCCATGATTCCTTTGAATAGTTAGCTAAGCTACTATCTTGGGAAAAATAGTTTCTATCATTTCTACTTCAATTAGGCTTAGGGCTTTTGCATCCCTTCTTCTTAACTCCTTTAGCTAAGTCTTTTGAAGTTTTGTGAGGGCAACATATTGTGTAGGGTCGGTTATGTCATTAAACTCATTCACCACAAACTCCCAAAAACCATTTTCAACCATAATGGCTCTCATTTTCTTTGGCCAAGTGTCATAATTTTGTCCATTAAATGATGATGGTTGCTACCATATCTTTCCTACATCTCCTCCCATGTCAGATACCTAGAAAAAAAATGCCCAAACTCATGAGGATGTGGGGCCTCAAATCTCTAATACCATGTGAAAAATTAAAAAAATAAAATTCTTGACAATCAAAGACTTAGTGAGTGTCGAGTTGCTCAACACCTTAATTAGCTGAGTTACAAGAAATACTAAGTTGCTTGGCAATAATGGGACTCGAGTGACTCGATTTCCAAAGGAAAGAGCTCGACAATCAAACTCAACCAACATTACATCAAGTGAACTCAGTTGACAAGGGAACACGGTGAGCTTGGTCAACATGGTCAGGGAGGGGACCGAGTGAGCCCGATCAATACTAAGACCAAAAGATTTGGTAAACAAGGGAAAAGCTCAGTCAACACTAGAAATGATTTAGGGAAGAGACTTGGTTAGTAAGGATATTGAGTTACTTGGTGACCGACCTACAGTCTAGTTCCTTCCACCATTAAAACATAGAGATAAGAACAAGGAACTTAAAACTTTGATCTTCTCAAATACTAATCATAATACATAATAGATAGAAAAGAGACAATAATAAGCTAAATAACTAGATTGACTAATATGCCTACTTTCTATTCAAAAACTGATTCAACTATTACAAATCTAGGAGCATATGGCTTCAACCAGAGTCAAAATACTTTAACCTACAACTTCTATTCATAATATAAACCTACAACACTAGATGACTAAATACAATAACAATTGAAGCAATCACTGCTTCAACCAAACAAAAAAAATGAACATACATAGAATAAGGAGATCAAGACTTGTGCTGCTGCAACCTTTGATCTTCTTCTTGAATTCTTGAACCTTTCTTCTACTCTTTGAAAGATCTGCTCTTTTCAACTAGTCTTTGTACTAGTGATAACTTTAAGAAACCCCTCCCAAAAAAAAAGCCTAAAATGCTGGCGAATCCAACATTTTGTGGGCAGGAAAATTTTAATGTTGAGGGTGATTTTTTTGTTCCATATAGAGAAATAAAATATTATATATTGGCAATTTTTGACTTGCCCTAGCAAAAATCATTTTAAATGTGGCGAATTAATTTTTTTTGGCCGACAGATAAATAAATGATGGCTATTTTTTCCCTTGCCAAAAATAAATTAATAATGTTACAGGTGAATTACTTGTTTTGCAAGAAAATGAATAATAATGGTCTTGGCTAATCTTCAGTGGTAAACTGAAAAATTGTTTAATCTGAAAGCAAAATTTGCACATGTATTGGCTGGTGACTGTACTCACTACTGAGTAGTCACTGCAAGTATCAACTTGTGTACTATCTTAGATATGTTATTAATAATGTCGTAACATTGTTATGTCAGTGTCACTATTACCAAGTCAGCTACTGTCACTTTTGTATTATTAATAGTAAATACAATAGTTTTATTGACCTTTGATTAGTTGGAGATCAATGATAGAAGATGCATCTCTGGGCTGCTCGCTTAAAAAGACCTAGAGTCGCATGTAATTCTCCAGAATGGAGACATGTAGAAAGGTTTGCATGCAAATCATAACACAATATCAAGCACTATCATTGTATCAACTGTCTGACATTAATGCCATGAACACGAAAGAATTAAATGCAACTACCATTAAATAGCCTCTTCAATTCCTCTTTCATTATCATTTCTCATATTCTTCAATCTAAATTTAGTTTTTAGTTGTAGTTTGCAGAGTTTCTTGAATCTTAGTCATGGATATGCCAATTCGCCTCAAATGCACTACAATGGCTCTACAAAAGCCCTTTTCGGGTATGAGACCTGACGATGTCCTTTCCATGGTTTGCAAGGTAGATGCCCAAAGTCCTTTTATAATCCACCATGCTATATTCATAGTACTTGACTATGAATTCTTGAAAAATGATAAGAGGTACTATGTGTCCATAGATATTACCTCCCACTTCTTCGCGTCTCTTCTTGACCTTGGAGGTAGTGAAATAGACACATTGATGCTTCTGCATAACATTTTTAAAATTTTTTTTTAAAAAGATGATGTCAAAATTTTTTTATTGGTCGAGTAGATACCGGGGCTAGGCATTGGCATCCCTTTTGCAAATGTAGCAGACAAGTATTGGGAGGAAGGCATAGGATGCATTATACATCAGCATCCTTTCTTGCTTGGCATGAACAAATGTCAGTTGAGTCGCCATTGAAAGTGGGTGAGACTTAGAAGAGATTTCCTATGGAAATGGTTGTTGTTGGACAACGTTAGCGAGACTGACTTCACATGGCTAGACAAGTGCAACGACATCATCTTCTCCAATAGATTCCTCACGGACGGACTTGAAGACCTTTCTGATTAAAGGCTTCAAGCCCTTGGCCCCTCAACTCACTCATGCTTCCAACATCCCTGGTTCCCTGTTCCCTCAGCCTTGTTTTCGAATATTGTTTCCTTATCAATTGCACTTAGGGCAAATTTTTTTTTTTAATCATATCTATTTCTTTGGATTGGGCCTTGCCCTTTTTAGTAAATTACGAAATAGTAAAACTAGGTTGATTTAATCATCTATTTTGTATATCTATGCTATAAATCAATACTATGTACATTGTATAGTCTATAATATTATCAATGAAAATAATAGTTTTTGGCTTCTCAAATCGTTGTTCTTGTTAGTCTATGACTTTGTAAGTTTGTTTTTGGCATCTTGATTCTCAATGCACTATTGAAATATTACTGTTAATCTACAAATTTGTTAAAAATAGTTAACTATTAATAATTAACTATTTTTATTTAATATGTTAAAACAAATAGAGCTTCAAGAAAAACTAAAGATTAATAGATTATAACCTTAACAAAGTTAAATATAATTTTGATAATTTATGTGTCAAATTTTTATTTCATACCTATCTTGTTACCTATTCCTAACTTTGTTTTCATTATGAAAGCTTTTAAATGATGAATAATAGTTTATAAATAATTATCACAATTTTTAATATATGTTAAATTTTAATAATTTATAGATATTTTAACTATATTATATTTTAATTTTGAAACTAAACTATTAATATGAATAAAAATATAGCATTTACAATTATATTTTTAAATTGTAATTATTTTATTTACATTAAAATATTGTCATTATTATAATTTCATGACATCTTGCACCAATTTTATTTTATTAAATTTAATATATCTTCATTGAATTTTTCATATCATCTTTACAATAAAAAGCTTATGATAGAAAAGAAAATCAATTCTATAATAGAAAAGAAAATCCTTTATTTATATATATTAAAACTATTATAATAATTTATTTATTTTTTGATCGATAATAGGTTTGATTTCATTAATATTATAATAATAATTACATCATGATTATAAGGTCCTCAATTCTTTCTAAGGGACCATCCTTTACAAAAAGATATATCACATATACATTCTAAAAACAAAAAGCCTCTGCTAGGCTGATTTTCTTGAAAGCCATCACTCCTTTCTAAAAAAGACCTCCCCTAAGTCATCATCTGAATAATTCTCAAAGCTCCAAAAAAACACAATCATTGATTCATTCTGCTATGACATCCTTGTTGATCATTTTCCTTTAGAAAAATTTTGTGGAATAGTGGCCACCTTCTTTTGTTCTTTGTGGGCCAAGATTGCACATTTGAGCGCATACCATGCATAGCGATGCTCATTTGTGTAAGCTTCTTGATCTATCTGCCCACGTGGTCAGTTTACAAAGGAAAAAATCCCTTTTTGAACACCTTCCTCATTTGCATATCCTTCACTAAAATCAAGTGCCCATCCTAGATGTGCCCATTCTAGTAACGTATCCAAATTTGGAATTAAAGCTTCCTCAAAAAGCTCTCTCATTACCCATGCCACAATTTTCTCACGCTCTCCAACATGTAAACCCCACGCCATTATCATTGCTACTATATCTACCTAAACTTTCCAACGGTGGTCAGCTTTATAGAAAAATGACCCTAATGTCTCCTACATAGTTTGAATCATTGCCTTCGGAGGACATTTCACCATTTTCTTCAACTAGTGATCCACCACACTCCCAAACAACACTTTTTTTTGTTTTGAAGTTTTAAAAGTGAAGGTTTGCTCCATTAGACCTACACTAGAATGTCGTTGATATGAAAACTTATGGATTGAAATTTAAAATAATGTTTCCTTCAAATCCTTCCTTATTTTAAAGATTTTGCATGAAATCCTGGCTATTGCATAAAAGAAGGATCGATGGCTCAAGATGAATTTCAGACTGATTTGGGGAATGCTTTCTCATGTGCCTAGATTCATCCAAAATTGTGACATGTGTCCAATCATTGCCAATCAGAAGACTCAGTTAATATTATTAATAATTATGTTTATAAACAATTATCACAATTATCAATATATGTTAATAATTTATAGATAATTAAACTCTATTACATTTTTATTTTGAAGCTAAATAATAAATATGAATAAAAATATAACATTTGTAATTATTTTTTAAAATTTATTTTATTTTATTTAAATTAAACTATTGTCATTATAATTTATTAATAATTATTAGTACTTGCCAGTAGCTACTAGGCTTAGGGCTAAGAGCTAAATATTTCATTTTCAATGTGATTCATTAATGTTAATATTTTTTATTTTTTTAATGTAAGTGCATTGGTTTATATTTTATATTGTAATAATGTATTTTTTATAAATTATAATATTATTTTTGTTGTTCAATTAAAAATAATATTACTTATATTATATAATCATTTAAGATTTATTATTATTATAAAAATATTATTATTATTATTTATAATTAATTATTATATAATAGAACATATAATATAATAAACTTAACATGGAACAGGTCACCTCGAGTATATGTGTGGCTGTTGCAAGCCTGGGCAAAAGGGCTAATGAAGATATCACTTCGGCTAAGGGTCTGAGCAAAAGAACAAGGCAGAGCTCGAGGAAGAGTGCAATGAAAGTTGTTGTTGCTTCGGCTGCTGACACCATTCAAGAGAATACAACAATTGGTAAGGAAGCTGCTAAAATGATCTTGGAGCTACAATAGTGGCTCTGGGTCGGTTTCCCTGGTTTAGTTTCTGTCTGGTCTAGTTGCTGGTTGGGGTCTCTGGTCTTGATTTTTGGTTTTTTTCATTTTGACTATTTGTAGTTCCAAGTCCCTGTAAAACCTGGGTTAGTTTGTTCTTGGACTTTTCTAATGGTTTCAGGTCCTTGTAAAACTTGATTTTGATACTGTTCTTCAGTTTGTTGTAGGTTTTACCTGGTTCGGCTATAATGCTTTATCTTTCTGCTTTTTGTTAAAGGGTTTTGAGGTCTTTTCAAAACTTGCTTTTACCGTAATCTAAAACATATAATATAATATAAGTATAACCATATGATATATATGTTCTATTACATATATATCAATGATTATATAGTATATTTATGAATAAAATTTAAATTTAAATTAACATCATTACAGAAAAATATAATTATATTACATTTTTATTATTTAAAATATTTAATATATTATAATAAATTTAAATTAGATTTATATAAAAAGTAAAGGGCCAAGGCAAGTAGTAGTGGCACTTATTTCATATCTTGCATCAATTTTATTTTATAAAATTTAATATATCTTCATTGAATATCAATAATTAAACTAACCCAAAATTAGACGTGTACTACAAGATTCTACCTAAAAATTGAAATCCCAACCGTTGACTAAAAGAAAGATTGAAGGCCTAAGATAAATTTTGGATCAATTTGGAGAATACTTTCTCAAGTGCCTAGATTCATCTAGAATTGTGACACATGTCCTTGACAAGTGTCACGATTGACAAACACATGTCACAATTTTGGATGACTCTTGACAACAACGATATAACTCCACAAATTCACTTAAAAATAATATTGAATGATCAATAATTAAGTTTTATTTTTATTAATTAATTTATTTAAGATGAAAAAATTTATTTAAATGTATATCAATGTAATAAATTTTTACTTTTTAATTTTTTATTATTATTGTTATGTACATTACTAAATTATTGAGTCTTGACTTTTTATGTTGTTTACATGTACATTGTACATACTATTAATAAAGTACCTAAAACCATTAATTACTTAATACTTGGGTATGTGCAGGATCATGGTATGCCAAAAAGTGGCGATTTGAAAAATATGTAGTTCTAAAATGCCTCAAAGAATTTCAAAATCTATTCCCACTTTTTTCCCACCCATCCTGATACTAAATGAAAACAATTAATACCTTTATAATTCCTACTATATCTTTCAATACCAACCTTATATGGTCATCTTTAAAACATCCTGAAAATGTGTTTTTGGCATGTTCTTATGTGTTTTTTTACTTCAAGCATGTAGCTGACGACTTTTTTTAAACCAAAATTTGATGTAATGAAAAGGGTTTCTTAAGAATGTTCTTAGCTTTTCATAAATGTAAGTTTTGTCAAATTACGAGTTTAGTAAGTAATTATTACTTATTTTCTAATGGAGTTAGCTACAAAGTGCTGATTGACATACTGGTTGAAAAATAGCTATAACTTTAAAATCGTATAAGATTTGTGAAATCCAAAAGATGTGTCACATTCTATGCTTTGACTAGTATAAGAAAAAAAAGAAAAACTTAATTTTGATTTTTTTTGAACTAGTTAAGGTGGTCAGACACGAGAGTTTTTTAATTCTAAAAATAATATAGTAGAAAATTCATAATTAATTATTTATTTAGAATAAAAATTTCTAAAAATATGCGTCACATCCAGGCATGAGTCTAATTTTTATATCTAAAATTATATTTAAAAATATTATCATTTGATTATGATTAAGGTGGTTAGACATACACCTACTTTTTATTTTTGCCCTGAAATTTTTGTAGTACTACATTAGAATCCAAACTTTTGACCAATCAAATATTTTTTTCTCTAGATAAGGCCTTGTAGTTTAGAAACTAGATTCAATTTCCTACAGATTATTTTCTTACAAATTTTTGATATAAAGTCCATAACCACTTTAAAATTATGTGTCAAGTTGACATAACCCTGATTTGTTGGTTTTTCACTGCCACTTAAGGCCATAGTTTGGTACACCATGATCCTACACATACCCACTTTCTTTTTAAAATTTTAATTATTAATCCTACCTTGTATGTTCATTATTTTTAGAGTCTAATATGATAGGGCTTTCAAATTTTAAATTTTCTTAGAATGACAGAATTCCATTTTGTGTTTTGAAGACTGAAAGTGCGAAACTTGAGTATTAGACAACAACACCAATTAATAATTATCCAATCTCGATTTTGGGTATTTATTTTTAAAAAAAAAAATTTCATTGGAATTTGCAACCATACAAATCTTGAATCTTGATTTTAACTGTCTTAGGTTTACACTTTACAATTATTTTAAATAAGGCCTGAAGAAGAATTTTGTGTAAAAACTAGTAGTAGGCATGGGAAAAACAAAGTCAAAAACCTCCCATACGAGTGCAAGCATAAAGGAAAAGAAACACATAATATAACTTAGGCAAGTGCTACAAACCCCAGGTTTCACTGATGAATGTCATAATATTTTTGATCTTGTTGTCCATGGAGATTTAAGAATCATGAGAATTAGACATTCATTATTTAATAAGTGAAAAGATCCATAGAAGGGGAGAATTTATTACAAATATAACAACAATATTTGTGCAAATACAAATAAACTAGCTGCTTTGGTTACTGGATTAGCAAACCTTGCTGTACTTGAAGTATTCCATTGCCTTGAAATTGTAATGTTATGCGCTCAGAATTATGATGAAAATAGAAAGGCAATTGTAAATCAAAACACCTAGGAGGAAATTTTATCCATAACTAAGACTGATTTTCTTACTCTATTAGACTTAGGGTTAGGGTTTAAACTAGAAAGCCCTAACAAGTGCATTGACTTGGATAAACTAGCACAGGCTTATGACAAATTGGAATTTTTTTTTCAAGATTCATTTATTAAGGGTTTAATAAACTTAGAGTCCTCTACTAGTGTTAGACTAGACATAAACTATAAGCCTCCTTATCAGTATGATACTTTTGTGCCATGGGTTCAGAATACTATTTCTTTTCTATCATTTTGTCTAGGATTGGACAGTAACAAGGAAGTGGGGGCCAGTGTTCTTGAAATGATTTATAATATCCATTGTTGAGGTCAGTCAGTTGAGAAGGTAGATGTAAGATATAATTTTGTTTAACACATTATTGAATATATGCAACAACACTTACTAATGGTTAAATAAAGTACAACTATAGGCAAAGCGAAGATATTTAGGTTCACAAGTTACTTATGCTACCTTCTTTTAGCAAAGCATCGCCCAATATTTGAGACAGAGAACAACAAGCTTGATATTGAGGTCTATAAGTTTGATGAGAAAACTCAGAAGAAATCACAGACTCCAAGTCTAGTATATGAGTGGACACATAAGATGAGGATGACTGCTACAAATAAAAACTACAACCATTTTTTAGACTTCTATTTGGCACTTATTTACCAAAAAATCACAGGCACTTCGATGCCTAGATTGCCCGTGTCTTGTAAAGATTGCATTCAACTAGTAAGTCAAATTCAATTAGTTGACTAGTTCTTCATGGAAGAGTATACTATCTTAAGGTTTTATGGTTCAGTAGTTGAATCCTGCAAACTTCCAGTGCATGTTACAGAAAGGATTTTTGCACTAGAATATCTATGGTAGATGGAGAGCATAGATGAACTTTTTAGAGGACAAAAAAAAAAAATGATATTTCCTTCTTTGCCTTTCACAATTGGAGGCCTCACATTTGAGAGAAAGGCTTTCAAAGTGGCAAATGAATTGGTAACATTTTTTGGCTTTGATTTTTTCAGTCACTGGAATTATGATCCACTAAACATAATAAAAATGAGACTTATTGCCAATGGGAACTCTGCAAGAAAATATTAAAATCAAGAGATAACATTGATAGAAAAGTTAAAAAATAAAAATTCATGGGTTAAGGTTAAGAAACAGATGGCGAAACATGCAGTAGAGAATAATATTTCAATGCAAGAATTGTCATCCCAAATTATGACATTGCACAAATCAGAGCCTTTGAGATACTGAAATTTCTACAAGAAAGCATATGAACCTTCTAAGAGGTCCATGCCAAAAGAAATTAAAGAGGCATGTGTAGTTGAAATGTGGTGTCAAACCAAGATGACTAATCTTTGGAAAATGAGGCAAAATTTGGGTGAACCAATGATATCAATTGGTTTTGATGAAATTGAGGAGGATGAACTTTTCAGCAATTATTGGAATAAAGAGCATCCAATTGTACTATATGATTTTGGTAGTGATGGTGATAATGAAAGGTAGAAGGACCTTGAGTTTGATGCTAACATTCAAGGTATTTAGGATTTTGGGTCAACAAGGGGCAAAGATATTGTTAAAATTCTGTTAAATAAATGTATAGTAAAGGGGCAACTATGATACAAAAAATGGGTTATGCAGGTATAGGGTCCATTGGTGCAAGTGGTGAAGGGATTTGGAATCCAGTTCCAATCATTGGAATCTCTAAGAATGAAGATGATTCATCTAGAAAGGGCAAAAAACATTATGCCTTTGCTTCTGAAGGTCATCCCAAAACATTATTTGTTAAATCTTCGAATCCAATTGTAGTTGATCCCATTGGCATTGGCACTCACATGGATGAACCTTGTGCAAAAAAAAAATGTTATGAAAATTACACCACTAGCAATGTCAACAGTTACTTCACCAATGTATGCACCAGTAGCTTCTATACAAAATTCAGAAAATAGTCCTATAATGCCAAGATTTGGAATGGGACATCTTCAGTCTATTGACAATCCACAAAATACAATAGTAAGTGAAGTAAGTTTAACTAGAGTTGGAGGAGCATACAATGATACAATTGATAATTCACCTTTCAAACACTCAATTGTGTTAGCAAACCTAGATTTTAGTTTGAACACGTTTGCATCAAAGTTTGAATAGACAAACAAAAGAAATAAGAAAATTATGAAGAATTTAAAAAGTGATGTAGTTGCTGAATGTTAGGGATATACTAATAGAATATTTTTAACATATGATCCAAACAATGAAATGATGAACTTCATGGTTGTTATGCCCCTAGGTAGAGATAATAATCCACCACAAAATTTAATAAATCCTAACCATATACAAGTTACTAGTCTTCATATGGATTTGTCAAAAGTGAAAAGCATTGATAAAATTAGTATATCAAAAAAGAGAAAAAAAATGGTCTACTCTATACTTCTGAAAGTAGAGAGAGAAAACAAAAAGCTTACAAAGAAAATAGAAAAGTTACAGGTAGACCTTGATAATGTGAAGGTGAAGGAGAAAGTAGTAGACAATAGGTTCAAAGAATTGCAAAATAGGATAAAGAAATCTTCTGCTATAGAGGCAATTGTCCGGCAAGAAAAGATGAATGAACAAGTGTAAAAATTGACTAAAGAATTGGATGAGTGCCAAAAAAGACTTCAGCATGAACAAGCCTCTACTACACGATTTTTGAAGTCTATAGATAGTAGTGCACAGGTCAACAAAAAATTGAAAACTGACATAAACTATGTTGTCAAGGAAAATAATATTTTGAAGACTAAATTGGAGAATGAAAAAAAACATTCAAATTCTAGGGAAAGGGTGGTTTTTAATTTGCAAAAAGAATTGCAGAATGAGAAGAAAAAAGAGGAATCTAGTGCAAACAAAATCCACAATTTGAATAAGAAATTAGGAAATATGCAACAAAAAGAGGAGTCAACTGCAAAAACTATCAGTGATTTGAAGAAGGAATAGGAGAATGCAAAGAAAATGGAGTCTAGTGCTACTGCAAGCACTAACACAATCCACCACATGAGGGAATTGGAGAATGCAAAGAAAAAAAAGGAGTCATCTACAAAGAAAATTCTTGATTTGAGAAAGGAATTTGAGAATGCAAAGAAAGAGGAGTCTACTCAAAGACTCCATGATTTGAAGAAGGAATTGGACAATGCGAAGAAAAAGGAGGAGTCCACTACAAAGAGAATCCATGATTTGAAAATGGAACTCGAGGATAAGAAGAAAAAAGAGGTAACTACTGCAAATACAATTCAAGATTTGAAGAAGAAATTGGAGGATGAGTGGAAGAAAGCAACTAATTGGCAAGGGAAACTAGAGGAAATACATAAAAAGAGTGAAAAAGAGATGTCTGAAATAAAGAAAAAGATGGAGAATGTAATGGCAGAAAATAAAATGACCTCTTTCGAAGACCATCATATGAAGGATACTATAATAAACAAGGTTAAGCTTATCAAACAAGAAAATTGGGACAAAATAATGAAGAATAGTGATAGTTTGTTTGAATGGCTTGATTTAAATAGCAATTTCATATTTGTCTTTGAAAATATAAAAAGTGATATTGTGTGTAAAAGAAAAATCTTCACCAATTCCTTAAAAAAATTTATTGACCAAATTTTGAATAAAGTAAAGAGATCCAGTGATAGGGATTTGGAAAACCATGGAATAAACAACCGCTTAGATGCCTCTATAATGATCATTGAAGTCGGTTACCATTGTGAACAAGTAACGGAAATAGGTGAAGCTCTCAAATCTGCTTCCAAAGAATTGATGAAGATGAATAACATCATACTGAACTTGTTGACTGTTGGATTACCAAATTCAGCTAACTCAAACGAGAGATTCAATGGAAAAGAAAATTACATGAAAAGCATAGGACAACATGAATTATGATTTATGCAACTTGCCTAAGGAAACCACTTCAAAAAGAATTGCAAGTTGCATCAAACCACTATCAACAATGAATGAAGTTATAGATAAATTCTTCGATTCATGTAAAAATATCTCTCAGAAGTATTTATTGTCGATTAGGTTACAACTATTTAGCTACAACCTCAAATAAATGGAGCTTCCAAATGATGCAGAATGGAGTGCCTTAAAGAAATTCTTTGAAGCTAGGTCATCTTCTCAAACTGAAGCTATAATTGTTGATGTTAGTGGCAGTCATAGCTGATAGCACTAAGAAGTGACAACTTAGTAAGTGATAGTACTATAATTATTTTGTTACTTGTTGCTCTTTAATTTCAAATTTTGGATTTAATTTCAACTTTGTTTAATGTTAATTGTTACAAGAATCAAGAGCCAGCATATCAAGATAGTTGGGCAGCCAGGCACTGACATACTATTACTACATAGAGCAGATGGAAAAAATTTCCCTACTACTTGAAAAAATTGTACAATTGGCAATGTGATTGTACACACATAACATATTATGTAGTAATAATCTGATTATATATACAATTACAAACCGACCTACAACTATTGTTGCTCCCTTGTATCTGCAAAAGGGAATTTAGGGTCATTTCAATTTGACATTGAGCCATTTGCAAAGGGTTGTAATTGTTTGTAAATGAAAATTGTTAAATATATTATGTTATAGGCTGATTTATAATTATAAATTATAATACAATTTTTTAAAAATAGAGCTTATTCTATTAAATGCATTATAGTACAATTTCTTAAAGAAACTAGAATGAATGAAAATCTCATCATGTTAAAAAAATACAATGAATGAAAATCTCAACATGTAATTTTGTAACATCAACATGTTCAAAAAATAATAATTTAAGCATCTATAAAGGGATAGTGAATGAAGGCTATAAATTAACTTCTACAAACATTTTACATAATTAATTAGTAGGTAGAGTCTTATATCAAAGCTACTAGCCTACTAGTTGACTCACGCAGATGTTAGAACTTGAGGTTGAGATGCTAGTATAGTCACCATTCCACCTAGCCAGCTCAACATCACTATCATCAAAATCCTCCTCATTTATTGCATACAACATTTCATTGTCTATTGTGTTTTCTTCAGATTCACTATTAGTGTTAAACTCACTATGCATGCCAAAGTCAAAATCATCTTCATTGCTTCCAATATCAGGATATAAACCACTGCCACCGCCACTGCCATTGCCACTTGGGTTTGAAATGTTGGCAATCCCTCTTCTTTGACATTGGTTTCTCCAAATGCTGACAACCCTATCATAAGGGAAATTTTCTACCTCATACCTAGAATTATATAGCCTTAGACAATTATCCAAATTTTTGTCTAATTTGTTTCTAACATTTGACTTTAGGAAGCCCAAAGTACTAAAAACTCTCTCATCCTCCACTGAACCTAGTATCATTGTCAAACATAAATTGGTAAGCTTGAAATATTCTAGTATTGCCTCTCTCAACTGATTGCTCTCACTAAGGTTTTTCCAAAGCTTTGTTACTACTCCCTCTTCATTTGGATTCTCCATAAGAGCATATTGTTCCCTCATTATGTTTGCAAAAGAATATGATTGATGTCTCAGTCAAGATTCATCTAAAATTCTATTTATAGTGACTTTATTGATTACTTTAGGTTTGCAAAATAACTGAATCAAAGCCATCATCCTTCTTCAAAAATTAGTTGGACAGTTTAGAGACCAATATTGTGGAAAAAAAATTGACATTGCTTCGAGTAATTCCTCTAGAGGGAATCTAAATCTGATTTTTGACAAAAGATTGTTACAAACTCGCTTGGCAGAGTCAAGCATAGAGTCTTTGATCTTCTTGAAGTCTTCACTTGTAACACGTGAAAGTACCTTCTCTCATATTGATCAAACTTTGCTTCCTACTTCGTTGGGGTTGGAGTCAGGGTTGACGTGAGCATAATACTATATTGGTATGTCAACTCCACATACGGGCTGGCATATACCTCATCATTTGCACCAATATGTAAAAAGTTCTCAAGATTGTTCAAATCTGAGATTTCTAACCACTTTGCAAACTTTGTTTCATCTAATGGTATTAACTGCTATAGAGTATCCAGGCTACCACATGTCATTTTACGTAGCTTATTATATTCTGCAATGTACATAGCTCTTTGTTGAACCTTTTTTATAATATTTTTCATGTCTTGTAGTATGGAGAGAATAGCTGCTAAAGTTAAGAGTACCTTAACATTAGTTAGGCTTGAATATAGCCAAGGGAATCTATCTCGCACAGAGTGGATTAGTCCAAGCAATGATGGGTATTTAGACATTACTCAATGCGCCGGTCCATCCAAAGAGATCTATCTGGTATCATTGTTTTTAAGAAGCTTCCTCCCATCAATAAGTCCTTCAGCAAAATGTTGAAATTCCCAGACTCATTTTGGACTTCAACAGAAGTATTGGTAAATTTCTTTGATTAGAGATTCCACTTTACTTACACAACCAAAATTATTGACAATTCCAAAAGCTAGATTCATTCGATGGGCTATGCAATGAATGAGAATAGTGTAGAGTGTCAAATCATTCATGATCTTTTTGCAAAGACCACCTTTATGACCTTGCATAACCAAAGCTCCATCTGCTCCAATAGACACCAACTTTTTGGCAATCTCCATGCTATCCAAACCTCTAGATTCAATTAGAGTAGTTTTTAATAATTTATATAAATTTTCAGCTATTGCACTACGATTTAATTTAGCAATAGATAGTAGAAATGGTTGACGATAAAGATTGTTTATAGTATACAAACGCATGCACACCTAGGAAGTATTATCAATTGTTGTAACTTCATCTAGAGAAAATGCAATGAAATTAGAGTCTTTAATTTTGTCCTTCATATCTTCTTTTTCAACCTATGCAAGACATCTAGCCCATTCCCACTTGCTGTTTATTGACCAATGACTGTTCAGATAATTTTGAGTTTTCAAAAAGCGTAATAAGGTAGGAATTGAAGGGTAGTCCATCATAGGACATCCTTTACTCAATATATAAAAGACCACACTTAATTGAACTACTTTTCCCATATTTTGCACTTTCGTTTCTTTCCTAATGAAATCTTCAATGGAACCTTTTATTGCAGAATGCTTCTCCCATAATTGCTAGTGTAACTCTTATATTTTGGCATTCTTGATATGCAGATAATTTTCCTTTGTTTTTTAAGTTAGAATGAATTTTTCAACTCCATCTATAGTTTCCTTCTTGTAAACTTTACTGACATGCTTTTCTATGGTATCAATTTTAAGCTGCAACCTCTTCTTCTTCTTTGTTATCTTTGTGCAAATCTTACATTTGCATTTTGTAGGAGGCTCACCATCAATTGGATTGGACAATATTGGTTCAATGAACTAGTACTTTTCCATGCATTCTAACTAAAAATTTCTTTTGGACAAATCCTAGCAAGATCGATCTTTTGTTGATTCCAATTTTCTTTTCCCTTTTTGTGCATAAACATGATTTATGGAATTAGTTTTGGTTTTTTCACTCGACTAGTCCAGGATCAACTCCAACTCTATAATCTCAGTTTGTGACTCCCTACTCAGGGGAAGTGCCTCCAAATTGTGTTCAAGTCCATCCTCGACTGAGATATCAAGTTCACCAACTTGAACTTTAATACGATCTGAGGGTCCAAATTGTGATGAATCTCCTTTTTCAATAAGCACTAGAGATCTAACTTGTGAATCTCGTAGGTTGCCAACATTTCCACCACCAAAATATGCTGCCATAGTTTTGTGTTTTGGTAATGGTGGCCTCTCTTAGCTTTCAGGGATCCTACCAAAACCCCTATTACCCCTCTTGTTTGACATGTTAAAGCGATAAAGACTATAAAAAATATATCAACTTAGTTGTTGAACAAAAGACTCAACTACTTAGACTACATATAATAAAAATAATATAATTCATTCTCAAAAAATGGGTACTACTACTACGGTACTACAGTCTATGGTACTATGTAATAATTCAAAAACCCATAGGCTATATTAGCATGTGAGATGTCCAGTCATTAGTGGATGTTGGACTATAAAACTAAAAAAATCACCAGTACCACTGTACCAATGGTCCAGTACCACTGTTGACATAAAAAATAAATTAAAAATCACTTGCATTTTACAAAAACCAGGGTCCACGAGTAAATGGCCAATGCACTTAGCACTATAAAAGTTCGACAGCAATAACAAATGCTAGTCTCCAGACCAGAAAATAGCAAATTGTATAGAATAATAATATCTTATAGTCTAATCTAGGTTGGTGAATTAGGTGGGATTAACAAGCGGGAATGTTAAATGTAGGTGAAACACACCTTCCTATGCAAGCCCACAGTAGAAAAAAATTAGCTAAATGAGGCTGGTGGTTGACACACATCAAGAAAATGGTTGGCAACACCCAACCCAAGGGAAAATTATTTGGTTGTAGTAGTGGCGAAAGAACATGGGCCAGTAAGAAACAACATGCGAAGGCTGGCAATATGTTTAAAATAAATGTATCCAAAATATATATTACATTGGTGATTGGACCGATATTTTTGACCAATCATGTGATAACTAATAGGTGACTACCCCAAGCGTTGGACCCAAATTCGATAAATATCCAGTGACATGGTTAACCTACGTTGCATGCACTATTCACCAAATGACGATTGACCCTTTAGATGGGATCACCAAAAGGCAAAGATTTGCCACTAAAGTAATCTCTACTTTGTACTCATATGGAATGAATGAAAATTCTTGCCTTTTGACTTGTCTCAAAAGCTTTTCCTCTCATTTTTAGATTTGAACCCACTTACTGAGTTTATTGCTCTTGACAGGTAGGTGGGCAATTGGCTCAAGGGGCAACTGACAAATTTCAACAATTTCAAGAATTTGTGGAATTAGCGGACTGACACTTTGAGATTTCTCTTGAGATTATTTTTATAGTCCATGTAATGGAGCCAAAAATGAACTATATATCCACTAGTCCTTTCAAAATTGTCCAATAAAGACCATACAAAATATCCTCTTACATCTGATCCTTCCCTGCAAATCAAATTCACCATTCATACACCATGTAAAAGTAGGAGTAGATTAAAATAAGAAATATGCTAATCAAATAAAATGAGAATCACTTGCCTTATTGCCTTGTGAATGTACCACAAATGTTTTGAATGGTAATTTATTCGCCATGTATTGTTGAGAGCTTCCCCTAATGATAAACTCTCGTTGTTGACTTCATCGATGCCTGTGATAAGAAGTAGCATATGAAGTCATTTATATTTATTATTTTTATCTCAAGCAAATTGGTTCTATGGGATATGATAGAGGATAATTTATTACCATTTTCGGTTATGAAAATAGGGGGATTGTCATATCGATCTCTAATGTAGTTTGCAATATCTCTTATTCCTTGGGGATACACATAAAGCCACAGAGATCCAGCCTATACATGTTATTAAAGATTAAGCATAGGCCATCATATTTAATTGAGAATTTACAACAATACAACCAATTAAAAGCCTTACCATTGGTCCAATGGGCACACCATTTCTCATAGCTTTAAATATGTTCATAGGAAACAAATGTTAATTTTTTTTTCAAGGATTGTCTAATACTTCAAAAACTAAATCAATCTAAAGAGATTATTATTTTTAGTTGGCTTTTACTTGAAACTATACTAGTAACATTGACATGGGAATCCAATGAAAAGCTTGTATTGATTTTTTTTGGTGGCATTGAAACCTCAAAAGCATACCTTGTTGTGTAATAGTTTAAGCCCACAAAGTCAAATGAGCCATTCACTAGAAGCGATTCAGCTTTACTAAACTTGGGCAAATGCTGACCAACAAGATTTCTCATACTTGAAGGATACTCTTGTTTTGCAATGGGATCCATAAACCTACATTCACAATAATTATAAATAACTATACATCAATGATAAAAATGAAAATAATAAGTGCTAGAACTTCGATTGATCAGATCCCAAAAAATATAAAATATTTCCACCCTAAATTAATCACAAGGGCACTAGAAATGGGTTTCAAGGTTTACAAGTAATTTCCAACCGAGTGCAAAATCTATGGGCCCTTTGCACGACTATCTAGTCAAAGCATGTATTTGAATAAGGCAGAGTCCAACTACTATCTAAGGTGATGCCAATCAAACCCTTCTGGACTGCCTACATTTTAATTAAATAGCAATGCTTAGTGTAATTATGTTTAGTCGTGTAAAGAATCAATGGAGTTTGTGTTTGTGGTAATAAATTAACTTCAACATTTAGTGGAATAATGTTTAGTCAGAGAAGCAATGGAGTTTGTGTTTGTGGTAATAAATTTACTTTAGCTTTATGTGTTTATCACCTGATATTTGTTCTTGTATAAACTAACACATTCAGCATGAGCAAGAAGAAGAATATGGGCCATAATATATGGTTCAGTTGCAGGGTTTCCTGAGCTAAATTTTCTATCAATCCTACCAGTATGTCGACCTAGTGCAGATGTTCCAGTGTCATATCCAAAGGAAGCAAAGAGATGTGGCTTGTTAAAAGTCAGCCACAATTTCACTCTATCCCCAATCTCTTTGAAGCACACTTCACTCTAATCTGCAAAATTCTCTCCTGCCAATTTTAGAAAACAACCTTTTTAGTCCTGATAAGGATCTAGAAGAAGAATAACTCAAACTCATGATCATAGTAATAATTATATATACATTTAGGCAAGAGTCTACAATACAATGGTAAACTATGAACCTTTTATTTGGAAGGTCTTGAATTTGAATCTATTCAAACTTAATAATTAATAATAATTAATCACAATGCATAATACTTAATCTTGACTTCAATCTTTTACAAAATGATTGTTATGGTACTATGTAATAAGTTTTGGAATGGTTTATTTGTCATACACAATGTTTTTTCTGAGAAAGCCATCCTCTAATGCTTGAAGCAGTTAAGAATGGAACAATGTTACTAAAGGTTTAATACCTTCAAAAGAAACGAATCGGTGAATAATACAAACATTTGAATAAGCTTTAGTCAACAAGGCATAACATTTATAATGGATTATATATATATATATATATATATATATATATATATATATATAACCATGTAATGTGAGTTCTCTGATAAGATTGTTGTAATTTGCAACACCAACCTTGTTGATCCCGCCCTTTAGTGAGCTATCTGTCACCAAAAGCTTTCATAAGATAATGGAATAATAGTATCTTTTTGATGTCATCTCTTCTATGCAGGGAGGTTTATAGATTTTCAAAAATTCTAATAAACAAAAAATTACAAGTGGGTATGCTTAAAATGTGCTAATGTGTTTTTCATTTTTCAAAAATTGGCAAATACAAGTGGTTGAAAAGTCAAGTAAGAACCTACAACAAAACAATAAATTGTGAGACTTCAGCCTCTTACAAATAATAAAAAACAGATGCTAAATAATAAAAAATAGGTGCCTAAATTGATTAACTAGCATGCAAACTTAATAAATTGATTTTAGCATTACCCACATGGCAATAAATTGATTTTAGTATTACCCACATGGTTGTTGGAAGTGAATGTTGTTCTGAAAGAGGGGGAGGGGGGAGGGCAGGAGGGGTGGTTGAATCAGAACAATAAGATTTTAATCTCTTATGTAGATTTAAAACATCATGTATAACTTTCATATCAAAGTAAATAACCATGAATTTAAATCAAGCAACAACAGGAAAAATCACAACTCACAAAAGATGCAGAAGATTGTCATAGGGAGAAAAACTATTCCAAATAACCTATAAATTTATTAAGTAATAATTCCCTTTTACAACACTATCTTCAAATGCCTTCGCTTCAACCCTTTCTCTCCTTTACAAAATTCTATACTTCTTCAAATTACTTACATACATAGTTGCATGCCATTTATACATACACTTATGCATATAAATAATCTTAAGATCTTTCCTTTAAAGTCTTAATTATATATTCCTTACATAAGATAATATGTCAATGTATTTCCACATTATTTTACGTGACACATTCCCTTATACAAATTTTTTTAAACCAATAACTGTGTTACAATAACTATAACTGTTCGTAATTTGAATAGTTAATCAAATTTCATTAGAGAACTACATCATGATACATAGTTTTGAAGCCAAAATAATTACTTCATGTTATTCATAATTCTAAAACTGAAAAACCATCTTCAACTGTTAAAATAACTCTCTTTGATTCAAACTTAACAAAAAAATTCTTTTTTTAATGAAAATATGGGATCCACTGATCTTCCTAGAAGTCTATTGAATTACCATTCCCCATGATCTAGTGACACCCCTTTATTAATATCTTTTGGGCGTTAACAATGTTATTCCAGACCTTAGATCCTTGGGGTAGAGCCTATGCTCCTATAAATTGGTGGGAAGACAATCCTCCAAAGTATTTCAAGGCCATTATGATGTTACACCAACTACCTTGGGAATTCACCAACTTCCAGCCAATTTTGGTTAATAGAGCCTTACTCAATTGTCCAATTCTTCTTAGATTCAGTATTCCTTGAGCTTTAGGTTTGCAAACTTTCTCCCAGCTAACCAGGTTCATTCTTGCCTTTTCTTCAGTTCTGGCCCATAGGAAATTACTTTGAATTTTCTCAATGATAGATCTCTGAATCTACTTGGGAGTTTGAAAATAGATAGGAAATACACTAGGATGACTTGGAGGGAGGCTGAGAGGAGTTGAAGTTTCCCATCATTACTCAATATTTTCCCTTTCTAGCACATCAATTTTCTTTATAGATGTTCCACAAGACCATTCAAGAAATGGCTTGGGATCTCCATAATAGTGAGTAGTAGAACAAGATAGGTGTTAGAGAGGGTCACCTTGTGGCACTGAAGGATAGCAATAACATTTTCCCACAAATTGGCACATGTGCTGAAAAAATAAAACTTTACTTTTGTGGTAGTTTATGCATTGGTCAAAGACTAGAGCATACAAATTTAGGGTGTATTTTGTCATGTCCCCTTTTCAAATAATTAAAAAAGAAAATCTTTGCTAAGGCAGGCAGGCCCAAGAAAGTGAAGTTTCGGAAAAAGGGGGTTAATCTTTGGAAACCGTTGGACTAATAAATGAAAATTATTATTAAAATAAGTTTCATTAACCTCTCTTGGATGTGAGTTACAGTTATGCCCTCTTTTAAGGGGTTTGGAGGCATTTTGGGCTCATTCCAGAACTTGATTTTTGCTCATTCTTTGTTATTCTTCAGAGGCTGCCAAACCTGTGGAGAAGGAGACCCAAGAACGGGAGTTTGCAGGTTTCCAGGGAGACCCAAGAACGGGAGTTTTCAAGTTTCCAAGAAGGCTAAGGATGGGAGTTTGAAGCCTTTCCATGTGCATGCTCATACAGAGTTTGCCTTTGTGCTGAACAGTGTAGATTTGTGGGTTTTTGGGTGTGGTTTTTTGCATGAGTTTGGTGTTTTCAGTTGAGCATTTCATATCAGTTTTGGTTGCTGCTGTATTTTAGACTTTAAGCTGTTAAAATATAGCTGAATATATGTATTGGGATGTGATTAAACTTTTGAGATAGTTTATTAGTGTTTTTGTGGTGTTTTCGGGCATTTTTGTGTTAATTTCGGGAGCCCGATGAGCATAGTTTTTGTCCTACATTTGTGAGCTGTTTTGTAAAGGCTATATAGATCTGGAAATGAAATTTTATAGGCTGTTATGCTGCTCAAATTTCTGTAAAAATGTTTACTTTCAGATTTATTAATAACAGGTGAAGCTGTGAAGCTTTTTGGCACTATTTTCGACATACTTGATTTGGGGTTTCTTAAGAAATTTGGTGGATCTTTGTGATATCAGTTGTTTGATCTTAAAGATCTGATTAAAGGTTGGAAATATCATAAAAAAATCAGAAAAGGGACATTTCAGTGGTATCAGAGCCATGATCTTGCCAGCCTGAGGGTTTGTAGAAGTTGCAGGTCAGTTTTGACAACTACCCAGATCTTGCATGTCAGTTTTGACAACTACCCAGATTTTGCATATCATAATTTATGGTTACATGTTTCTTCTAATCAGATGCATGTTAAAATTTATGGTTACATTCTACTTCTAATCATTTTCATGTTAGTTCTTGGTGAATTTGGTGGTTGTAGAAGTTTGCATTTCAGTTTTGACAAGTACCCAGATCTTGCATGTCAGTTTTGACAACTACCCAGATCTTGCATGTCATAATTTGGTGGTTGCATGTTGCTTCTAATCAGTTGCATGTCAAAATCTATGGTTTCATGCTACTTCTAATCATTTTCATGTTAGTTCTTGGTGAATTTGGTGGTTGTAGAAGTTTGCATGTCAGTTTTGACAACTACCCAGATCTTGCATGTCATAATTTGGTGGTTGCATGTTGCTTCTAATCAGTTGCATGTCCAAATCTATGGTTGCATGCTACTTCTAATCATTTGCATGTTAGTTCTTGGTGCTTGAAGAAGTTATATCCTATTGGGGTTACACTCTACTTTATCTAGAATGGACAGGTATAGTACAGAGTCTCAGAGGGAACGATCTTGGACAATTGATAGCCAGAGTCAAAATAGTAGAAAGGATGGTTATTTAGACATTCGAGATAAACTTATGAAAATAAGCCATGACATGTCTAAACAGTTGGTTGAGCACCACCATATAAATGACATGTTATCTGACCCAGCTAAGGTGGATAAGTTGACTGGATTTCTATTTGGCAGATTTTCTCACAGGACAGATGACACAATTCCCAAGAACTTGCATGAGGGGTTTGAGAAACTAGCTGATAGCCAGGTAGAGGTCTCAGATTCTACTCTGCCATAGGAGGTGGTGGGAAATGATATCACACAGATTGATAGTAACAGTCAACTTGATACTCAAATTGAGACAATTGTTTACAGGTCGTCAAAGGGTGATGCCACAGGTATTCAAGATGGTATAGTTACAACAGGCAGTGACTACAGTGTAGTGGGATCAGATGATGATTATGAGGATGTTGTTGTGCAGGATGGTGAGATACCTGGTAGAGATGAGCAGACATTGAGCATTCATGACTTTGCTGAGAAAGAGTACCAGGCATAGTTAGATGCTTCATCACATGAGGTTGAGGCTGGTAGTACTTCACATGATTTGTCCAGCTAGCTGAAGGTGAACCAAGATAGTATTGTGACTTCATTATCTCATCATGACAGGTATGTGGAGTTAGTTGGTATTGGTCATATTACTCAGGTGAGGAGTTTGCTTGAGTTACCAGTTGATTATAGTTTACGGATATGGACTCGAGATTGTTATATTGGCATTTGGGATTCAGTTGACTGGAGATCTTTAACACTTTTTGGTAGCAATGTTTGTTTGGGTGCTATCATGGATTTGATTAGCAGATTACACGGTGTTGTCTTTTCTTGTGCCAGTATCTTGTTTGATGTTGGTATTAGTTTTTATACACCAATGTTGGGATTTGTTCATATATCCAGTCGACCATACTTGCTGGAATGTGTTGATGATATTTCATATTTGGCAGTGTGTATAGATGAGTCTCAGGATCATATTGGCATTGATGACATCTAGGAGGATGCAGTGGGCAGTTTTGAAGACTTAGTTTCCTTGGGTACAGAGGAGTTGGACAGCAATGCTAATGTTTTTGATACTCCGTATGTTGATATGAGCTTTAGATTTGATTCACAGGATATGGATGGTAATACTCTAGAGACTAGTAACTTTGAGGACACTCCTTCAGACAGTGCATCAGAGGAGGTTTGTAGGAGACAGTCAAGCCAGTGCCATCATGATCAGTTGAGAGTTAGTGACCAAGACATTGCTATCACTTGCCAACATTTCGATGCTGCTCGTCAGTTGTTAGCAGTTTATGATGGGGTTCTCCTACTAGTGATGAGCAGGGAGGAAGTTATCTTTCCTTGACAGAGATCCACTCTTTATGGGAGGCTATTCGGATTTTGAGACAAAATTATATGCAGTTGGTAGCCGACAGAGATTATCTTATGGAGTGGGGCAGTACAACATATGATGCATTGTTGGCCAAGGAAGATGAGGTGAGTGAGCTTACTGAGTAGCTTGAGATGACTTCTAAGATTCTTGAGAGTACACAGTTGGCTCTCAAGGAGTCACAGTTTCATTTGGCTAAGATGACCATGGAGTTAGAGCGACTACAGTCTTTACCTAATTCTATACAATCACAAGCTGTGGTGTTTGGTGATCCGAGGATGTCCATGGCCAAGATTGTTAGTGATAGTGGAGATGGGGATGCATCCATCCTTGATACTAACATTGGCATATCAGGTTCATTCCCACTAGAGTTAGGTTCAATTGAGTTGGGTGATGTAGCAGATTTTTGTGGTGTGCCTGACATGGTGGTGACCTCTAGTACTAATGGCACGAAGACTAGAGATGTTGTATCAAAGACCATGTGTGACGTTGGTGAGCTGATAGTTGGCATGGTTCCTACTAGTAATACTACTCCCTTCGCAATGTCTTCAGAGGTAGTAGTCAGTTCCAACTTGGTTAATGATCGATTGCAGTTAGTTACATCTGGATTGAAGTCTGAGCCACTGACTGAGATTGGTGCATTCTATCGGCATTACACTGTGAGGTTGATAATACATGACTTAGAGCAGGAGTTTTGGAGTGATGCTTTAGCAGGTGTTGTTATTGATTCTACTCCTTTGGCTATGACATCTCTTGACTTAGTTGGTGATCAGTCACAGTGGGTTGTATCACTTCTTCATGGTGAGCTGTTGACTGAGGTTGGTTTTTTTTATCAACATTATATTGCAGGGTATGTACATCAGTTAGCATTTGATCCTTGTGCTGAGGAGTTGATGGCAGACAAATTTGGTTTGGATTCCATTTCTTACTCTTTATCTTGTAATGTCTTTTCACCATCAGCAGTGTATGGGAGTTATGGTTATGAGATAGTGGCCGATGATTTGCAGAGTTGTGTTGACTGCAGGAGTTGTACAGTGTGTGGATTCTCCATACTTGGTACAGTTTCATTCGAGAGGGTTCACCATTGTTACAGAGTTGGATTGTACATTCCATATAGGCCAGTGGGATGCATTGATGGTATTTACTGTGTTGATAGTTTGATTTGTCCACTTTACTTGGGTTTTGATGTTCTAAGAGTTTGTGCCTCATGGGTTTTTGATTGTGGTAGTGGTGATTTCAGAGTTTGGTTGAGCTATAATTGTCAATTTGATTATGGATTCCTCTTGGTCATATTGCAGAGGATATTGCAGGAGCCTGTGTTAATTGGTAGTAGTATAGTTCATGACTACATTTGGGATCCAGGTGGATTGATTGGTTTATTGTTTAGCCATTGCTTGAGGACAAGAAATGATTGGGAGGGGAGGACTTTTCATGTCCCCTTTTCAAATAATTAAAAAAGAAAATCTTTGCTAAGGCAGGCAGGCCCAAGAAAATGAAGTTTCGGAAAAAGGGGGTTAATCTTTGGAAACCGTTGGACTAATAAATGAAAATTATTATTAAAATAAGTTTCATTAACCTCTCTTGGACATGAGTTACAATTATGCCCTCTTTTAAGGGGTTTGGAGGCATTTTGGGCTCATTCAAGAACTTGATTTTTGCTCATTCTTTGTTATTCTTCAGAGGCTGCCAAACCTGTGGAGAAGGAGACCCAAGAATGAGAGTTTGCAAGTGTCCAGGGAGACCCAAGAATGGGAGTTTTCAGGTTTCCAGGAAGGCTAAGGACGGGAGTTTGAAGCCATTCCATGTGCATGCTCATACAGAGTTTGCCTTTGTGCTGAACATTGTAGATTTGTGGGTTTTTGGGTGTGGTTTTTTGCATGAGTTTGGTGTTTTCAGTTGAGCATTTCATATCAGTTTTGGTTGCTGCTATATTTCAGACTTTAAGCTGTTAAAATAGAGCTGAATATATGTATTGGGATGTGATTAAACTTCTGAGATAGTTTATTAGTGTTTTTGTGGTGTTTTCGGGCATTTTTGTGTTAATTTCGGGGGCCCGATGAGCATAGTTTTTGTCCTACATTTGTGAGCTGTTTTGTAAAGGCTATATAGATCTGGAAATGACATTTTATAGGCTGTTATGCTGCTCAAATTTCTGTAAAAATGTCTACTTTCATATTTATTAATAACAGGTGAAGCTGTGAAGCTTTTTGGCACTATTTTCGACATACCCGATTTGGGGTTTCTTAAGAAATTTGGTGGATCTTTGTGATATCAGTTGTTTGATCTTAAAGATCTGATTAAAGGTTGGAAATATCATACAAAATCAGAAAAGGGATATTTCATATTTCCACTCTCTACCTTCATGGATGGAGGATATGCCAAATAGAAAAGTATCATCCACAAACTACTGTAAGACTTGGGGGAGGCACCGAGAAGTAGGCTTGATGCCCTTAATTCTTCTGGAGTTAGATAAAGAGACAAAATTTATGCTTAAAAATTCCTCTACAACAATAAAGATATAAGGGGATAAGGGACCACCTTGATGAAGACCTTGAGAAGAAGAAAAGAAGTTACCCAAGGCACCATTAACAATCACTGAGAAGGTAACAAAATTCACAACATTCTTAACAATTCTTAGGACCCTTTCATTAAAACCAAGTTTGGTGAGAATGGAAAACAAAAAGTCATGCCTAACCTTATCATAGGCTTTAGAAATATCAAGTTTACGAGCCATACTTGGGTTTTTAGATTTTTCCATCAAGTGTATCACCTCATGGGTAGTTATGATAGCATCAAGAATCTGTCTTCCAGGTACAAAGTCATTCTAATGAGGACTAATGAATTTTTCTAGGAGGGGCTTGAGGCAATTTACCATAACTTTAGCAAAGATCATGTAGATACTATTATAAAGGCTAATGGGTTTGAAGTCTTCCATCCTTCGGGGATCTTCAATCTTAGGAATGAGAACAATGAAGGTTTGATTGAGTTCTTTTAGTAGCTTCCGCATTGTAAAAAATCTCCCTACAACATGAATAACATCATACTTAACAATGTCCCAGAAAACCTAGAAGAAGGTAGGGGGGAACCTATTAGGGCAAGGGGCTTTGTATTGATTCATACTAAAAATAGCTACTCTGAATTCTTCCTCTTTGACCTTACTCATAATCCCCTCATTCATTTGGTCATCAATCATAGGTTGGAAAGTCTATAGGATATCACTCTATAAGTTACTATCACTCTGAGCCAGTAGGGGATTATACATTTCCTGGAAATAGGTGTTGACTCTTTCTTCTATTTGGTCCAAATTAGTTACCCAATCATTATTATCATCCTCTAACAAATTTATAGTGTCTCTTGTTTTTCTCCTTGAGGCTAATCTATGGAAGAACGTTGTGTCTTTGTCTCCCTCCTCCAACCATTAGACCCTAGATCTCTATTTCCAAAAGACTTCCTCCTTATTAAGGAGGGATTTCCATTTGTGTCGACACTCCCTCTCCTCTTGTTATTGCACTACCTAGGCTCAACTTTGCATGATTTGATTTTAGAGGTCAGCCAACTTCTTTTCCATATCCTTCTTTTCTTTGGCTAAATTCCCAAATGATGATTTGCACCATACCTTAACCTCCTTATAGATTCTCTCTAGTTTTTGGGAAATTTGGAACATGGTCATAACTTCCACTAGGTCCTTCCACCAATGATCAATATAGTCTCTGAAATCATTATGCAAGTGCCACATAATCTAATATATGAAAGGCCGTTGTTGGGTTAGACTTTGTGTCTAGGAGACCATAAGCATAGAACTATCCAAGATGGTCCTAGGATAAGGCTTCACGTTAGTATAATGAAGAATGTTCCATCCATCAAAGATGAGGGCCCTATCAAGCCTAACCTAGATCAGCCTTTTTCCAAGTCTATTGTTAGACTAGGTGAAGGCCAAGCCCTAGAGGTAAATATCAATTAGATCTTTTCTTCTTAGGAAATCCTCTAGATCCTACATACTATCTACAAAATCTTCCAATCCCCCCATCTTTTCTGAGGTGTACAAAGGAACTGAAGTCCCCCATACATAAGATATTTACTGGTCTTATGGAATAAGCCACAAAGGTGGCCTCATTACAAATTATAAGCCTACCATTACAAGTATTAGGGGCATAAAAATTGGAAATAGACCAACTACTAGATTGGTTGGTGAATTTGGTGGCAACAAAATGGGTGATGGCAGAGATATCCACTCCCAACGACTTATCAGGATTCAACATTGTGGAAATCCCTCCAAAAGCACCATTAGCCTCTTAATAAGTGTAGCTAGCACCTGGTCAAACATGACTAGCCACGCTTAAGAAGACCTATATGGTCATTTTAACTTTTTTTGTAAAAGAATCAAATCAGCCTTGAGTTCAATGATCTTTTGTTTGATTTCATACTTTTTTGGGGGCTATTCAGGTCTCTCACATTCCAAGATATGACCTTTATCTTTTATGGCTCTAGGTTTCCTCCAAGGTTCTTTATTTTCCTTAAGAAATATCCTTTTCTATTTCCTTTTGATAAATGGTCCTGATTGGAGGTTGACCAAACCTCTCATCAGATCTGACGTCCACTTTCATCTGTCCTCTATTCTTCTCCTTTGAGACTATCCATTTAGAATCCTTGTTAAAAATATTTGGGTCCCCTCAAGTGGGTGAAAGAATTTCAATAATGCCTAGCAAAGAAACCACACGGGTTCGAACAATGACCTAGCTCCCACATCAGGGAGTGGGCTACAAGCATTCCCATTTCCTATTGAAGCCATATCATTTCCCAACAACCCCTCACCCAGTTGAATTATCTCTAGGGTGTAGATATCCAAAATTTCCCCCTTTTCATGCATAATCATCTCCAAATCCTTAGACAACTTATTTGTGTTCTCCTCCCCTTGCCTATTAACCTAGGATTTCATAGGGGTACTAGTTTTCTCCTCCATATTGGGGGTTTCATTTATCTAGGCATCCCTCGAACCAAGTGGTTTCATGCTTTTTAGGGTTTTGGGGATAACTTCCATCTCAAACATTTTTGAGCTTTCCACCACCTCAACACCTAGGTTTGAGACCTTGTTCTCAAGTTTCTCACTTGTTGGGTAGTCAACAAAAAGATGTCCAAAGTTGTTACACTTTTGATAGAAGAGGGCAGTGTTCTAATAAGCTAGTAGTTGCAACCAGATACCTCATTTAGATCTTAGTCCCATTACGGTGGGAAGGGGTTTATTCATTCCCACATTAACATAGATCTTGGCAAAACCAAGCTTAATCTTTGAGCAAGTCATTGAATCTACTTTTATGAATTACCCAAAGGAGTTACCAATCCACCTAAAAACACACTCATCCCAATATTCCAAGGGAAGCCTAGGGAGGTGTATCCAGACTAGGGCATATATGAATAGATAGCATTTTGGATTGAATCATGGTTTCTAATTAGCCATCATCAGATAGTGTTTACCAAAGCTCCAAGACCCATCCAAGATCAAATCCTTATCCAACTTAGACATGAACCTGAATAAAAAAAGGACACCTACCATTGTAGAGATGGAAACAAAATCGGTTAGTTTTGATTTATTAGAGAACCACTTTCAAACTGTGTCCATCGTGGGTCAGAAAGAGACAAACTTTCCAACAAGGCCAAGGGTAACACCCAAGTATATCGAATCCACCACTTAATCTAGAAGTGAAATCTAGGGTCTAGTGGGACCTAAGGAGAATGTGGATTTTGTGTCAGATTCCATAGGTATCTTTGAGCTAACAAAAACCCCGAGCCAATTTAGTTTATGGCAATACCAATGAAGTGGCCTCATTTGAGGGGATGGTCAAGGTTTTAGGACCCAAGTAGGTGCAGTCATCAGGGATGGAGCCAAAATATGCTAGGATAGTAACATCCTCTTACAGAGGACAATGACTATTTAGGGATTTCAACCCAATTTCAAATTTGGGCAGTTAGGGGCTGGATCCAAAGGGGGGAAGGTGGTGGGGGGTTCCATCCCTCCCAAGATTGAGAGGGCATGGAAGAAAAATAGGAGATGTCTTCATAGTTGTATGTTGAAAATTGTGTCTCAACCTTGCAAGCTCTTTTTTCAAAAAACTCTAAAAAATTGTAGCTAGAAAACTCTAGAATTTTTTTAGAAAATTCTAAAATTTGTTTGTGGTAGTTTTCCACATGTTTATGAGTTGGCAAAAGGTGTATGAGTTGTTAAAAATGTGTCTAGTCTCTAGAACAATGTAGAAGGGCTATTTTTAGAGTGTAAACAACTCATTATATGACTTTTATAGGGGTCTAAACTAGAGGACAAAATTATGGACGAAAATGGTAGTTTTGGAGTTTGAAATGTCCCTTTTCTAATTTTACATGATATTTCCAACCTTTAATCAGATCTTTAAGATCAAACAACTAATATCACAAAGATCCTCCAAATTTCTCAAGAAACCCCAAATCGGGTATGCCAGAAATTGTGCCAAAAGCTTCACAGCTTCACCAATTACTAATAAATCTGAAAATGGAAATTTTTACAGAACTTTCAGCAGCATAACAGCCTACAAATTGACATTTCCAGATCCGTATAGCCTTTACACAACAGCTCAAAAATGTAGGACCAAAACTATGCTCATCGGGCTCCCGAAATAGCACAAAATATGCCCGAAAACACCACAAGAACACTAATAATCTATCTCAGAAGTTTAATCACGTCCCAATATATATATTCAGATCTATTTTAATAGCTTAAAGTCTAAAATACAGCAGCAACCAAAACTGATATGAAATACTCAACCGGAAACACCAAACTCTTACAAAAATACACCCGGAAACTCACAAATCTGCACTGTTCAGCACAAAGGCAAACTCTGTATGAGCATGCACATGGAATGGCTTCAAACTCCCGTCCTTAGCCTTCCTGGAAACCTGCAAACTCCCGTTCTTGGGTCTCCCTGGAAACCTGCAAACTCCCGTTCTTGGGTCTCCTTCTCCACAGGTTTGGCAGCCTCTGAAGAATAACAAAGAATGAGCGAAAATCAAGTCTGGAATCCCCCCCCAAAATGCCTCCAAACCTCTTTAAAAAGGGCATAACTGTAACTCACGTCCAAGAGAGGTTAATGAAACATATTTTAATAATAATTATCATTTATTAGTCCAACGGTTTCCAAAGATTAACTCCCTTTTTCCGAAACTTCACTTTCTTGGGCCTGCCTGTCTTAGCAAAGATTATTATTTTTTAATTATTTGAAAAGGGGACATGACAAGTCCTCCCCTCCCAAACATTGCTTGTCCTCAAGCAATGGCTGAACAATAAACCAATCAATCCTCCTGGATCCCAAATGTAGTCATGAACTATACTACTACCAATTAACACAGACTCCTGCAAGATCCTCTGCAATATGACCAAGAGGAATCCATAATCAAACTGGCAATTATAGCTCAACCAAACTCCAAAATCACCATTACCACAGTCAAAAACCCATGAGACACAAACTCTTAGAATATCAAAACCCAAGTAAAGTGGACTACCAACATAGTAAATACCATCAATGCATTCCACTGGCCTATATGGAATGTACAATCCAACTCTGCAACAATGGTGAATGCTCTCAAATGAAACTATACCAAGTATGGAGAATCCACACACTATACAACTCCTGCAGTCAACACAACTCTGTAGATCATTGGCCACTGTCTCATAACCATAACTCCCATGCACCCTTGATGGTGAAAAGCCATCACAAGATAAACAACAAGAAATGGAACCCAAACCAAATTTTCCATGAACAAGTGATACAACCCACTGTGACTGATCACTAGCTAAGTCAGGAGATGTCATAGCCAAAGGAGTAGAATCAATAACAACACTTGCTGAAGCATCACTCCAAAACTCCTGCTCTAAGTCATGTATTATCAAGCTATCAACTACAAAACCTGTCGCCATGTCGTGCCCATCACAACTCTCATCTCGAGGCATCAAACTATTCCATAATTGATGATAAGCACTAGGAACCAAAGTACATCTCTGTATCATAATCTCATCAACATGGTCATCAAAGGTAAATTGATGAGTGTACCTCATAGTGTAATGCCGATAGAATGCGCCAATCTCAGTCAGTGGCTCAGACTGTAATCCAGATGAAACTAACTGCAATTGATCATCAACCATGTTGGAACTGACTACTACCTCCAAAGATATCACCAAGGGAGTAGTATTACTATCAGGAACCATGCCAACTGTCGACTCACCAACATCACACATGACCTTTGATACATCTCTAGTCTCTGTGCCTTCAGTACTAGAGGCCACCACCCTGTCAGGCATACAATAATCTGCTACAATACCCAACTCAACTAAACCTGACTCTAGTGGGAATGAACCTGATATGCCAATGTTAGTATCAAGGATGGATGCATCCCCATCTCCATTGTCTCTGACAATCTCAGTCATGGACATCCTCGAATCACCAAACACCATAGCTTGTGACTGTATAGAATCAGATAAAGACTGTAGTCGCTCTAACTCCATGGTCACCTTAGCCAAATGAAACTGTGACTCCTTGAAAGCCAACTGTGTACTCTCAAGAATCTCAAAAGTCACCTCAAGCTGCTCAGTAAGCTCACTCACCTCATCTTCCTTGGCCAACAATGCATCATATGCTGTACTACCCCACTCCATAAGATAATCTCTATCAGCTACCAACTGCATATAATTCTGTCTCAAAATCTGAATAGCCTCCCATAAAGAGTGGATCTCTGTCAAGGAAAGATAACTTCCTTCCTGCTCATCACTAGTAGGAGAACCCCATCCATAAACTGCTAATAATTGACGAGCAGCATCAAAACGTTGGCAAGTGATAGCAATGTCTCGGTCACTAACTCTCAACTGATTAGACACATGATGGCATTGGCTTCACTGTCTCCTACAGACCTCCTTTGATGCACTGTCTAAAGGAGTATCCTCAAAGTTACTAGTCTCTAGAGTATTACCATCCATGTCCTGTGAATCAACTCTAAAGCTCATATCAACATACAGAGTATCAAAATTTGTAGCACTGCTGTCCAACTCCTCTGTACCCAAAGAAACTAAGTCTTCAAAATTGCCCACTACATCCTCCTGGATGTCATCGATGCCAATATGATCCTGGGACTCATCTGTACACACTGCCAAATATGAAAGATCATCAACACATTCCAGCAAGTATGGTCGACTGGATATATGAACAAAGCCCAACACCGGTGTATAAAAACTAATACCAACATCAGACAAGATACTGGCATAAGAAAAGACAACACCGTGTAATCTGCTAATCAAATCCATGATAACACCCAAACAAACACTGCGACCAAAAAGTGTTAAAGATCTCCAGTCAACTGAATCCCAAACACCAATATAACAATCTCGTGTCCATATCCGTAAACTAGAATCAACTGGTAACTCAAGCAAACTCCTCACCTGAGTAATATGACCAATACCAACTAACTCCACATACCTGTCATGATAAGGTAATGAAGTCACAATACTATCTTCACTCACCTTCAGCTGGCGGGATAAATCATGTGAAGTACTACCTGCCTCAACCTCATGTGATGAAGCATCTAACTGCGCCTGGTACTCTTTCTCAGCAAATTCATGAATGCTCAATGTCTGCTCATCTCTACTAGGTATCTCACCATCCTGCACAACAACATCCTCATAATCATCATCTGAACCCACTACACTGTAGTCACTGCCTGTTGTAACTATACCATCCTGAATACCTGTGGCATCACCCTTTGACAACCTGTAAACAATTGTCTCAATTTGAGTATCAAGTTGACTGTTACTATCAATCTGTGTAATATCCTTTCCCACCACCTCCTGTGGCAAAGTAGAATCTGAGACCACTACCTGGCTATCAGCTAGTTTCTCAAACTCCTCATGCAAGTTCTTGGGAATTGTGTCATCTGTCCTGTGAGAAAATCTGCCAAATAGAAATCCAGTCAACTTATCCACCTTAGCTGGGTCAGATAACATGTCATTTATACGGTGGTGCTCAACCAACTGTTTAGACATGTCATGGCTTATTTTCATAAGTTTATCTCGAATGTCTAAATAACCATCCTTTCTACTATTTTGACTCTGGCTATCAATTGTCCAAGATCGTTCCCTCTGAGACTCTGTACTATACCTGTCCATTCTGGATAAAGTAGAGTGTAACCCCAATAGGATATAACTTCTTCAAGCACCAAGAACTAACATGAAAATGATTAGAAGTAGCATGCAACCATAGATTTGGACATGCAACTGATTAGAAGCAACATGCAACCACCAAATTATGACATGCAAGATCTGGGTAGTTGTCAAAACTGACATGCAAACTTCTACAACCGCCAAATTCACCAAGAACTAATAGGCAAATGATTAGAAGTAGCATGAAACCATAGATTTGGACATGCAACTGATTAGAAGCAACATGCAACCACCAAATTATGACATGCAAGATCTGGGTAGTTGTCAAAACTGACATGGAAGATCTGGGTACTTGTCAAAACTGAAATGCAAACTTCTACAACCACCAAATTCACCAAGAACTAACATGAAAATGATTAGAAGTAGCATGCAACCATAAATTTTTACATGCAGCTGATTAGAAGCAACATGCAATCATAAATTATGACATGCAAGATTTGGGTAGTTCTCAAAACTGAAATGCAATATCTGGGTAGTTGTCAAAACTGACCTGCAACTTCTACAAACCCTCAGGCTGGCAAGATCATGGCTCTGATACCACTGAAATGTCCCTTTTCTAATTTTACATGATATTTCCAACCTTTAATCAGATCTTTAAGATCAAACAACTAATATCACAAAGATCCTCCAAATTTCTCAAGAAACCCCAAATCGGGTATGCCAGAAATTGTGCCAAAAGCTTCACAGCTTCACCAATTACTAATAAATCTGAAAATGGAAATTTTTACAGAACTTTCAGCAGCATAACAGCCTACAAATTGACATTTCCAGATCCGTATAGCCTTTACACAACAGCTCAAAAATGTAGGACCAAAACTATGCTCATCGGGCTCCCGAAATAGCACAAAATATGCCCGAAAACACCACAAGAACACTAATAATCTATCTCAGAAGTTTAATCACGTCCCAATATATATATTCAGATCTATTTTAATAGCTTAAAGTCTAAAATACAGCAGCAACCAAAACTGATATGAAATACTCAACCGGAAACACCAAACTCTTACAAAAATACACCCGGAAACTCACAAATCTGCACTGTTCAGCACAAAGGCAAACTCTGTATGAGCATGCACATGGAATGGCTTCAAACTCTCGTCCTTAGCCTTCCTGGAAACCTGCAAACTCCCGTTCTTGGGTCTCCCTGGAAACCTGCAAACTCCCGTTCTTGGGTCTCCTTCTCCACAGGTTTGGCAGCCTCTGAAGAATAACAAAGAATGAGCGAAAATCAAGTCTGGAATCCCCCCCCAAAATGCCTCCAAACCTCTTTAAAAAGGGCATAACTGTAACTCACGTCCAAGAGAGGTTAATGAAACATATTTTAATAATAATTATCATTTATTAGTCCAACAGTTTCCAAAGATTAACTCCCTTTTTCCGAAACTTCACTTTCTTGGGCCTGCCTGTCTTAGCAAAGATTATTATTTTTTAATTATTTGAAAAGGGGACATGACAGAGTTATAAATTATAAATGGGTAACATGTTGCATGCTTTTTTTTCCCATGGTTTTGTAAAACCACAAATGGTTTCCAAGTGGCAAATCACTATAAAAGGAGAGCTTGGGGAGGTGTTTGAATCATCGAGTGCAGTTTGCAAGACTGGTGCTAGAAGGAGTATCTCTCTGAGTTTAAGTCTGAGTTTGAGTTGTGATGATGCACTCCTATAAGAACTTACATTGCAAGTGTATTGTAATCTTCTAGATTTGAGAATACATTGTGTAGGTTTTGGAGGGTGGAGTTTTTCTCCTAAAAGGGTTTCCCCATGGCAATCATTGTGTTATGAATTTATTGTTATTTTGATTATATTATTATGCATTTCTTAAGATCTCCACAATAGTTAGTTAAATTTTCATAATCATACTCTCAAAGGTTGGTGTACAAAGCAATTACATGCACCTTAGCTTCCTTACAAGTGGCATCAGAGCCTAGCTAGTTTTGGTTCTATTTGTTGGGTACAGGGTTTTTTGAGCTAATCAAAGTTTGAGTGGGAGCTTGTGTAGAAGTTTTTATTTCTTTGTTGCAGGATTGCAAAGATAGCAAGCACATCAGGGAGGATTGATGTAGAGAATTTTTCTAGCACAAACTTTAAAATATGGAAGTTGAAGATCGAAGATCTATTGATTGATCAGGATCTATGGGATATAGTCGATGAAAAGAGGTTGAGGCTTGCAGATCCAACTTTAGTTGCAAAGTATGATGTGAGAGGAAAAAAAGCTAAAAGTATCATTAGATTGCATCTTACAAACTCTATATTGATTAATGACCATGAAGAACCTACTGCAAAGAAGCTTTGGAATAAGCCAAGTGAGATCTATCAAGTGAAGTCACTTGTGAACAAGATTTTCTTGAGGAAGAAGTTGTATTCCTTGAGAATCGAAGAAGGTGGATAGATTTTTGAGCATCTTGGAAGTTTTAATATGTTGGTGACTCAGTTGACCTCAACTGGGGTGTGGATGGATGAAGAAGAAAGGTGCCAACTATTGCTATGTTCATTGCCAAACTCATGCGATAGCCTTGTCATGGCCATAAGGAGCACTTCAGTCATCTTGAAGATAGAGGACATTGTTGTTTCTCTACTTTTTGAAGAGATGAGAAGGAAGATCTCTCTAAATGTCAAAGAGGCTTTGAGTGTTCGAGGAAGACCAAAGGAAAAAGGTAAGAATGAAAAGTGACATGACCATTCTAAGTCCAAGAATAAGGGGAGATCAAAATCTTGTGGTAAGTCCAAGGTGATTTGCTGGGATTGTGGCAAACTAGGACACTTCGAAAAGGATTACAAAGAGGAGAAAAAGAAAAAGAATAAGGTGTATTTGGGTGATAACCCAAGATATTGTTGGTCATGGAAGTATTCGTGTGAAATTTTCTAATGGTAGAATTAGAAGATTTGTTGGTGGCTTGCATATCCCAGGACTAGTGAGGAATTTGTTATTTGTTAGTAAACTAATAGATGCGGGTGTGCATGTAGAGTTTTCTAAAGCAAGTGTGAAAATAGTGAGAGGTGTTATGGTGATAGCAAGAGGAAGAAGATTGGGTACATTGTATCAGCTTGATGCTTGCACAGTTGAGTGTAATAGTAATTTTGATAAGACTTTGAAGGGGACTACTTTGTTGGAGAAGGAGAGGGTTTCTCTTTCAACAGTTGGTCATGGTTTTTGGGTACCCAAGGGTGCTCTATCTGCTAAATCAAATTTACCTACAGAGAAGACTATGTTATGGCACTAGAGACTCAACCACATAGGTGAGAAAGGTCTACGAACCTTAAAGAACAAAAACCTTGTTGATGGGTTGAATGACTACAATCTTGATTTTGATTTTTGTGAGCATTGTATCTATGGTAAACAAAACCACATTTAGATTTACTCAAATTCTCATAAGTCCTCATGTATTTTTGATATAATCTATTCAGATGTATTTGGTCCAATTGATGTTCCTTCTATTGGTAGATCAGTTTATTATGTTTCTTTCATTGATAATTTGAGTAGAAGAACATGGGTTTATTTTCCTAGAAGTAAAGCTAAAGTTTTTAGTCATTTCAAAGAATTTAAAGCAATGGTTGAGTTGTAGACTAGAAAGAAGACAAAGCACTTGAGAATTGATAATGGTGGTGAATATTGCTCCAATGATTTTGACACATTTTGTAAAGATTGTGGTATTAAAAGAGAGAAGATAGCTCCATATTCTCCATAGTAGAATGAAGTTGCAGAAAGACTGAACAAGACCTTGATGGAGAAGGCTAGGAGTATGCTAAGTAGAGCTGGACTGGAACAAAATTTTTGGGATGAAGTTGTAGCCACTACCTAATACCTGATAAACAATTCCCCTACATTAGCTCTTGTTGATAAGAAACAAATGGAAGCATTGTCAGGCCACAAAGCCTTCACTTAGACATCTAAGAGTTTTTGGTTGTGAGGCATATGCTCATGTGCCAAAGGAGAAGTAGACAAAATTGCACAAAAAAGCTATCAAGTGCATCTTCATCAGATATAGCTATGGTGTAAAAGGATACAAGCTTTGGGATCCTATTGCACAAAAGGTATTTTATTCCAGATGTGTTATTTTAGAGAAATTGAGCCTTCTTTTGTTTCAGTACAACCAAAATAGATAAAAGAAAAGAAAGATGTGATTCAACTTCCTACTACACTTGAGAAAGTTGAATCAAGGCCCTTAGAAAGACAAGTTGTTGAAGAGAGCTCTACGAGTTTTGAATCATCAAAGGAAGAGGGAGAACTTGATCATGAACTGAACTTGAACCTGAACTAGATCTTCTTCAAAGGTCTAGTAGATAGAGGAAAGCACTAGAAAGGTATGGATACTCTCTTGATGATTGGAGGTGTACATTTTATTTGAATGCTAATATTGATGAATTGAAATTTGTAGAAGAGGCTCTTGGTATGAATGATTCAGAGTCTTGGAAGATAGCCATGGAAGAAGAGATGGTAACTCTTAAGAGGAATAACACATGGAACCTTGTACCATTGCTTGAAGGACAAAATCCTGTTGGTTGTAAATGCGTGTTCAAAACAAAGATGGGTTTAGATGGAAGCATTGAGAAGTATAAAGCACATTTGGTTGCAAGAGGTTACTCCTAGATTGTAGGAATTGATTATGGTGAAATTTTTTCTCTTGTAGGAAAAATGACATCCATTCAAATTTTACTTTCTATTATAGAAACTTATGATCTAGAAGTTGAGAGGATGGATGTGAAGACAACTTTCATTCATGGAGATTTGGAGGAATAAATTTACATGACACAACCATAACACTTTGTGGTGAAAGGTAAAAGTCATTTGGTCTGTAAATTGAAGAAATCCTTGTATGCTCTAAAATGAAGTCCTAGGATGTGGTACCAAAAGTTTGATACATATGTATTGAGTTTGGTATTTGTGCAATCCAAATATGATCATTATAAATATATATTATAAGTCTGATGGTGATTATTTCCTGGTTATTTCCTTGTATGTTGATGACATGTTGTTTATTGGCAAAGGAAAAGGTTTGATTGTAGAATTAAAATCTCAGCTCTCAATAAAGTTTGAAATGAAAGATCTTGGTGTAGCAAGGTACGTTCTAGGAATGGAGATTATAAGAGATAGGAAAAACATAAAGCTAAGGCTAGGATAGAGTAAGTATGTTGGTACTATTTTGAGAAAATTCAATATGTAGGATTCCCGACCATTGAGTGTTCTTGTTACTATGGGAACAAAGCTTTCAAGCTCATAGTGTCCTTCATCTCGATTGGAGATGGAAGAGATGAGTCGAGTATCATATCAAAGTGCTGTGATAAGTTTCATGTATGCTATGCTTTGTACAAGACTAGACATTGCCCAAGTAGTAGGAGTACTTTCCTGCTATATGTCTAATCCAAGAAGAGGACATTGGGATGTGGTAAAAAGATTTTTAGATACTTGTGGGGTACCTTAGAGGAATCTATATGTTTTCATGGAATAGGATATGAGTATTCCTTGGATATTTGAGGCTAGGTGGATTTAGACTAGGCTAGTGATGTTGATAGAAGAAGATCCATTAGTGCATATGTGTTTACATTATTTGGTGGTGCAATCAATCAGATGAGCAAATGAAAACCCATGGTCACTTTGTCCACTATAGAGGTAGAGTATATGAAAGCTACTCATTCCTGCAAGGAAGCCATATAGCTTAAGAGACTACGTTTAGATATAGAATTCAAATAGGGTAGAGTGACAATTTATAGTGACAGTCAGAGTGCAATCTGCCTAACAAGGAACCCAAAATTTCATGTCAGGACCAAGCACATTGATGTACAATATCATTTTGTGAGAGATATGGTCGAGGATGGCAAGGTAAAGCTTGAGAAGGTAGAGACTTTGGTTAATGTTGCTGATGCATTAACTAAGCCCATGAGCACAGAGAAGTTTAGATGGTGTTTGGAGTCTATGGGTCTCTTGGCCCCTATATTTTAAGTTCATGAAACTGTGGATCCCCCGACTCTCGCAAGGTGTTTGAAAAGTGGGAGAATGTTGAGAATTGTGTCTCAACCTTGCAAGTTCTTTTTTCGAAAAACTCTAGAAAATTGTAGCTAAAAAACTCTAGAATTTTTTTAGAAAATTCTAGAATTTGTTTGTGGTAGTTTTCCACATGTTTATAGGTTGGAAAAAGGTGTATGAGTTGTTCAAAATGTGTTTAGACTTTATAACAATGTAGAAGGGCTATTTTTAGAGTTTAGACAACTCATTATATGACTTTTATGGGGGTCTAAACTGGAGAACAAAATTATGGACGAAAATGGTATTCTTGGAGTTACAAATTACAAATGGGTAATATGTGGCATGGTTGTTTTGCCCATGGTTTTGGCCCATGGTTTTGTAAAACCACAAATGGTTTCCAAGTGGAAAATCAGTATAAAAGGAGGGCTTGGGGAGGTGTTTGAATCATTGAGTTTAGTTTGGAAGATTGGTGCTAGAAGGAGTATCTCTCTAATTTTGAGTCCAAGTTTGAGTTGTGGTGATGCGCTCTTGTAAAAACTTGCATTGCAAGTGTATTGTAATCTTCCAGATTTGAGAATACATTGTACAGGTTTTGTAGGGTGGGGTTTTTCTCCTGAAAAGGTTTCCCCATGGTAATCATAGTGTTATGAGTTTATTGTTATTTTGATTATGTTATTATGCATTTCTTGAGATCTCTGTAATAGTTAGTTGAATTTGCATAATCGTCCTCTCAAAGATTAGTATAGGAAGTGATTCCGCACACCTTAGCTTCCTTACATTGTAGGCGGTAGAGTAGGAATTTTAAATTTTTTTTTTTGACTCTTGTTTTTTAAACAAAATAATTTTAAATTTTTTTTGACTCTTGGTGGTAAGCACTATAGGAAAGAAGCCCGACTATTCCACCAAGGGTCAAAGTTAGCAACTCTCAATTACAAACCATGGTAGAGAGTAAGCCTGTGGAGAATTTTAATATTTACAATTAGATTAATGATTTTGATTTAATTCTTAATAATATACATATTTTACTAATATTATATAGTATTTGATTTTTTTTGTTGAAATAAAAATATTAATTATTAATTAAGTCAATAGAATAGACTGCATTTAACAAACAATTTTGAAAATAGAAAATACTTTCACTTTATATACCTTTCTGGTTTGGTTCAAAATTAGCAAATGATTCTCAAATGAAAAATAAAAAAATGTCTTTTTTTCCCATTATCCTTATCCTTTTCCTATTAGCTTGTATAAAATATCATGAATTTTTTTATAAAAAAAATTGATCATAGTTGATCATTTTAAATTAAAAAAAGTTTTTATATATGACCTTATTCATCTAAAATTATTTAATAAAAAATAGTGAGGTCTATAGTTTATATCTATTTAAAATTATGAATTCAAAATTATTTATCTTTATCCATGAACATGTAGAAAGGTACAATTTTTAAATATATTTTAAAATAAAAGATTTTTTCAAATTTTATGGGAATTGAAAATTAATAGTATAAAAAGTTGTACTGAATATAATTGTAGAAAAAAATAGTAAAAAATATTTTTAAAAATTCATGATGTCTTTATTCATCCAAATAACTCAATTAAAAATAGCATTGTCCATAGTTTTTATTCATCTTAAATCACTTAATCTAAATTAAATAAATTTTTTTCAACAACAAATTATTTTAGTATTTGAGTCAACACATTATTAATTCTATTACACACAAATACAATAATACTATCCTAGTGAATGCTCTGCAACTTGGGCCTACGTCAATGGTGAAACCTTTCCTTGCATACCCATTCACCTCTAATTGGAAGGTTTTTCTGTACCTCTCGCTTGTCATTTCCAATGGGGCCCCTCCAGATACTAGCATCACCTTTAGAGATAGACAATTTACTTTGAGAGTGGATTTATGGTTGCTAGATGATCTAGATTTTCTGCATGGTACTATCCCCAATGTGTGCTTGGAGGAGCTTGAGGTTTCAAAGATCCCAAAACAAAGATGGAAGGGGGTATTGGTGGGTCAATCATCTATGGACCCATCTAGGCATCACCCAACTATCACTCATGGGGATGTAGGTCTGGAGATTATTCTTCTAAATTCTATGCTAGGTAGTAATTCTGAGGGGCTTTCTTTGAGCCTAGTGGATAGGTTCTTATCTTATAGGCCTATAACCATTGACATGGTTAGGAAATGGGTATCCACTAAGTGGAAACTAAAAGGATCTATTGAAGTTGCATCCATGGCAAGTGCTCTATTCCTATTTAAATTTTCTATTCAGAAGGACCAAAACTAGATCTTGGCGGGAATGTGGAGATTTGGTAAGCATCTCCTAATGTTGGCTAAATGGAAGCTGGGCTTCAACCCTAGTACTGATCTACAATGAATGGTCCTAGTTTGGGTTAGGTTCCTAGGTCTACCTCTAGAATTCTGGGATGAAAGGATCTTAAGTGGATTGGAGACTACTTTGGACATTTTATAAAGGCTGATATTGTCACCCTGCGCATGTCTCACCTATAGCTTGCTAGGTTATGTGTGAATGTGGCAATTAATTAAACTCTACCAAGTTATATAGCCCTATAGTCAAAATGGGGAACATGGAAATAAGTGATAAACTATGAGAACATTGAGCTATAATACCAGAAGTGCAGGAAGTATGGTTATATTGCAACTGATTGCAGAATTGATATCCTTTAGCATCTTCTTCATCTAAAGAGATCAGATTTCCACAATCCATTACGTAATATATTTGTTTCTGGATTTGATTGTGTAGAGATTTTTACCATCAACATTTCAAATCACACTACATGATCCATCATCAGGATGAAAATAGAGCAAGAGATGATACACATTTTGTTTCACATCTCTTGCTCTATTTTCATCCTGATGATGGATCATGTAGTGTGATTCGAAACATTGATGGTAAAAATCTCTACACAATCAAATCCAGAAACAAATATATTATCTTCTTCATCGACATAACCTAATTATAGTTATTTGTTGCTACAACAAACTATACCTTAGGAGTGCTCTATGAATGCAATCTTTCTTCTTTCTTAAACAAGAAACCAATCTTCCTCTAAGAAAGAATGGTCAACCACTAGTGCTCTTTCTATCATCCATATTCCCTACCCAACTAACATTAGTATATGCATACAAAATGAGAACACTTGATCTTTTATTCTAAATTCCACAATTAGATGTCCCTTTCAGATATTTGAATAATCTCTTTATTGCTACAAAATGATATTTCTTAGGATCAACTTGAAATGTAGCTACAATCCCAACTATATTTTCTATATCTAGTCTTGTGTGAGTCAGATTCTGCAAACCATCATGGATCTATACTTCTTCTACTCCACTGTAGGTGTCTCATCTTTGTGGTGGAGGAGAACTTCCAATACCTACCATTATAAACACATTAGAAGGATCAAACATAAAGGGTTAGGATAGAAATTGGATCTACAGTCCAATACTAGAAATAATGTCCAAGTTGTAAGACAAGGAGACATTAGGTGTGTTATGAACTTGATTGTCTACCTTAGTCATTTTATGGACAATTTCTAGGTAAAATGAGGATAAGATAGTCTATAAGGTAAAAATGACTCTTTATTGATCAAAACCTTCTTAGGATTCTAGGGAAGGTCTAGGATTATATTTTAGTAATGTTTAGAAACATTTGACAACTTCTATGTACAAAAAGTTGTCAAAGTTGTCAATGTTGCATAATGCAACTTTTGTGCAAAATTGAAACTTTTGAATACCAACATTCACAACTACTTTTATCAGTTGGAACTATTTGGGAATGGAATAACTAAGGTTGAGAAACATTTCTCAACAAAGAAGAGAAGAATCTAGTGTAACCATCATTTAAAATGAAAAAATTTCGTTGTTTTCCTATCAAAACTACTTGAGAAACTACTTGTATGGAATTGTACAGATTCACATGAAACTCTAAAGGATTGGAAAAGTTGAAGAAGGCTATTACGAAGGATTTTAAATTTTTTTAAAGTCTTCAAGTCATATTTCTTAAGAGAAATCAAATTGTGATTGTTTGGTGGTCGCAGGGAGACCCTAACTAGGGTTTTGAGAGAAAAATTCCCTTTCCTAGAGTTTCCACCATGGGAAAAAGATAAGCCTCAGCGAAAAGGAGGGGGAGAAGATGTAAATTAATAATATTTTGGTCTCAAGGCAAGAGTCATGAGAGGTTGGGAGAAAACATTAAACCCTCTAGACATGCATCTAAATGTGACTGACCGATTTTGGGTTGTAGAGGCAAAACTTGGCTCAGGGCTTGAATACAACCATAGGAACTTGGATTTAGATATTTTTTCATGTCCTTGAAATATTAAAATTGGTTTGGTTGGAAGATGTATTTAATTTCATATACTTTCTTTAGAAAAGAGACCTAATTAGCCCTATTAGGCCTAGGAGAGTTTCGCAAACAACTTGAGTTAGGAGACTAGTCAAGAGTCCTAACTTGGTAGGAATTTTTGAATAAAGGATTGGAGTGTCTAAAGGTGTTTAATACTTTCAGTGGTGGATTTTGAATAAGGTTGCCTTTAAAAATCCTTAGTTTCTCCTTGAAGCCCTGTTTGGAGTTTTAAGTGTGTAAGTGGATTTCTTAAGAAAATATTGTGGGACTTTTATATGAAAACACTAGGAAACTACATCTAAGGTTGAAAGAAGCCCTATTTGATGCCTAAAAACTTTTTCTTAAGTTTATGTCATGTTATACCTCAAGGAGGTGTCTTAGACTTTGAATCTAATCTTAGTCTAAGGAGAGTGGGTATTGGGAATCACATAGTGGACTCCTATGGTTGTGAAACATTTTTGCATCTACAAGTGACACATATTGGGTATACTAAAGGGGACTGTAATCTAAGTGGCATTAGATAAACTTAGTAGATCATTGGAGAAAGACAAGTTGCAACCATGTTAGATGGTGGAGAAGAAAATGAAAATAAACCTCCTAATAGAATGAAAAATGCTGAACTACTGAGGGTGGTGAAATAGAATGATGCTGAGAGGAAGCAAATGAAGAAAGAGATGGAAAAATGTAAAGAACAAGTCAAGAAAGGATTCAACAGAAACTCTACAAATTAGAAGGAGGTGAGTAATGAAGAAACCCCTTCATAGGAGGAAGAAGAAGAGATCCCTGTAGAATAGAGGTTGTTCCTTAAGACTTTAAAATCCTTGGAGAGGAGGACCATGGACACTAAACTTGATCTTCCTATCTATAGTGGGAAGATGGATCCAGAAGACGTGATGGATTAGATTGGTTCTCTCACTAGTTTCTTTGAGCATGACTAAACTTAGAAGCTTTCATGGGCTTGCTTCTTTATATAGAAGGTTCATTAAAAGTTTTAGTCAGTTGTGTGCTCCTATCCTTGAGACAATCAAGGGTGGGTAGAACTGCAAGTGTGTGTGGAACAAGAATGCATAGGAGACCTTCCAAATGATAAGGAAGAAGACAATGGAGAAACCTATCCCAGTGTACCCTGATTTTAAAAAAATCTTTACTATTGGATGGGATGCTTCTAACTTGGCTACAGGGGCTATCTTGAGTCAAGAAGGGAGGCAAATAGCCCTTTTTAGTGAGAAACTGAATGAATCCAAAATAAAATAATCATCTTATGACTTGGAACTATATGCCTTAGTCTAGTCATTGAAGAAGTGGAGGCACTACCTCCTTCCAAAAGAATTTTTAGTTTTCACTGACAACCAAGCCTTAGGTTTCTTGAATAGCTAAGAGAAACTAAGCCACAAACACATGAAATCGGTAGAATCATTTGAAACCTATACCTTTTAAATTAAACATAAGAAGGGAGTTGCCAATAACGTGGCAGATGAACTAAGCAAGAGGTATCTAGTTGTGCAAGAAATCCAACTCCAAAGTGTGGGGATCAATGCTTTGAAAAGCATGTATAAAGATGATAATGATTTTAATCACATCTATAAGGTGTGCTCTGATTTCTCTGAGGAATATCATACTAAATATGCTGACTACTTGATTCAAAATGGGATACTATTCAAGGGGTCAACTTTGCATTCCACAATATTCTATGAGGGAGAACATCATTAGAGAAAAGCATGCAGGCAGCATGGGGGGACATTTTGGATTGGAAAAGACCTTGGAAAAGTTGACAAGGTTCTACAATTGGCCAAAACTTCAAACTAAAGTGAGGAAGATTGTGAAAACATGTACAATCTATCAGAGCAGCAAGGGTACATCGAATAATGTAGGTCTATACCAACCTTTGCCTATTCCTACAAGGGCTTGGGAGAGTTGCAACATGGACTTTATAATGGGATTTCCTAGATCATACAAGGAAAATGATAGCATATGTTGTAGTGGACAGATTTAGTAAAATGGCCCACTTCATCCCTTGTAAAAGTACTAATAATGCATCAAAAATTACAAATTTGTTCTTCAAGGAGATTGTGAGGATTCATGTTTCACCTTTAACCATACTATCAGATAGAGATGTGAAGTTTATTGGTTACTTTTGGAGGACCTTGTCAAACAAACTGGGAACTAATCTAAAATTTAGTTCTATCTCCCATCCACAAACAAATGGGTAGATAGAAGTGGTCAACAAGTATTTGGAAACCTACTTAGATTCTTGACAAATCAATATGGAGATAAGTGGGAGTTAGTCCTACCACAAGCAGAGTTTGCATTAATGACTCTGTCAATAGAAGCATATGGAAAAGCCCTTTTCAAATAGTGCATTGGCAGAATTGAAGAGGTATCCTAGTACTCAGAGAACTACCTTCCAACACTCCAGTCAATGCTCATGGAGAGGAGTTTACAAAAGTCATGAAGGAGATTCAAGACTCAGTAAGGTTGGCACTTAAGAAGAGTGCAAAGAAGTATAAGCATGCTAAAGACAAATATAGAAGAGATGTTCAGTTGTAGGTTGGAGACTTGGTCAAGGCATGCTTGAAGAAGGAGAGGTTACCAAAGGGCAAGCATACCAAACTACTCATGAAGAAAGTAGGACCTTGTGAGATATTCAAGAATCATGGAATGAATGCTTATGAGATAGAGTTTCCCTCACACCTTGGTATCTCTCCCATATTTGATATTTTTTATCTAACCGCATATAAAGGTGACGTAAATGCAGGTTTAGAAGTCCAACTTCAAGAATTGGAAGAAGATGTTGCAAGGATACTAGCCAATGAGCCTAGAAAACTTGACAAGATCTTGGACACCAAGGTCATAAAAAAAGCTAGCAAAAATGCATACAAGAAGTATTTGGCTCAATGGAAAGGAGGCCTGAAGGAGGAGTTTATATGGATGGATGAACAAGAGATCCGGAAACATGGTCTAAGTTTGCAAGAGCTTATCTCAATAGAACTTGAGATTAATGCACCCCAAGAGTATGGTGCAGAAGCACTTCCAATACCTACCATTGCAAGTACATCAGAAGGATCAAACAAAAAGGGTTAGGATAGAAATTAGATCTATAATCCAATTCTATAAATAATATCCAAGTTGTAAGGCAAGAAGACATTAGGTGTGTTATAAACTTGATTGTTTACCTTATTCATTTTATGAACAATTTCTAGGTCGAATGAGGATAAGATAGTCCAAATGGTTAAAAAATGATTTTTTATTGATCAAAACCTTCTTAGCATCCTAGGCAGGGTCTAGGATTAAAGTGTAAATTCACGGGTAAAGCCTATTAGCTAACAAGGTGTAAATTCTATCTTATTAGTAAGAGCTCAACTTATTATTTGAAGAGTACACATTCTTGACCACTATGTCAATTCAAGTTGTAAGAATGTGAGATATTAATATTTTAATATATTTGTATTGTAATTTGAATCTATGAGTTACAATCTAAATATTTCATATCTTTATATGAATATGTAATATCATTGTTGGTGCTTCAAATCTATGAATTGAATGGTCTATCAGAAGCTTTTAAGTTCACAAACACAATAGTGTATTATAAGGCTTGTGAGAATGTAAGAAAAGTGACTACACTAGTCAACATGTATTTAAATTTAATTTGCTAACATCAACAATGCCAAATTTCAACCATCACATTACACCCTCCTACAATAGTCAACACATATTTAAAATTTACTAACAACATCAACTATTAATACACATTTGAACCATCACATTAAACCATCAATGAAATTCTTTAATTTATTTCTTTAGATTTAATAAATATACTCATATGTATCCCTTGGCCCCTTTTTTGTGAATATGTATCTTTAAAGTTTTAATTTAATGGAAAAGTTGCATTTTTTAACAAGTTAAATGCACATTGTACTTATTGGCTAGATTTCAAGTTATACACATCCTTGCAGCAAGATTTATAAGTGTTTGTTCTTCACATTATAGATTAATAGTGTAATATGCCTAAGTTAAACTTAGTAGAATGCTTGCATCCCTTTGCACATACCACTATCATTCAAACAGATTAAGGAATACCCCTTATAGATGAAGATGGCCCACCTTTTAATATAGAATTATTCAGACCACATTTGCAATATACATGTGTGTCTTGTGGCTAGGTAAGAGATATTGAAGTCCCTGACATCATGACCATATGGCCAATGAAAAGAAACCAAGGTTCAAATACTATCTATGTTCTCCCAAGTTTCCAGGAGGGGGAAGGGGAAGGCAAGGAATAGTGGGAAAGGTTTCTGGGATGGAATTTTTTTTTTTGCCAATTTTGATAGGCTTCACTTATTTTTGACATATTTCTACATTCTAACAATAAATACTTCAACATCTTGATATTAAGGTTGGGCGTGAGATTTATATTGGGTAAAGATTTGATCTTGTTGAGAATGCATTACTTGTGTGGTCATTATACCCACCTAAAAAGAGGCCTATTATACTAGATTTAGATAAAGAAATTGGTCATATGACAAAGTTGAAGGTTGGTGAAATCAACCTTGTCATATCTAGAAACAAGAAGAAAGCACATACCAATGCAAGATGCCTTTTCTGAAGATGCCAATGTAGATTCATATAACATCATAGTCGCATATGCCTTGAATGTTCTAAAATCCAAATCAAGATGTCAATGCACTTGCAGTCTATTGCCCTCTGCGGGACAATGATTTCTCGCTACCAGTGCCCAACTATGAACTTGGTTCTAGAACCATTCCAATCAAGATGCCAATCAGGGATATGAAAAGAGGAAGAAATTTGAAAGTGGTAGTGTTTATATTTTAAAACTATACTACATTTTAATTGCCAATTGGAATTTATATCAATCGATTCCAATTCCCATGGGGTGAAATGTGTTGAATCCTCCAATGCAAAATGTACCACCATGGTGAAATATAGAGGGTGAACCCTCCATACACATGCAAATCAAATTTATTAAGAGTTAACAAACATGTTATCGATTACAATAATCAGGTCGGCATAGTGCAAGGCTAATAATGCCAGTAATGAAGTCAAATACAAAATTTGTTTAGCGATTGGTACGAGTGTAAGACCTAAATGATAGATAACAATGTTCGTGGAAATCCTCACAACATGGTTGGTTGAAGTTGGAATTTGACGAGGCCTCAAATTATGGAAAGTCTGAGCCTTTAGGTGCAAGTTGAAACATCCATGTTTATCATGGCTCTAATAGTGGCCTAATGACAACTCTAAAATAAGAAGGTCAAATATAATGCTGAATTCATATCTCTTATTAAAGAGATTTTACTATGCAAAGATTTGCAAGGGATTGAAAAAATATGATAAATGAAATAAGAGTTGGTTTGATCTCCAATTAGAGATTCGAGACATTACTTGAAGAAACATGTAATTGATCTAGTCTTCAACGAGGAATAAACTACATTACATAAAATAGATTCTTATATTACCAGCAATATTGGATTCGGCAACCTTAATGTAGACTTATATTGCCAGGCATATTAAGAGAAAAGTTGATCGACCGAAATCTTTATAAAACATCCAATTAGGCTAGCCTAACCTATCTTAAGAAAGAAATATCCATACGGCATGTCTTGTCTTGATTTTCGATCTCTCTTTGAAGGAGTCTCTTCGGCCACTTGCCTTTTCATGTTTTGCGTAGACTAATATATGGAAAGAAACGAGTGGACTATGTTGTACAAAGCAGTAATATATCAATATATCATAGTACAGAAAATACGAGGAGCTGAACAAGGAATCACACGTACGTTCACAATATATATATATATATATATATATATATCAACAACATTAAAATAAAGAGAGAATAGGATCATCAGGTGGTGAAGAAAGAATCTGACGTACGTACGTTCACATTATTATAATATATAGTGAGAGTGATGATGGCGGATGTTCATGTGACCCCCTTGAGCCTGGGAATCGCAGCTGTGGGAGGCGAGATGTTGGTTGTTGTCCCGCGGAACACAAGGCTTCCTGCCTTCAAAGAGTCATGTGTACTGACCACGTCTTTGGACGATCAGGACAGTGTACATCAAGTGTTGAAAGGGGAGAGGCTTCTGGTCCAAGACAACATTCCACTCGGAGACTTCGTGCTCACTAGGATTCCTCGCCAGCCCGCCAAAGTGCAGAAAATAAAAGTGTGCTTCGAAGTGGAGGTGGATGGGAGTCTGAATGCTTCTGCGTACGTCGTGCATGGCGCAGCACGCGAGGAGATCAGCATCGCCAATGCATTTGCAGCAGGGAGAGTGATGAGCAGAGAAGAGATTGACAGAATGATAGCTGATGCGGAGATGTTTCGCAGGGAGGACGAAGAGAGGAAGGAGAAGAACGTTGCCAGATATGAGCTCCAATGTGGCGTGGTGAACATGAGAAACAGGGCAGCGAAGGAGTTGATTGAAGGCTCTTTGGACGCTTCTGTGGAAGATGACTTTCTCTCACGCATCGCTCAAGTTGAGGACTGGCTGCAGCGTAATCATGACAATGCACTACTCACGGTGGCTGATCTCAGAGACAAATTGGATGAATTGAAGCTGCGCTGTACGCACTTCTTTCAAGCCGAGAGGACGAGGGTTACTCATGAAGCAGGGGAATCTAATAATTGAAAGAATAACACGTCTAGATAATAATAATAATAATAACGTTAACAATGACATTAATTTGTTGGCGTTTTGAAGTTAGCACGTTTTCTCTTGTTATTCATATTTCTTAACGCAGTTACGGGAGTAACCTTGTTGCTTTCCATGTGAATACATTAATTTTAAATATGTGATTTGACACTTACTTTTGTTCAATTTTGCGAGCTTTCCATGGACTTCCAGTTCGAAGACCTGAAATGTCTCTTGCAATCTGATTCCTTGTTTCCTTGTTTGATAGCTGCTTGTTATTAATGGCCAGTCAGATGCATTACTTTAGGCCTGATTTTTGCAGCATTAAATTTTGTTGTCTGTCATTTTTTAATAATGGGCAAGCCCCATAAAGGTCTAGAATTGACAAGATCAATGAAATTATGAGTTGAAAATAATATCTCAACTTGGAATGGATCTTCGTGTATATAGGAAAAGTGATTGCTTGAATGCATTAAGATGTACATATCTAATGTAAGATTAGTTTAAGATTATTTTATCAATAGTGAACTAAAAAATTAATTTAATTTACATTTAATTTATTTATGTTATATCTTTTTAAACTGATTTATAAAATTCATATATCTGTATATTAAGAGGATAGAGAAGTACTAAAGATTGGACATGTTAAAAGGATAGAGAAGAATAACACGTCTAGATAATACTAATGTTAACAATAAACGTAGTATTTTGACTTTCTTGTATTTGAAGGGAAAATAGGCTCACATGTCTCCATTTCGATATGTGCCTATTCTGTCTTTTTGTGTTTTTAAAATGTACAATCTTAAATTAAGGAGGTCAACTAATATTGTGAAAGTTAAAACCCAAATCCAAGATAAATAATGTATTCCCCCAAATTTTCAAAATATTTTACTTGTTGGAAAGGAGTTTGAGGATAGACATTGTCATTTCACATTGTAATATTGAGGAGGAATTTAGAATCCTTAAGGTTGTCTATATTGAAATAGAGAAACAAAAATAAATATTTCTTAAAACCTTGGAAGTAAAGATGACATATTTGATACTCTAAAATAAAGATATAACAGAAGAATAAAATTCCTCATAACAATTAGAATATCTTTTTTGGTACAAAAAAACTTTAAAATTGTAAAATATTAATCTAAAATCCATCTTGTGTCCAATATACTAACTGATTGACGTAATGCTTCAATGACTTCAACTATTTTATTATTTGTTCGGGTTATGTCATTTACAAAAGATTCACTTTAAAAAATATTTCCTTGATACATAAGTATATACAAATCAATTGTAATTTATCATAGTTGGAATATCACATAGATCTATAAATGAAGGTACAAATTTCTTAATATTTTGATTTTTGATTTTTGTTTTCAAAGAATATATGAACGTACAACTAATTGCATGAAATTATGTGGCTTGGTTACAGTTTGAAGTACAAAAACATCTAAATCGTAAATCTCATAATTGAAAAAACAATATTCTCTGACAAATCCCACTAAAGTTTCTACTTGAAAAAATAATTATTGTACATATAACAAAATTATTGCTTTGAGAACAAATTGAAATAGAAAAAAATATTTCCACTTTTGAAGATCTTAAAGCTCAATCCTTTCTTGTGAAAAATTTAATAGAAATTCATATTCTCCTTTTTTAAATCTCTATATTTTCCAAAACTACTAAAATTTGGTAGATAAAAACAAGAAAAGTGAAATAATATGCATAATTGTTGATTTTATTATTAATGTTCATGAGGGATCTTAGTTTATACACAGTGATTTACTCTAGGTTTTCACAATCCTTGATACATGCATGCTATATTAAGAGGAGAATATATAATATTTTCTTTCTATGTCTAGTTATGTGTCATTTCTATTGTATGTAAACAACGAACCACCCTTTACAATCTTGTAATATTGTTTGGGGGGTAAATAATTTTGACCAAGAGATTTATATATGGATAAGTGCACAAAGTTGTGGTACCCAAAGGGGGGTATAAGATGTCACTTTTCTTTTTCCTGAAATGAGAGATTTTTGAACTTCGATGAGAATTTGAAGATAGTTACACTAAAAGTTAAAGATATGACTAAAACAAAAGTTGTAGTCCTTCAAATTTAGTTTCTATTAAACTACTTTTTTTCCCTTTTTTTTAAAAATAGTGGAGTTTAGGGCCCTCAGAAAAAGGGCCCATAGAAAGTGGTACTACTTTTTCACTAAAAACTTAACATAGTGTGAAGTGCAGTCCCACTAAAATATCAAAAAAAAATTGAAATTATTTAATCACTTTGGTTGGAAGTTAGCTAACACCATGTAGTTTATCCCATATTTTTTGGGTATTTTTTTAATGCATTTATATTATTTTACAAATTTTGAAAGTGAGCACATCATAAAAAATGTGAAATATATGTGTGCTCCCCCTAAAAATCATTGTAAACTAATAAAAAAAAAAACTTTTTAAAAAATGTGTGTAGAATGGATCTAGTTTCTAAAAAAGATAACATGTTACAAAATCCAATGAACGAATCTAAATCTAACACCCAAATACTACACGTTGGTTTTCAAGAAAAAATGGACATACATTCAAAATAAATTATAGTTGAAAGGCTTCAATAAGGCTAAATTCAAAATAAATTATATTGTTTTGTAGCCAAGATAGAGATCTACAATGTCATGATACTTAATTTTCTTGACATTCAACCATAAATAAACTTAATGGAGAGCACACAAGAAATATTACCCATTTTTTATAAGCTTACTAGAAAACACGTCTTAGACTTGTTTGAAGCCACCAAGCCTTTGGGTTTGATCTCCAAGGAAAATCTAAGCCTTGGGCTTTGTGAATCATTAAAAAGAGCACTCACACAATAGTACTAGAGCACTATAGTGCAAGTATACTATTGTGTGAGTACACTAGTGCACAAGTGTGCTATTGTACATGTGTAGTATGAAAATATATTGATTTTCAAATGGTGCTAGTGTGCTATTAAAATATAGTAGTTTAAATAGCACACACATTCTATGGTGGACACACACTATAGTGTGTACTCACATACCAATATATAAAGACTAGAAAACCCTTTCAAATGGGGCATACTAATGTCAGTTTGGACACTAGGATCATATACATAAAATATAAAATATACACTAATGTATAAAATTTAGGGCACACTCATTCCAACTCTCTCTCTCTCTCTCTCTCTCTCTCTCTCTCTCTCTCTCTCTCTCTCTCTCTCTCTCTCTCTCTCTCTCTCTCTCTCTTCCCCCCCCCCCCCCCCCCCCCCACACCCATCCTTAGACATATTATATGATCAAATGGGTCAAAATGGATCATAAGGTATATTGTGACCCCTTTTGACCCATTCAGAGCATAATATATGTGCTAAGGGGTCCTTGGACTCCTTAAAACAAATATTAGTCAATTGAATGGGTCAAATGGGATCATAGGGTAACCTATGACCATTTTTGACCCATTTGACCCATTGTATGTTTGTTAAGGGGTCCCTCGACTCTTCAAGACACCCAATATGCCATTGAATAAGTCAAATAGGGTTATAGACTACTTTATGACCATTTTTGACCTAATGTATCATTAAGATATGTGTTAAGGGGTCCTTAGACCCCTTTAAACACACATAATGTGATCAAATCAGTGAAAAGGGGTCATAATGTACCCTATGATGTCTTTTGACATGTTTGAACAATTATATATGTATTGAGGGGTCCTTAGACCCCTTATGACAAATATTATATGATTGAATGGATCAAAGGGGTGATAGAGTACCGTAAGACCACTTTTGACCCATTCAAATAATTATATTTGTACTAAGGGGTCCTTATATCCCTTGTTAAGCCATTCAATCATATTATATGTGCTAATGGATCCTAAAACTCTTTTAGACACAAATTATCTCATCCAAGGGTTCCTAGGGTACCCTATGGCCCCTTTTGATTGATTTAAAATACTAAATGACTATCAAGGGCTCTGATGACCCCTTAAGACATACATTATGCAATTGAATGGATCAAAATGGGTCCTAGGGTACCCTATAACCCCTTTTAACCTATTCAAACCATTATATGTGTTATGCAGGTGTCCTTAAACCCCATAAGAATCACATTATACAATCAAATAGGTCAAAATGGATCATAAGGTACCCTATAACTCATTTTTTGACCCATATAAACTATTATATATGTACTTAGGGGTCCTTAGGCTCTTAAGGTACACATTATGCATTTGAATGGGTCAAAAGGTGTCATAGAGTACCCTATGACACCTTATGATGCATTCGAACCATTGTGTGTGTACTAAGGGGTCCTCTTTTAGCATGAATGTTGATGATACTACATTGGGGGAGTATCCTAACCATTGGAGAGTATTGATATGTTGCATTCATGACTATGTTTGTCATTGATGTCAACATAGCATTGTTTTTATAAAGATTGGTAGAGTAGGAGACAAAGATTTTGATGGTATATACAATAGTTTGATTATTTTGTCATGCAAAGTTATGGATATGTACAACATACTATCTTGATGGTGTGGTTAAGTGCACAAAGTCTATGTCAATGGCATAAGGAAGTTGTACATAATTTACAGAGAGCGGTTTAAAGATAGAGTATTGGGAAAGTAGTTCTTGGTGATTATTGGCTACCTTACATCCCAAATGCAATGAAGTGATGCGTAGTTAGGAAGTGATAGAGGATAGTCAGATGGTGATGTCAGCGAGTGTGCAAGCCTTAGTATCACACATGTGAATTTTTTTATAGATTGTGAGCCAGCACTGCTATTGTAATTATAATTAAATTAATTATCTTATTTTAATTAATTGGAAAAGCCTCAAGGCTAACTCAAGGAATTATTATGAAGATATGGTATAAAGGAAAGATGGTTTCCTTATTTGTAGAGTGAGTATGTGTATTGTGATCATTATTCAAGTCTGAAATGTGAAAAGAAGCAAAGTGCTTACTGAATACATGTAAGTAATCCAAGGATTATTGGATGCGAGATTCAAGATTTTTTTACAAGATCTAAAGGAGAAAAAGTCTAGTTGACAAGATAGAGACAAAGGAAGGAACTGCATTTTAGTTCTATTATTTTGCAAGGAATAATACAAAGATCATTTGGATATTGGATTAATTGGTCTTTCCCTTGAAGCTATTTGTGCAGTGGGTCTAGCTATCTTCTACAACTCCTAACAGGGTTGGTATAACTCCTAACTAGGTTGGAATATCCTAACAGGGATTCAAAGTCTCCTAACATGGACTCATATATATTGAATGTTGTAACAGACTCCTAATAGGGTCTATCCTCTAACAAGAAATATTTATATTAGTACATCATCTTGTGGGTACCATTCCCACTAGGGTTTTCCCTCTGATCAAGGGTTTCCCTAGTTAACATATTTGGTGTTATTATGTATGAGTATCTTGTTGTGGTTCTAGTTTACATTACTCATATGGTTAAGATTGTTTAAGATTTTTAATTGATATATTAGTTGGATAATTGATTCACCCCGCACTCCCCATCTCAGTTATATCAGTGGGCTATATATTCTAACAATTTGTATCAAAGCTTTAGGTACTTGAAGAATAAGGTTAAAAGTTTGGGAGATCAAAATATGTTCAAGAAGGATAGTCCAAAATTTGATGTGACCAACTATGATAGTTGGAAGGAGAAGATGAAGACTTGTGTTTTGTGCATGGGTCCAGTATATTGGATTTTTACAAAAAGCTAGAAGTTAATTGTTGAAGAAGAAAAGCTTGCAGTATGCAGTGAAGAAGAGAGATATCTATTCATGTGTAACATGAAAGTGAGAGAAGCCCTACTAAAGACATTTTCAAAGAATGAGTACAGTCAAGTAAAGTCACTTGTAACATCTCATAAAATTTGGAAAAGCTTTAGAATCTACCGTCGAAGGTGATGATCATGCAAAAAGAATGAGATTATAGAATTGGATATGTGCATTTCAAGATGCTAGAATGATGGAAGATGAATCTATAAGAAGTTATATTTGTAGAATATAAGAAATGGTTGTAGATATTTGGTCTCATCGTGGAACCAAGGAAGATGATGAAGTGATATGGAAAATCTTGAAAAGTTTGACACCACCATTCAAGCCAATAACGCAAATGATTTATCTAGTAATGCCTTGTACTAAGGATTTCACCAAGGAAACATTACTTGGAAGATTATAATTGGCTAAAGTAGATCTGAGATAGTCTGCTAAACTTGCAAGAGTCAAAACAACCTTTAGTGCCCTAAACATTCAACCTAATTTAACAAGAACTGCAAGCACCCATAGAGATTTTGCTGGTAGTAGCAGAGCTGATGAAGACAATAATATTAAAGAAGGAATAGCCATTCTATTGAGAAGAGAAAAATATGTTAAGAAAATATTTAAATGTTGGACTTGTAATGAATTTGGTCATTATGCATCTAAATAACCTAAAAGAGAGAGAAAATTCTAAAGGGAAGTTTAATCCTAGAAGAGATAGAGATAGAAATTGTTTGTATGCAAATGAAGTTAAAGAATCTGATGAAAAAGGTCAAAGTAAAAGTGATGATGAATTAGGATTTGTGGCTATCAAGGAAGATGATCTTGATAGAGAAATTAGAGAAGAAAGAACTCTAGTTAGCGAAGTGGAAATGAAGTCTGATTGGATAATTTATAGTGGTTGTTCACATCATATGATTGGTGATATGAATAGGTTTGTTAAGTTCAAGAATCATGATGGAGGTAGTGTTAGAGTTAGTAACAATGCAACCTGTCATATAATAGGAGTTGGACAGTTAGTGGACAATGGTTAGTGATTGCAGTTCACTAAGAAGACTCGCACTATTAAAGACAGAGATGGTAAGATGATTGGAACTAGCACTAGATCTAGAGGTAATGTATTTCAGTTGAATCCTACTAAGATGACATGTTTGGTTGTGGCATATAAGATTCTATTAGATAAACTTTGATAATATTGTGAAGGTTAGTAGCACTTTTGTAGTCAGAGACTTGCCTAAGATTGTTAAGCCTACTAATGTTATGGGTACAAGAAATGCATTTTGGCCAAGCAGAAGAATTCATCATTCTCTAAGAAGAAGTTTACTACCATAGAGAAGTTGGATACATTCACATAGATTTGAGTGGTCCTTCTAGAACAGGAGGATCCTATGGTGAAAGGTATTTTATGATTTTCTTTGATGATTTCACTAGAATGATGTGGGTAGCATTTCTTAAAGAGAAATCTGAAACTTTTGAGAAGTTTAAGATATTTAAGAATAGAGTTGAGAATGAATTTGGTGTTAAGATTAAGTGTTTGAGATCTAATAGAGGAGGAGAATTCACCTCTAGAGAATTTAACATATTTTGTGAAGAAAATGGAATCAAAAGACAACTATTTGCACATAGAACACCTAATAAAAATGGGATTGCTGAGAGAAGAAATAAGTCTACAGGAGAAGCAACTTGAGAAATGTTATTTGAGAATGATGTTTGTAAGACATTTTGGAGAGAAGTAGTTAATACAATATTATATACTTTGAATAGAGTATAGATTAGACAAGGTATGGACAAGACACCTTATGAACTATGGTTTGGACATTCACCATCAGTATTAAGAGAGACAATGACATTGGTAAGCTTGGTCCAAGAAGTGATGAAGATATGTTTCTTGTCTACTCATTGAAAAGTAAGGCTTATAGATATTTGAACTATAGAACTAAGACAATAGTTGGACAAATGTAAGGGGGTAAAATCACAAACCTATGTCACCATCTTGTAAAGGAAAAGGCTAATCAAAGTATAACTATTCACCTTCAATGACATAAAATGATTATCATTATTTACAATTTGAAAATGAATTAAGATAATGAAATGTGTAGAAATGGATGAAGTTTAAGATTATTATTTTTAACAATTATTTGGAATAAGATTTGATATATTTTCCTAATGTTTATAGATCATTTTTTACTTGCTAAAAAATATTGAAAATTAGGGGTCTAGTTCCCAACACAAAATAATATGGAAATAAACTTATTTCCCTTTGATTTCAAACTATGTTATTGATAACATAAATATCTAGAACAATCAAAAATAATAATTTCTTTTAGATCTATATTTTCTCTTTTATAACGATTCAAATTTCAACTCACCAAAAATTGATAGTTTTCATCTCCTACCACATTTTTAGAGCAAATTGACGCTAACTAGAAGAAAAATTCTATATTCTATTGTTAGAAATGCTTTAGAATAACTAAAAGTAGGGGTGAATTAGTTATTCAAGGTCCAAATGTCCTAATAAAACCTTTTCACCAAATATAGTGAGCCCATTTAACTTATCATGCATCCAAGCTTTAAACTTTCCTACTTAGCAAGTTACTATAAAATCAACATGTAAGCATAATACATAAAAGATCAACACATAACACAATGATTTACATGGAAACCCAATTTGGGTAAAACCACCAATAACATGCTCCTCAATTCTCACTCTTCTAAAGTGATGCCCTATGAAAGGCTTGCCCTGTTAAAGGCTACAACACACTGTTAAATGTGACCTGGTTAAAGGATTTCAACCACCCTATTAGAAGTGGGCCTAGTTAGAGGACTTTAGAACATTCACTTGGAATGCCACTCTATTAAAGGATTTACAAATGGTTGTTAAACCAACCTAAGTCCATAAGATTTTTACCCTAGCTGATACAATTGTTAGAGAGTAACAATAAGGGCTTTTGATCTGATACAACTCATAACTTAACTTGTTGATTGCAAATCTCAATTTAACTCTCAAATTTGCCTAACTTCTAGTCTCTGCAGCTCTAATAGGTTTCCCTCTTTTCAAGCTTCATCTCCTTGAGTCTTCATGCTCAATGTACTAGTGCAACCTCTTTTGTAGTCACTTATCAAAGCAGAGTTTCTGTACTCTATTCTTCCTCTCTCTCGATGCTTTCACCTTGACATCCTACCAACCACTTCTACAACTTGGAAACTCAGTAACTCTTGTTTCTTGACCTATAACTCCTTAAATAGAAGTTTGGAATACATTTCCCACTCAAATCTTCCTGCTCTTTCTTTTAGGTCGAATGGATTAGGTAGTATTTAATGAATCTACCCCTTATATTATTTCTTCTAGAAACATCATGAAGAATCCTCCTAAATTCACCCAAAAATAGTTTACCTAAAATTTTGTGCCACCAGCTCATCATCCTTATCCTTCATTTGGTTCACAAAATTCAAGGTAACAAACTTTGTTAGCTCAGATCTGGCAAATATTTGACTTTTCAAATAATGCAGCAGCTTGACATTATTGAAATCTTGATGCTCGACACATACTATGTTACTCGACACCTACTATGTTTTACTAATTCTTGACACCTACCGTGGATTCACTCGACATCAACTAAATTGTATTGATGCTCAACAATTATTCTGTGCTCAGCACTTGAGCTTGCTTGGATCCTATTTCACTTGGCACACACTAGATTTTGCATTTGGTCAACACTTACTAAAAATCTACTTGGCATGAACTAGCTTGCTTGGCATCCACTAATGAACTTAGTCAAGTTTTGCAAATAGCTTTGTTACAACTTATTGTTTTAGAGTTTTTAAGTGTAGCCAACATCCGTATCTTCAAGTATACTATCAATACATCATTTAATAATTTTCTTAATCGATCCTTGCACTTTATTACAAAACCATAACTCAACCTTTCCCTTAGGTGCTTTTGTTACATCTTATTGATTAAATCCTCTTCATCAATCAACTAAGTGATAGTACTTGGATCTTATAAGCAATTTTCATTCCAAAAAATAGTAGGTTTGACATCATTGACAAAACAATGATTGAAAATATTCTTTATATCAACAATCTCCCTCTTTGCAAACAATCTCTCTTCTTCAATAGTGATCTTTTCAATTAGATTCCAACAATCTCCCTCTTTGGCATTGATGGAAAACCAAACTGATCAACCAAGTTGTCAAAATGCTAACTAGGTTAAAACAGTAAGTCAAATGCCAAAAAGAAAACTGTCGCCATTGCTATTTTCATCAGCTTTCACATCTTCCTCTTTGTTGATACACTGTCTTCTCTTTTTGTTCTACTTTTTGTCTGATTGATTCTTGAGTGTTTTCTCGCATTGAGCTGCTATTTCTTTTCTTATCTTCTACTATTTTCCTTTTACACATTTCTCCCTCTACATGTCTGACCAATTTCTACATGACTCCCTCTTTTCCACTTTGATCAATTCTGCTCTTCCTCTTAACTTTTATTTATTCCTTTGCACATTATTTCTCCCTCTACATGCATTGATTAGTTTTTGCTATTCTGATATCATCTCTTTATTTAGATTAGTTTAGCTACTTATCCCTTTGTCCAATTGATTCTATTGATCAATTTTTGCTCTTTCTCTATCTTTGACAACAATGCCAAAGACATATTATTTCAGCATCTTGTCATGCAAGTGTATCATCTACAAGAACTTCAATTTCTCCCTCTATCACCTTGCTTGTGACTTGTTTGGAATTTTAGTACTTTGATTACTTCAGGAAAAAACCTAAAGTAAGTATCCTCTGCATCAATTTATAACATTTCAACAATTAATTCATTTAATGTAGGGCAGTCTTGTTGTCACTTAAACAACCTTGGATAGGGGTATCACCCCTAACTTACCTCTAAGATACTCAGCTTCTATTGTGGACTGTGAGGTACAACTTTTCTTTTTGCTAGTCCAAGTGATCAGTCTTTTACCTAAGAAAAGTGCTCTTCCACTAGTGTTTTTTCTATCATCAATATTACCTCCCCAATGTGCATTAGTGTAGGCTTTCAATTCAAACTTTTTAGTCCTCTTGTAATATAATCCAAAGTCATTAGTTCTGTTTAGGTACTCCAATATTCTTTTTACTATCATACGATGATTTTCTCTTGGATTTGTAGAAAATCTTGTCACTATTCCAATAGCTGATGCAATGCCTAGTATACTATACACAACATATTGTAACTTTCCAATCATTGATCTATACATTGTTTGATTTACTTTAGCTAACTCATCATTCTTAGATAACTTATGTCCTATTACCATTGGTGTACTGACTAGTTTTGAATCTTTTAAGCCAAATTTCTTGAGTATCTCCTTGATATATTTTGATTGGGTCACAAATATGCCATGTTTCAGTTGATGTACTTGCAATCCAACAAAGAATTTGATTTCTCCAAGCCTTGATATTTCAAAGTCATGTTTCATTTGATCAAAAAAATCTTTGCATAGGGCATCTTTTCCTCCAAATATTATATCATCAACAAAGATTTTAGATATTAAAATGTCTTTACCTTTTTCTACCTTGATAAACAGGTTGTTGTTGTCATCTGTTCTCTCAAATCCTATCTTCACAAGATAATTGTGCAGTTTCTCCTACCATGCTCTAGGTGCTTGCTTCAAACCATAAAGTTCATTATGCAGTTTGCAAACCATATCTTTGTTTTTGTTATCAATAAATCCCTCTAGTTGTTCTATGTAGACTTCCTCTTCCATCATACCATTTAGAAAAGCAGACTTTACATCCATTTGGTAGACTTTTAAAACTTTATAAGCAACATATGCAAGTAGTGTTCTTACTCCTTCCATTCTTGTAATAGTGGAAAATGTTTCCCCATAGTCCAATCCTTCTTCTTGTGCATAACCTTTGCAGACTAGTTTGGTCTTATTTCTTGTGATCTCACCATTCTCATCTAGCTTGTTCCTAAATACCCATTTGGTACCAATTACGTTCTTATTAGCTAGTCTTGGAACTAAGGTCCAGGTTTTGTTCTTCTATATTTGATCTATCTCTTCTTCCATAGATTTATGAAAATTATCATCTTACAGTGCATCTTTCACTATTTTGGGTTCAATCTTGCTCAACAAACATGATTCATTCCTTAGTCCATTCCTTATCATTGGTTTAGAGCTTCATTGTCACCAATGATTTTTTTTTTTAGGGTGATGTCTTCTCACATACTTGGATAGCCTTAGTTCTTTCCTCATTTCCAAGTTTGGTCTCTCAGTTTCAGAGTCACTATGCACACATCTCTTTCTAGCATTTCATCATCTCTTTCATGTGTACTAATTTCAGAATTAGAATGTGCATTATCTTCATTTTGCAACTTGACTTCTGAATGCAACTCGACATTCACTAGTTGTAATTTGACTGATACTAAAACTTTTTGTTGATTCCCAACCTGATTGGTAGCTTCTTCTTTAGTAGGCATTCCTTCATATAAGTATACAAAGGATCTATACTCTTTTGGTTTCTTGGTTTCATCAACTTGAACTTCTACATGCCCATCAAAATTTACATTTGCACTCTGCACAATCTTGCCAGTGTTAGTATTCAAACAATTATATGCTTTACTTCTAGTGGAGTATTCAAGGAATATGCCTTCATCACTCTTTGCATCAAACTTTCCATTTCTAGTATCTTCAAGAATATAGCATCTACAACCAAATACTTTAAAATGCTTTACATTGGGTGAGTGACCATACCATAGTTCAAAAGGTGTTGTAATTGTACCTTTCTTCACTTGTACTTGATTTGAGGTGTAGATAATTGTACTTACAACTTCTCTCCAATATTTTAGAGCAACATTTTTCTCTATCATTAATGTTCTGGCACAATCTATCACTGATCTATTCCTTCTCTCTACAATGCCATTCTATGGTGGAGTTCTTGGTGCTAATGTTTGTCTTTTGATTCGTTTGTCATTGCAAAATGTCTCAAATTCTTTTGATGTGAACTCTCCTCCTCTATCTAATCTTAGGCACTTCAGATTCTTTCCTATTTCCTTCTCAACCCTAACCAAATACCACTTGAACATTTGAAATACTTTAGATTTTTTCTTTAAGAACATGACAATCATCATCCTAGAGTAGTCATCAACAAACAATATTATGTATCTATCTCTTGTGTAGCTTTGCACTTCTATTGGGCCACATAAATCTGTATGGACTAACTCTAATACTTATTTGGAAGTGTAGGTTTTTCTTTTGAAACTTAACTTGGTCATCTTTCCTAGCTGACATTGTTTGCACATTGTATTTTTAGGCTTCTTCAGTTTAACCAAACCTCTGACTTTCTTCATTTTGCTGATGCTAATCAGATTATCAAAGTTGACATGACATAGTCTTTTATGCCATAGCGACACATCATCAAATCTAACAACAAAATAGGATGCATCTTCCATATCTAGATAAAACAAATTACTCCTAGTTTTTTCTCCTTTTCTGATTAGATTTTGATTAGTATCATAGATTTTGGTAGTTTTGTTTCCAAATTCTACTTTGCATCCTACATTGCCTAGCTGTGACACACTCAACAGATTGTAATTCAATCCTTCAACATAGTATGCATTATCACATGAATTTTTCTCTATAAGTTTAATAGAACCTTTTCCTTTGATTAGACATAGAGCATCATTTCCAAATCTAACATTATTTCCATTATACTGAGTAAAGGTAACAAACTTACTTTTGTCTCCTGTCATGTGATGTGAGCATCCATTGTCTATGATCCACTTGTCATTCTTGTTCACATAGGTTACCAATGCTATTGCTTCATCTTCATTTGACTCATCCTTCATGGCTACATAAACTACCTCATCATCATTTTCATCAAAATCTTCTTCTTCAACATTGTAACAATTTTTGCCTTTGTCTTTGTAACCTCTGCTATCATCTTCTCTTCTGTTCTTGTTCTTGTTGCCTTCTCTGTAGTTATTTTTCCATGTGCATCTTACAGCAATATGTCCTACTTCATTACAGTTAAAACATATGATACGTAGCTTACCTCTGAATTTACCTTTTCCTCTGTGAAATATTCTAGCCAGTAGTGCTTCCAATTAATCCACATCTTCTTCATCTATGCTATTGTCACTAGATGCATACTTTACCTTTTTCATCTTCTTCTTTTTTTCTCACCTCCTCAATAGTTTTTATTGATAGCTTGGCCTTGAAAGCAGATTCAAGATTCTCAAGTCTATAGTTATCAAAGTTGGACAACTCAAATGCAGTGAGTCTTCCCACTATACCTTCAAGAGTTAGTTGGTTTCCTGGTACACATCTTAATTCTTCTATGGCTAAAACTCTAGTAGCATAGATGGGGAGTAAGGTTCTTAAATTTTTTCTATTAATAGTGCCATCATCTAAATGACCACTCAAACTTCTTATTGCACTTACTACTTTTATTCTAGAGGCATATTGAGCAACGTTCTCACCTTCCTCCATTTTCATGTCATCAAACTTTCCTTTGAGGCTTTCTCTTTTTGCTCTTTAAGCATTTTGATATCCTCCATAAATATTAGTCAAAGCTTTCCACATCTTGAATGTAGAGTCACATCCCTTGATGTTATCAAATTCAACATAGTTGAGGGTAGAGACAATCTCCAACATTGCCTGATTGTGTTCCTTTTTCTTCATATCTTCTATAGTGGGTACAACTGGATCAACATGTTCTACTTCAATTGAGATTTGTACATGGTCACATATTGATGCAAGGTGCATCTTTATTAACTTTTGCCATGCCGTGAAGTTATCTCTATTGAGCTTGGGAACTTCTCTCTTGGACATCTTGGTCTTCCTGCTTCTAATACCTTTAAACCAAATCAACAGATGGCTTTGATACCAATTGTTAGAAATGCTTTAGAATAACTGAGAGGGTGGTGGGGGGGGGGGGGGGGTGCTGAATTAGTTATTCAAGGTCCAAATGTCCTAATAAAACTTTTTCACCAAATATAGTGAGCCCATTTAACTGATCATGCATCCAAGCTTTAAACTTTCTTACTTAGCAAGTTACTATAAAGTCAACATGCAAGCATAATACATAAAAGATCAACACATAACACAGTGATTTATGTGAAAACTCAATTTGCAAAAAACCACTAGTAACATGCTATTCAATTCTCACTCTTCTGAAGTGATGCCCTGTGAAAGGTCTGCCCTGTTAAAGGCTACAACACACTGTTAAATGTGACCTGGTTGAATGATTTCAACCACCCTATTAGAAGTGGACCTAGTTAGAGGAATTTAGAACATTCACTTGGAATGCCACCCTATTAAAGGATTTACAAATGGTTGTTAAACTAACCTAAGTCCATAGGATTTTTACCCTAGCTGATACAATTGTTAGAGAGTAGCAATAAGGGCTTTTGATCTAATACAACTCACAACTTAACTTGTTGATTTTAGATCTCAATTCAGCTCTTAGATTTTCCTGGCTTCAAGTTTCTGTAGCCCATGTCATGCAGTTCTAGTTTACACAACTAACAACAAAGTTATGTAAAACAATATCACAAAGTTTAGCCATGGAAATACCACTCTAGATGAAACAAAAACAAAAGAAACCAAAGATCATTTGGGATTAGATATAGCATCCTAGTTCTTTGAGAGGTAGTTAAGAATAGCATTATAGTCTTGCATATTAGCATCCTTAGGTTCATTGTCATCCTTCTCTTCTCACTTCCTCTTCTTATCACTTCTCCCTATCTTTCTCTTTCCTATAACCACTCATAAAATAGACATTACCATCACATTGTTCAATGACCCTTTATCACTCACCACAATGCCCCTTTTAAAATAAACTTACTCATATAGTTATTATAATATCCTATGCTTTTTATCTCCATATTATCCACATTGCACTCAAGCCCCATTGCCTAAGTAGTTTATTCTAGAATCACACATAATTTGATGTTCTTGATGGCAACATTTCATTTATGCCAAGGGTTAATGAACTTCATGTAAATAACATTATTAAAACCCTTCATAGCTTGAATATAATCAATTAGCACAATTCTTATAATGACCATTACTAATGGTGTAACTATCTAGACTCCTCAATAGAATAATCTTTTGAAGATTTGGAGCGACAGTTTTCATCAGTAAAGAAATGTAACCAATGTGATTACCATTGCCACACAAATTGTCAATAAAATCAATGTTCCCATAGAAAATTAGAAAATGATTTCTCTTAATAAGATCTTTATTATTCCAATAAAATTTAGTCCAATTACAAAATTCAAACGCTTATACAACTATTAGCTATACACTTACACATGATCTTTTTTAGTCACCTATCAAAGTAGAGTCTCTATACTCTGTTCTTCCTCTCTCTCGATGCCTTCACCTTGACATCCTACCAACCACTTCTACAACTTGGAAACTCAACAACTCTTGCTTCTTGACCTGTAACTCCTTAAATAGAAGTCTGAAATACTTTTTGTGCTTGAATCTTCCCATTCTTTCTTTTAGGTCGAATAGATTAGGTAGTATTCAATGAATCTACTCCTTATTTTGTTCCTTCTAGAAACATCATGAAGAATCCTCTTGAATTCACCCAAAAATGGTTTACCAAAAATTCTATGCCACTAGCTCATCATCCTCATCCTCCATCTAGTTCACAAAATTCAAGGTAAAAAACTTTGTCGGCTCAGGTCTAGCGAATCTTTAACTTTTCAAATAATGTAGCAGCTCAACACTGTTGAAATCTTGATGCTCATCACATACTATGTTACTCGAAACCTACTATGTTTTACTAACACTTGACACCTACTATGGATTCATTCGGCATCAATAAATTTTATTACTTGAGCTTGCTTAGCTCCTTTTGTTTCATTTGGCACACACTAGATTTTGCATTTTATCGACACTTACTGAGAATCTGCTAGTCATGAACTAGCTTGCTTGGCATCCACTAATGAACTTAGTCAAGCTTTGTAGATAGCTTTGTTACAACTTATTCTTCTAGAGTTTCTAAGTGTAGCCAACATCTATATCTGTTGGTGTAGTTTAGTATTCACTTATTACACTTACTTAAGTTTACTTAGTTTAATGCATTATTTATTTATTTTGCATTGTTTTATTTGTGAGACACTTAGGAGATTGTGCACTCTTGTGAGTTGTCTTGATAACATCATAGGGGTCCACACCTCTTTTAAGCACATGTTGTCTACAACACAAGAATCTTCTACACACATATGACAATTTGTCATTCTTATCCATTCATCTAGAATGTTGAATATGATGCTTAGTTGTCTTATCTCCTTGTTGTTTCTAGAGACATTCTAGGTGCTTCCTAAGAGGCCTTTATATACAGGCACTCTTAGTGTACTCTTAATCATGGTATATTGAATATATTGTCATTCTAATCATACTCTCTCTCTCTTTGGTCTACTATGTGTTTGTGTTTGAGTTCTTAGTTCCTGGGTGAATTTTTTGCTTAGGCAAATTCTTACATGGTATCAGAGCTACTTGTTGATTTTCTCATCACATAGTCATTCAAGGCCACGCTTGCTTCATCACCACAACCCAAATCTGGAGTACTGTAGAAATTGGGAGCATCTAAAGCTAGATCTGACCTCGACATTACATTTGAAATGTTGAAATGGTGAAAATCAACTATAAACTCAGCTACCTTGGCCCAATGTCAACCGTGAGGCAAATTTTTTTTGCAAATCGGAACTCGGAGGCCCCGATTTGCAGTATGGGTATGGTCATTTTTTGCGGATTCAATTAATTTATTTTAGATTTGCATTTATTTCTCCTTATATTTATCAATTTTTTTTCCCTTCAGGCACCCAGTAGAGAAATTTTTTTCGTAGAACCGAGCAGTAACACCCTCAATTTGCCATTTTTGGAGGAATTTATTTATTGTAGGGAATATTATTTTTCATTTATTACACAGAGGTCGTACCCTCCCTACGAATCTTTTTATCAGCAAAAAATTGGCTAACTTCACATACCAAGCTGAAACAGAATATTACACCATGACACGACATAGATCCTCCACCAGCCATTTGCATTTCCTTTAAGCATGTGGCATATTTCCTATAAATTGTGCTGAGGAAAACCATAGCATACATGTGGGATATATAAATCCCACTTTGCCAACAACTTCAAAAACTTGGCAAAATATTTGAACAACCCGGTGAATATTCTATCTCTTGGCAACACTTGCACAATTTTTTGGCAAGGTATTGAGTTCACGGTGAAGACTCACCTTCCAGAAGGTTTACTGACAATGGAATATTTTTTGACACCCCATGAACATTTTTTGACCCCACTGTCATACTCTGGCATCAGCATTTATGGTGGCAGCATCCCCGGTGTATATTTCAATGTCTGCACATTTCAAAACCAGTGCCAATTTTTTCAAACTCTTGCCCAACAACAACACGTGGGTTTTAGACTTCTCGCCACATGACTTGACGTCATTAGCTTTCGAGTTCAACACATTGCCAACCAATCCTTGCTTGCCATGTGTGTATAGAACAGCTAAGGCTGCCATGTCACCACATGGAACTTGGATCTTTGACACATCATCATACGACAAATGATACGTGCCATCTATACAGTATGGACACATAAGTTAGCTGATATGTCACTAGGTGGACTATCTTTTTCGCTAATGTAATCATTTCTCATGGTTAAATTTGATGCCCATTTGACCATCAAAATTAGGCAATTTACTACTACAGTGACAACCATTTGACCATCAAAGTTAGACTCACAGTTTTTCTTATAGAACCCTCTTCAGATTATTTTTCAATTTGGAAGCCTAACTTCATGAGCCCATATCTCAGACATCCGAACTTTGATTTAGGTGCAATTTTTTTTCCAAATTGGGTTAAATTTCTTGAATTTTCTAGGTGTGGTTTTTTTTTTTCTAGTTTTGGTGCAAAGATTTTGCAAAAATTACATTTTTTGGTGACTGTACCTACATAATCCTATGTTTTGCAACTTCAAAAGCTCCGTACGAGCACATCTAGTCACTTTTTCAGGTTCTATTTTTTTTGAAAGTGCATATTTTTTTTTATCTACTTTCCAGATCTAAAGTCAAATTCTAGGGTTGTGTGGACGAAAATATCACTTTAAGAATTAGGCATTTTTTAGCATTGTAAAGCTTTGATTCTTTTTTTAGAATTGTTGTAAATCAAAGCTACAATGCTTAAGTGATAGATTTCAGCCTCATAAGGAAGTTGTAAAAGAAAAATTAGAAAGTCTACTTTGTTCATTTTGACAAGTGGCCCATTGTAAACACACTACTTATAAAGTGCCAACAACATCTTTTTTGGGGGGGTCTTTTGATTGAGTGAAAGGGGGGGGGGGGGGGGGGTGGCGTACTATGTTTTTCTGTGTCTCTCTATTGTACTCTTTTCATTTTCTACATCATGGGTTTTAAATGTCCTCCTCTAACTTCATGCAACTATTCTACATGGAAAGATATTGCATGGAGTAGATTAATGGAAAAACGGATATAGTCTTTATGTTGATGGTACAATTACCAAACCTACTGAGGCTAAAGAACTCATTGATTGGAAAATTCAAGACCAACAGGGTTTAGGCATTATCAAGAGTTGTGTGCATGGGGATCTTCTCTTTCACATTAAAATTTTTTCAAACTCTAAAGAAACTTGGGATAAACTTGAACAGCTGTATGGTAAGGTGGATGAAGAAAAGGGATTTCAGATTGAGGATGATCTACTTCTCTTGGATCTTAAGAATTTTGACACAAATTAGGATTACATCATTAAACTCAATGAGTATAGGGCACTTTTAAAAGATTGTGGAAATCCCATGAAGGATGATAGGTTGATTCATCATATCCTGAAGAGGCTACCTTTTGAGTATGCCAACTTTGTTTCAAGTTTTAATACTCACAGGTTGACCATGGGATCTGCTTACCAAAAGCCTTCCTTTGATGGATTTGTAGACATGTTGATTGTTGAACAATCTCACTTGGTGGATTTTGGACTGCTCAAGTCATCTAAGACCAAAGCCTTGGTGGCTAGTGATGATCACAAATCAAGTCAAGGGGGGAAAAGCAACAACAAGAAGAAGCAGTGGAAGTGGAAAACATAATCTAAGAAAAAAAATCCTCCTCTCAACAAGGTACTTCTTCTTCAAAAAAGAAGGGAACTAATGAAAATAAGGACAAACTCTTTTGTGTATATTGTAGAAAGCCAAATCATGACAAGCCTCATTGCAAGACAAAAAGAATCGATGAATTAGAAAATCTACTCAAGAAGAATGAGATTCAAGTGCTAGGTATTTCCGAGGATTCTACTTCAACCACTCCAAAAGGTAAAGGTCAACTTATGGCAAACTCAAGTTCTTCTTCAGAATGGATACTTGACTTAGGGGCCTCTTACCATATGGGTTCTTCAAAGGAAGACTTTTCTTCATTGAAGCAATCAAGGGTGCCACACATCTTCGTGGGAGATGATGCTAAGATGGAAGTTGAAGGGAAAGGACATGTGGAAATGGAAAATGAGGAATTCAAAGATGTTCTCTAGATTCCAAATCCTAGCTACAATCTCCTATTAGTATACCAAATCACTCACCTTGGAGATGGTCACAAAGTTGAGTTCCTTCCAGATTTAGTGATGGTGAAAAGTCTCATAGATGATTCATTGGTAGCAGTGGGAAAAGTCAATGATGACAAGAGGCTTTATTCCTTCTCCCACTTTGTGCCTAAGAGTCCTTCTCAAGCCTTGTTGACTCACTCTACTTCAAACATCAATTTATGGTATGAGTGGTTTGGTCACCTTGACTTCTGCTCTCTTTAGCAACTTTTCTCTAAACATATGGTCAAAGGTCTACCTAATATCAGCTTTTCTAAGGGAGAGTGTTCATCTTGTTCAATGGATATAAATCTCAAGGAGAAAAATGATAAAGGGAAGTCTTCTTGAGCTCCAGTTGTTCTTTAGCTAGTTCACATGGTATTAGCAGGACCCTTTGCAGTGACTTCAGTCAGCCAAGGCCACTACATACTCACATTTGTTGATGACTTTTTGAGATTCACTTGGGTCTTCTTCCTTCATCATAAGAATGAATTTTTTCATAAGCTTCAAGACTTCAAGACTCATGTTGAACACAAGTCAAGGAAAGCCATCAAGGTACGAAGGGTGGACAATGAGAATAGATATGTAGACAGAAGGCTTAAGAACTTTTACAAAAATGAGGGAATCGATCTTCAAAACTCACCAGCATTTAGTTCGCACAAGATAGATGTTGTAGCTATGAGGATTAGGACTCTCAAGACCATGGAAAGTTGCATGATAAAGGCCAAGTCTCTCGATCCTACACTAGAAGTTGAAGCCATTAGTAGTGCTACTCACATACTTAATAGGTATCCTCATCCAACCTTAGATGGAAAGACCCCTTTTGAGGCATGGTGTGATAGAAAACTAGTTGTGAGTCACCTTAGAGTCTTTGGTTGTCCAACATGGGCAACCCTTTCTTCTAGGAGTTGTAAGGCACTGACACCTAGGCCTTGTACCTTCATCGGCTATGAAGACAATGTGAAGGCTTACAGACTAATGGATCTAGAGACTCACGAGATTTTTATGGAGAAGGATGTTCACTTTGAGGAGAGTTCACCTAGATTATCCTCTAATCCTCTCTATACATCATACATAGTGGAAACTGATAATGACACCAGCGATAGTGCTTCAACAGGTTCAGACACATGGGGTTCTGTCGACAGTTGCAGTGAGAGGTCACATCAGTCCAATTTGCATTCTTACATTGCCATAGTGAAAGGTCCATCACAACATGGTACATCTCGTCTTCTAGCTCTAGCTTTAGTTGATTTGGGAGATAGACTTGAGGACTTACATCTTCTCATTGATGAAGGTGATCCTTCTACAGTTGTTGCGAGGGCTCACTCTAACCCTCATGTCCATTTTCTACATGTTTAATCTTCACAAGTTGGTGTGATTGTGGATCATTATGAACAACAATTTGTGGAGGTCTCTTTGTTAGTAGAGGAGACAGATGGTTTAGTGGAACAGGTTCAATAGACATCCTTGCCAAATCTGCATTCATTCTTTTCAACATAGTTGGAAGGGGTGAACATCAACATCAGTACAAGGATACTTGAGCAGGTTTTAGGGCCACCACACATCTTTAGGATTGTACCTTTTCCTTTGTTTCTTCCTAAGGGGAGGAACACCATTCTGCATTCATGGACCAATTTCTTCATCGGAGCATCTTTCACTCATTGGCATTCTTCTTTTGTGGGGGGAGCCTATTTTATCTCTCTTCCTTCTCTCATCATTCTCTTATGTATATATTGGATGTATGTCGTAATGGAGGGGTCTTGATTACTGCATCCATTGATGCATCCTTATTTATCTCTCTTTTTAGGGGAGGGTTTCTCCCATGAGGTTTTCCCTCTTTCCCTACTTTATGAGAGATTTTCATATCATTATGTACATGGGTACCTAAAATGGCCTAGTAGTCGGGACCCATTATGCATCTTTATCCTAGTTTCGTAAGCTTAAGGGAATTCCCCTAAGTTGCACTTAAGGGGGGGTGTTGGTGTAAATAAGTTTTCACTTATTACACTTACTTAAGTTTACTTAGGTTAATGCATGATTTATTTATTTTGTATTTTTTTATTTGTGAGACACTTAGGAGATTGTGCACTCTTGGGAGTTGTCTTGATGACATCATAGGGGTTTGCACCTCTATTAAGCACATGTTGTCTACAACACAGGAATCTTCTACACACATATGACAATTTTTCATTCTTATCCATTCATCTAGAATGTTGGATAAGGTGCTTAGTTGTCTCATCTCTTGGTTGTTTCTAGAGACATTCTAGGTGCTTCCTAAGAGGCCTTTATATACAGGCACTCCTAGTGTACTCTTAATCATGACATATTGAATCCATTTTCATTCTGATCATACTCTCTCTCTCTCCCTTTGGTCTACTGTGTGCTTGTGTTTGAGTTCTTAGTTCCTGGGTGAATTTTTCCCTTAGGAAAATTCTTATAATATCTTCAAGTATACTGCAAATACATCATTTTATCATTGTCTTAACTGATCCTTGCACTTCATTACAAACCCATAACTCATGAGACCTTTCCCTTAGGTACTTTTGTTACATCTTATTGATTAAATCTTCTTCATCAATCAACTAAGTGATAATACTTGGATCTTATAAGCAATTGTCATTCCAACAAATAGCAAGTTTGACATCATTGATGAAACAATGATTGAAAACATTCTTTATATCAATAATCTCCCTCTTTGTAAACAATCTCTTTTCTTCAATAGTGATCTTTTCAATCAAATTCCAACATCTAGAAGAGGACTCTCTCCTCTAGAATGCCATATAATTTTATTTTATTTTATATGATTTATTTTCTTTCGTTTCTCAAAATTAACATCTTTTTGAGTGTTAAAATATGTGCTTGTAGAACTTTTTAATTACAATATACTATATCTAATTAAGAAACTATAAATTCTATATGAGAATATTCTTGACTTTGAGCTCTATAAAATGATGTTTATATTTTATTAAAAAACTATCATAAAAAATAGTAAGACTTTTTGAAATGTTGATTTTCTAAAATAATTTTATTTCTTTAGTAATTGAATACAAACTAGTATAAAACATGCATTTAATAGACATTTCCAATTAGAAAAGTGTGAGACCTTATATAACTTAGCTATAACAAATTTATCTAGATCATATGTTTGAACAAAATTGATTTTTAGATAAACATACTCAAATTTAGTCATTACAATAAGTTGGCCTAAAAGGTGACACAACTTTTACATGAAGAAGAGTGTAAGAGAGTAACCCTTGAATTGATGAGTAGTTTGGAACTAAAGAAAAGATGATAGATTATAATTCAAATGAAGAAGAGAGTAACCCTAGAATTGTTAGACAAAATGATGAAGTTTTGTTTATGACTAACAATGAACTGTAGAAGGATGTGCTAAATTTTGAGCATAGAGGGGAACATAGTTCTGAACCTAGAGAAGAGATAAGAGTTGAGATGTCAACGCCTACCTCTAACATAAATCTAACAAGGAATCACCCTCCTAAGTAGATAATTAAAAGTAAGGACAAAAGAATTATGAGAAGGAACATAGTAAATGAGGAGATACGCTTGATATCTCAACTTGAACCTAAGTGCACAGATGAAGTAGTCAAAGATAATTATTGGATCCAAGAAATGAAGAAAGAATTGGATCAGATAATAAAGAATGATACATGGGGGTTAGTTCCTAGACCAAAAGACAAGAATGTGATAGGAACAAAATGTGTTTTTAGGAATAAGATTAATGAGCAAGGAGAATTTGTGAGAAACAAGGCCATACTTGTTTATAAAAGTTATTCACAACAAGAAGGCATTAATTATGAGGAAAAATATGCACATGTAGAAAAAATGCATGTAGTAAGGATGTTCTTGGCTTATGTAGTGAACAAGAAATTCAAGGTTTATCAGATGGATGCTAAATCTACTTTTTTGAATATAAAACTAGAAAAAGAGGTTTATATTGAGTAGCTTGAAGGTTTTCCTTTATTAGAAGACAAAGACATGATATGCAGATTGAAGAAAGATATTTATGGTCTAAAGCAAGCACAAAGAACCTAGTATGAAAGGTTGGACAGTTACTTGGCAAATCTTGGATTTGCTAAAGGTATGACAGATAGTAACTTGTATTTGAAAGAAATTGAAGATGGTTTGTTGATCATTATAGTACTTGATGCTGAAATCATTTTTGGAGGTAATGATGAAGCTAGTGATAAATTTGTTAAGGAGATGAAGAATGAATTTGAAATGATCATGATAGGAGAAATGAAGTTTTCCCTAGGTTTGCAGATTGTGTAGATAATAATGGTATATTCATTTCACAAGATAAGTATCTAAAAGATTTATTGAAAAGGTTTGGTTTGGAAAGTTGTATACCTATTGGTACACCTATGATAACTAGTCACAATTTATCCAACAAAGTGGAGTAGATTCCCCTTTTGTATACCCAAGATGTGTCACTTGTAGATGCACAAATGTTTCACAAGCACACAATACATGACACCACTATGTGATTCCCAATACCCACTCTCCTTAGACTAGATTAGATTCAAAGTCTAAGACACCTCCTTGAGGTCTAACAAGAATAAAACTTAAACCAAAGTTTTTAGGGATGAAATAGGGCTTATTTCAACCTTAGATGCAATTTCCCAATGTTTTCATACACAAGTCCCACAATATATGCTTAAGAAATCCACTTACACACCTAAAACACGAAATATGGCTACAAGGAGAAACTAAGGATTTGTGAAGGGAACCCTCTCAAAGATCCACCATTGAAAGTCTTAAACACCTTTAGACACTCCAATCCTTTATTCAACAACTCCTACCAAGTTAGGACTCTTGGCCAATCTCCCAACTCAATTTGTTTGCAAAACTCTCCTAGGCAATAGGGCTATTTAGGTCTCTTTTCCAAAGAAACTATATGAAATTAAATAAATCTTCCAATGAAACCTATTGGAATACTTTAGGAACATTCCAAAACATCTAAGTCCAAGTTCCTATGGTTCTATTCCACCCTTGGGCTAGGTTGCACCTCAACAATCCAAAATTGGATAATCACATTTAGATGCATGTCCAGAGGGTTCAATGTTTTCTCCCAACATCTCCTACCTCTTGTCCTAAGACCAAAATATTCTTAATGTACATTCTATCCCCCTTCTTTCTACTAAGGCTTATCTTTTTCCCATGGGGAAAACTCTAGGAAAGACATTTTTTCTCTCAAAACCCTTGTTACGGCCTCCTCATGACTAGTAAGAAATTAAATTTATCTTGAACAATATGAATTGAAGAATTTAAACCAATTTAAAATCCTTCATAATAACCTTCTTCAAATTTTCAAATCCTTTAGAGTTGCATGTGAGTATGTACAATTTTGTACAAGTAGTTTCTCAGGCAATTTTGATAGGAAAACAATAGAATTTTATTGATTTGAATCAATAGTTACAATATATTCCTCTCTTCTATGTCAAGAAAGGTTTCTCAAAATTATTTATGCCATTCCCAAATAGTTCCAACCAATAAAGGTGGTTGTGAATATTGGGATTCAAAAGTTGCATTTTTGCACAAAAGTTGTATTATACAACATTGACAACTTTGACAAGTTTTTGCAAAAGTTGTCAAATGTCTCTAAAATTTACTAAAATTTAATTGTAGAACCTTCTTAGGATCCTAAGAAGGTTTTGATCAATAAAAAATCATTATTTAACCTTCTAGACTATCTTATCCTCATTCTACCTAGAAATTGTCCATAAAATGACTAAGGTAGACAATCAGGTTTATAACACACCTAATGTCTCCTTGCCTTACAACTTGGACATTATTTATAGCATTGGATTATAGATCCAATTTATATCCTAACTCTTTGTGTTTGATCCTTTTGATGTGCTTGCAATAGTAGGTATTGGAAGTGCTCCTACACCATACTCCCGGGGTACACTAATCTCAAGTCCTCTTGAGATAAGCTCTTGCAAACTTAGGCCATGTTTCTAGATCTTTTGTTCATCCATGCATATAAACTCCTCCTTAGAAATTCCTTTCCATTGAAACAAACACTTTTTGTATGCATTTTTCCTTTTTTTTTTTATGACCTTGGTGTCCAAGATCTTGTCAAGTTTTCTTGGCTCATGGGCTAGTATCCCTACTAGACTTCTAAGCCTACATTCACATCACTTTTATATGGGTTTAGATCACAAATATTAAATATGTGAGATATACCAAGGTGTGAGGGAAACTCTATCTCATAAGCGTTCATTCCATGTTTCTTCAATATTTGACAAGGTCCTACTTTCTTCATGAGTAGTTTGGTATGCTTTCCCTTTGGTAACCTCTCCTTCTTCAAGTATGCCCATACCAAATATCCAACCTACAACTAAACATCTCTTTTATGTTTTTCTTTAGCATGCTTATACTTCTTTTCACTCTTCTTAAGTGCCAACCTTACTAAGTCATGAATCTCCTTCATGATTTTTGCAAACTCCTCTTCATGAGCACTGATTGGAGTGTTGGAAGGCAGTTCTCTGAGTTCTAGAATACCTCTTCAATTTTTCCCATACACTATTTGAAAAGAGCTCTTCCCTATGCTTCTATTGATAGAGTCATTAATGAATTTTTTTCTTGTGGTAGGACTAATTCCAACTTATCTCCGTATTGCTTTGTCAAGCATCTAAGTAGGTTTGCAAGAAACTTGTTGACCACTTTTGTCTACCCATCTTTTTGTGGATGGTAGGTAGAGCTAAAATTCAGATTAGTTCCCAATTTCTTCCACAAGGTCCTCCAAAAGTGACCAATAAAATTCACGTCTCTATTTGATAGTATGGTTAAAGGTAAACCATGAATTCTAACAATCTCCTTGAAGAACAAATTTGTAATTTCTAATGCATCATTAGTGCTTTTACAAGGGATGAAGTGGACCATTTTACTAAATCTATCCACTACAACATATATGCTATCATTTGTCTTTTGTGATCTAGGCAATCCCATCATAAAGTCCATGTTGCAACTCTCCCAAGGCTTTGTAGGAATAGGCAAAGGTTGGTATAGTCTTACATTACTAAATGTACCCTTGGCCCTATGATAGATTGTACATGTTTCCACAATCTTCCTCAGTTTAGTTTTAAGTTTTGGCCAATAGTAGAACCTTCTCACCTATTCCAAGGTTTTGTCCAATCAGAAATGTCCCCCCATGCTGCCTACATGCTTTTCTCTAATGATTTTCTCCTTCATAAAACATTTTGGAATACAAAGTTGATGCCCCTTGAATAGTAGCTCATTTTGAATCAAGCAGTCAGCATATTTAGTGTGATATTCCTTAGAGAAATAAGAGCGCACCTTATAGATATCTTTAAAATCATTATCCTCTTTATACATGCCTTTCAAAGCATTGATCCCCGCACTCTGGAGTTGGATTTCTTGCACAAATAGATTCCTCATGCTTAGTCCATCTATCACCTTATTGGAAAATCTCTTCTTGTGTTGTATTTAAAAGGTGTAGGATTGAATGGATTTTACCCATTTCATGTGTTTGTGGCTTAGTTTCTCCAGGCTATTCAAGAAACTTAAGGCTTGGTTGTTTGTGAAAACAACAAATTATTTTGGAAGGAGGTAGTGACTCCACTTCTATAATGACTGGACTAAGGCATATAGTTCTAAGTCATAAGAGGAGTATATCCTTTTGGCTTCATTCAATTTCTCATTGAAAAAGGCTATTGGTCTCCCTTCTTAACTCAAGACAGCCCCTATAGCCAAGTTAGAAGCACCACATTCAATAGTAAAGATATTTTGAAAATTAGGGAACACTAGGATAGGTTTCTCTATTTCTTTCTTCATCATTTGGAAGGTCTCCTATGCATCCTTGTTCCACAAAAAGTTGTAGTTTTTCCCACCCTTGATTGTCTCAAGGATAGGAGCACACAATTGACTGAAACCTTTGATGAACCTTCTATAGATAGAAGCAAGCCCATGAAAGCTTCTAAGTTCAGTCATGGTCCTAGGGGAAGGCCAACTCAAGATAGCTTCCACCTTCTTAAGATCAATTTTTATGTTAGCTTCAAAGATTACAAATCCCAAATAAATAGTTCTCCCTGCATAAAAACACATTTCTCTAAGTTTATAAAAAGATTTTCTTCATGCAATCTCTTCAACACCAAGTTAAGATGTTCTATATGTTCCTCCTTAGTCGTACTAAAAATAAGAATGTCATCAAGGTATACTATGAAAAACTTTCCAAGGAATGGCTTAAGCACCTCATTCATGAGTCTCATGAATGTGCTTGGAGCATTTGATAGGCCAAAAGGCATCACCCTCCATTCACACAAGCCCTCATTGGTTTTAAAGGCAATTTTCCATTCATCACCATCGCTAATCCTTATTTGGTGATAACCACTTTTCAAGTCTATCTTGGAATAGTACCTTGCTCCCTCGAGCTGGTATAATAGTTCTTCTATCCTAGGCATGGGGAATATATACCTAATAGTGATTCTATTTACTACATTAGAATTAGTGCACAATCTCTATGTGCCTTCTTTGTTAGGTGCCAACAAGGCTAGTACTGCACAAGGATTGAGGTTTTTTGAGATCAATCCTTTATCTAGGAGTTCTTGTATTTGTCTTGACATCTCTTGATTTTTCTTTGGGGTTATATTATATATTGCTTTGTTAGGTAAGGTTGCTCCTAGGATCATATCTATGTTATGACTTATATCTCTAATTAGGGGCAACTATTTGGTGACAATGTCCTTATACTAGTCCAATAGGTCTACAACCTCCTTAGCAACTACATGTCTCAAGGGCTTCACTTCCTTTGAAACCTTCTTAGGTCTATCATCCTTAGGAAAAATGAATAGAGAATAGCATGGAGCCTTTTCCTATTTCACAACCTTTAGAAATTCTTTTCCATCTAAATTTTTTTTTTGGGATCCTTCTACTCTTCTCAAAATTTGGTAAGGGTAATAGAGTTACCTTTTCACATCTATGGTTGATGGTATATGTATTCAAATTACCATCATGGTGTGCCTCCACATCATATTTCCATGGTCTCCTTAATAGAAAATGATAGACATCCATTTGTACAATATCACAAAGAGCTTTGTCCTTGTACTTTCCAATCTGGAATTCTACCCAAGCTTGCTCCTCTATGATGGTTTGTTTCTTCTTTGTGAGCCAAGAAATATTATAAGGGGTTTTATATGGCATCCTCCTTAATTTTAACTTCTTTACTACCTCCTTAGATACTAAGCTATTAGTAGATCCACTATCAATCAGCATCCTGCAAACTTTGTCTCCATACTTGCATGCGGTTCTGAACAAATTCTTCATCTTAGGTGGTTCATGGGTGCTTGGTGAATTCAATAGTGTCCTTCTTAGGTGCCACATAAGATCCTTGGGCTTCCTCTTCTTGACTGTCCTCTTCCCTTACTATGTTGACTCTCCTATCAGTTTAATTCTTTTCCTTTTTAGGACACCTAGATACTAAGTGCCTTGGTTGGTTACATTTGTAAGATTTTAGAGGTGTTAATGATCTCCCTCCAAATATTCCCCTTGAATCTCCTCTTCTTCCCCTATGGGATCCTCTAGCATTGTTCTCACTAAAGGAATTTTCCTAATTGGTCTCCCCATAGTCTCTAGGAATTTGAAATCATTTTTGGATTGTGTTGGGAGAACATAGACTCATTTCATCTTGGATATTCATCCTCAACCCTTGCATATACCTAGCAAGTTTGACACACTCTAGCTCCACCAATTTAGAATTCATAGTGAGTTTGTGGAACTCTGTAGTGTAACTAGAGACATCCATCTCCTTTTGTCTTAGACTCTTCATCTTTTTATGAAGTTGAATCTCATAGTCCTTAGACACATGGGCATATTTTATCAAGGTCACCATCTTCTTTCATGTGCTGATTTGATTTTTGTCCATCTTCATGCTATCTACTTGAGTGAAATTCCACCAAGTTAAGGCACACCCCTTCAACTTAGATTTTTCTATTTTCACCTTTTGATGCTTTGGTATCTCCTCATAGTCAAAGAAACTAGTGAAAGAATCAATCCAATCCATCATGTATTCTAGATCCATCTTCCCACTATAGACAAGAAGATCAAGTTTAGCGTCTATGGTCCTTCTCCTTCTCTCCATGGATTTTAAAGTCTTAAGGAATAGCCTCTATTATGTAGGGATCTCTTCTTCTTCCTACCAAGGGTTTTCTTCATCACTCACTTCCTTCTCATTCTTAGATTTGCCATTAAATCCTTTCTTGACTTGTTCTTTTAGTTTTTCCATCTCTCTATTCATTTGCTTCCTCTCAGCATCATTCTCTTTCACCACCCTTAGTAGTTAAACATTTGTCATTCTATTAGGAGGTTCATTTTCATTTTCTTCTCCACCATCGAACATGGCTGCAACTTGTCTTTCTCCAAAGATCCACTAAGTTTATTTGATACCACTTGGAGTAAAGTCCCCTTCTGTATACCTAATATGTGTCACTTGTAGATCATGCAGAAATGTTTCATAACCATACAATACAAGACTCAACTATGTGATTCCCAATACCCACTCTCCTTAGACTAAGATCAGATTCAAAGTCTAAGACACCTCCTTGCAGTTTAAAAAGACACAAACTTAAGCCAAAAGTTTTAGGGATGAAATAGGGCTTCTTTCGACCTCAGATGTAGTTTCCCAATTTTTTCATACACAAGTCCCACAATATTTGCTTAAGAAATCCACTTACACACCTAAATCTCTAAATAGGGCTACAAGGGGAAACTAAAGATTTGTGAAGGAAATATTCTTGGAACTCCACCACTAAAATTATTAAACACCTTAATACACTCCAATCCTTTATTCAACAACCCTTGCCAAGTTAGGACTCTCGACTGATCTCCCAACTCAAGTTGTTTATGAAACTCTCCTAGGCCTAATAGGGCTAATTAGGTCTCTTTTCCAAAGAAAGTATATGAAATTAAATACACCTTCCAACTAAACCAATTGGAATATTTCAAGGGCATTCCAAAACATCTAAGTCCAAGTTCCTATCATTTTATTCCACCCCTGGGTCAAGTTGTGCTTCGACAACCCAAAACTAGTCAGTCACATTTAGATGTATGTCCAGAGGGTTTAATATTTTCTCCCAAAATATCATAACTCCTACCTTGAGACCCAAATATTATTAATTTAATCCCCTCCCCCTCCTTTCTGCTGAGGCTTATCTTTTTCCCATGGTGGAAACTCTAGGAAAGAGAATTTTTCTCTCAAAACCCTAGTTAGGGCCTCCTTGTGACCACCAAACAATCACAATTCAATTTCTCTTAACTTGTATGACTTGAAGAATTTAAACCACTTTAAAATCCTTCATAGGAACCTTCTTCAACTTTTCCATTCCTTCAGATTGATAGGAAAACAACATAATTTTATTGATTTGAAATGATGGTTACAATAGATTATTCTATTCTATGTTGAGAAAGGTTTCTCAACGTTATTTATGCCATTAACAAATATTTCCAACTGATAAAAGTGGTTGTGAATGTTGGTATTCAAAAGTTGCATTTTTGCATATGCAACATTGACAACTTTGACAACTTTTTGCAGAAGTTGTCAAATGTATCTAAAATTTACTAAACTATAATCCTAGACCCTACCTAGGATCCTAAGAAGGTTTTGATCAATAAAGAGTCATTTTAAAACATTCTAGACTATCTTATCCTCATTCTACCTAGAAATCATCCATAAAATGACTAAGGTAGACAACCAGGTTCATAACACACTTATTATCTCCTTGCCTTACAACTTGGATATTATTTATAGTATTGGATTCTAGATCCAATTTCTATCCTAACCTTTTGTGTTTGATCTTTCTAATGTGCTTATAATGGTAGGTATTAGAAGTTCTCTTGCACCACAAAGATGAGACACCTACAATGGAGCAAAAGAAGTATAGATCCATGATTGGAGGTTTGCAGTATCTAACTCACATGAGACCAGATATAGAAAATGTAGTTGGGATTGTAGCTAGATTTTAAGCTGATCCTAAGGAATATCATTTTGCAGTAGTAAAGAGAATACTTAGATATTTGAAAGGGACATCTAATTGTGGAATTTAGTATGATAGATCAAGTGAGTTCATTTTGTGTGCATATACTAATGCTAATTGGGCAAGCAATATGGATGATAGAAAGAGCACCAGTGGAGGAGCATTCTTTCTTGGAGGAAGATTGGTTTCTTGTTCAAGCAAGAAGAAAGATTGCATTTCATAGAGCACTGTTGAGGTAGAGTTTGTTGTAGTAGCAAATAACTAAGGTTATGTGGATGAAGAAGATGCTAAAGGATATCAAAATTGAGATTAAAGACAAAGCATATATCTATTTAGTATCATATGCTAAGAGAGAAAGTAGGAGAAAAGGAAATCATATTAGAGTATGTAAGTACTAAGGATCATAGTGAAAATATCTTTACAAAGCCTTTGCCTAAAGATACATTTGAGTACTTGAAAGGTATACTTTGGGTTATGCCCCTACCTACTTCTGAATAGTTGATGTAGAGAGTTCATTAGTCCAATGGTATGAAGCACTATTATTTGACTAAGTTGAATGATAATGCTTCTTGTATTGGGGAGTATTTGGTATCTGTTTTCATTAAGGACTCTTGGTATTTGATATTTGGTATTTGGTATTGAACATTGTCTTTGGACACTAGAGTTGGTTGATGACTTGGAGAAACTGATTAACAATTGGTATTTAACAATTGGCACATTGAGATTGAGACCTTTGACATTGATGTCAATGGGGGAGAGAATATGCATGAAAAAAACTTCCTAAAACATGGGGGGGGGGAATATGCATGAGATGAGGACATAAGAAGAAATAGAGTTCTACTTCGTATTCTTAGAACTTAGATGTTTTTCATCTATGTTGCCATCAATGCCAAAGTGGGAGATTGTTGGAATGAATGCTGATAATACTATATTGGGGGAGTATCTTAAGCATTGGAGATTATTGATATGTTACATATATGACTATGTTTTTCATTGGTATATATGACTATCAGAGTAGTAGATAGAGATCTAGATGGTATAGAGAATAGTTTGATTATCTAGTCATGTGCAGTCATGGACATGTAAAACATAGTGTCCTAATGATGTGGTCAAGTGCACAGAGTCTAAGTCGATGCCATACAAAAGTTGTACCTAATTTACATAGAGTAGTTTAGAGATACAATATTGGGAAAGCAATTCTTGATGATTATTGGCTATCTTACATCCTAGATGTAATAAAGTGATGTGTAGTTAGGTAGTGATAGAGGATAGTCAAATATTGATGTAATTGAGTGTGCAAGTCTTAGTATCACTTGTGTGAAGTTTTTTATAGACTATGAGCCAAAAATGCCATTGTAATTGTAATTAAATTAATTATCTTATTTTAATTAATTGGGAAAATATCAAGGCCGACTCAAGGAATTATTATGAGGATATGGTATAAAGGAAAGATGTTTCCCTTGTTTGTAGAGCAAGGATGTGTATTATGATTATTGCTCAAGTGTGAAGTGTGAAAAGAAGAAGTGTGCTTACTGAATGAATGTACTTGATCCAAGGATTATTAGATGTGAGATTCAATATCTATTTACAAGATCTAAAGGAGGAGAAGTTTTCTTGATAGGATAGAGATAAAGGAATGAAGTACATTTCAATTCTATTATTCTACAAGAAATACTAAATAGATCATTTAGATAGTGGGTTCATTGGTCTTTCCCTTGAAGTTGTTTGGAAAGTGGGTCCAAATATCTTCGACAACTCTTAACAGGGTTGGCACAACTCCTAACAAGGTTGGCACAACCCCTAACAAGGTTGGAATCTCCTAATAAGGACTCAAATATACTGAATGTTGTAATAGACCCCTAACAAGGTCTATCCTCTAACAAGGAATATTTATGTTAGTACATCATTTGTGGGTACCATTCCCACCAGGGTTTTCCCTCTGATCAAGGGTTTCCCTAGTTAACATATTTGGTGTTATTGTGTATGAGTATCTTGTTGTGGTTTTAGTTTACATTAATCACATGGTTAAGATTGTTAATTGTGATATTAGTTGGATAACTAATTCACGCCCCCCCTCAGTTATATCTATGGATTATATATTCTAACATTATCAAATCTCTTAAGACACACATTATGTGGTCAAATAACCCAAAAGGGGTTAGAGGGTATCCTATGATACATTTGACCCATTTGAACCATTATACGTGTGCTAAGGGGTCATCAAATACCTTAAGATTCATATTATATGATCCAATGGGTCAAAAGGGATCCTAGGGTGTCCTATGTTGCCCTTTTACCAATAAAAATCATTATATGTGTGCTAAAGGGTACTCATACCACTTAAGACATATCATGTGATTAAATGGGTCAAAAGGGCTTGTATGGTACCCTATGCCCTAGTCAAACCATTATATGTGTGCTAAGAGGTCCGCAAACCCCTTTAGAAAACATTATGAAATAAAGTGTGTCAAAAGCTATCATAGAGTTTCTTATGACCACTTTTGACACTCTAGATCCATTATATGTGTGCGAAGGGGCTCAAGGACCCCTTAAGACATACATTGTTTGATCAAATGTGTAAAAAATCATCATAGAGCACCCTATGGCCCTTTTTAAACCATTCGAACCATTAAGTCATGTTGGATTTATGCAAGAGAGTAATTACAAGTGGTGGGTAATCAGTTACCACAAAACCAAGTCCTTGTCCCTTAGATGTCAATACAAACTCCCACTGATCATGTAATACTGAATAGCTTGCTCAAAACTAGAATATTACTTATGCTCCGTTAACAAAGCAATCTTAAGATCTGTGAAACTATTTTATCCTTTAGTAACTTAGTTGCAAAAATATAAATCATATGCAAATAACATGAACACAGATGACACCAAGATTTAATGTGGAAACCCAATTTGGGAAAAACCACCTTGCAACTAGTCACAATAATTTTCACTCTTCTAAAGTGAGCCTTGTTAGGAGCCAACCCTATTAAAGGTTATAAAACATACTATTAAGTGTGACCTTCTTAGAGGATTTAGATCATCCTATTAGGAGTGGCTTGCTTAGAGGTCTTCAAACACTTCAATCATGAAATGTCACTTTTTTATAAGGTTTAAAAAATGACTGTTAAGTTGACTTTGTTAAGATATTTCCTTACTGCTACAATGGTTAGAAAGAAACAACAATTTGACCTGATGTATGAAGCAACTTTCTTTCTAGATTCAGATCTTTATTCTAGCTTGATCTCTATTGTTATATTCCCTACAACTAAGGTCACATTGTGAGACACATTCCCCTATTACTCAAGGTTTGAAATGATCATAGGCTTAGAGCCAACAATCTTCTAAGGAATTATAGTGGAATTTTAAGTTGGAACCATATTCAACTTACAACACTAGGGTTAATTTCCTTTTTGGACTATAGTCATCCAATCTTCCTTCTTGGCTACCTCTTTGGGCCAAGGGCTAGAGTCTTTCACATCCTTTGTAGGGGGTTTCATCTAAGGGGTAACCAATAGACAAGCCTTAATCTTATGGTTGACTAATTGATAGAAATAGAAAGTGTTGGGAAGATTAAGTTGCAATACTTTCTAGGTGAAAGTATTTCCATAAATTTAAATCTCAATGATTTCTTTGAGGCCACACAAAAGGTCAACCTTAATGCAAAATCTTCTTTTGGGAAATTCATTAAAAATGTGATATAGTTCAAGGAAAATTACCTTTCCTAAAGATTGAGAATGTTCTACACAAATTCCCAACAAGGAAATATAAGACCAATAAATTCTACACATACAAGGACCTTCAGATTCTTTTTGCATGAGAGAGTGAAATCCTTTAATCATCATTGAAAGACCAAAAAAGAAGAATGGATAAACCATGGTCCATTACTCAAAATAACATTAACATGTGAAGGGATGGAAAAAAAGAAGAGAAAAAAATCTATGGTAAGGTTTTGCATAGCTTCAAGGAAAATGACATGAGGCAACCATGTTTTGGAAAAAAATTCTTGTAGCATGGTTTCAAGGGGGATCCTTCCCACAACATACCCTATTAAATTAAAAATTTCAAGCCAATCACAAGCTTTATTAAAGTCTTCTAAATGAGGAAAAATATTAGGGGACATACCTTGTGAAAGACCTTTGAGACAAACTTGTAGGGATTCTTGTTTAGAGGACATACCTTGTTGAAGACCTTCAAGACAAACAAGTGGGCTAAATCTAGCTGAAGCCATGATATAATCTTAAAAGTTTTGCAATAAATATGATATGATAGGAAATATACACAAAGAATGACTTATGATGAAAGAAAATAATACAAAGAGGTTGGTAACCTTAAAATTAAAATAAGATTATTCTGTAGGTTTTACTCCATAGTTAAAATTTACCTCACACTCCAAACTTCTTTATTTTAAAGTTTTTGATTATTTGGACTTTATTTTTGGGAATCTATAAGATAATTTCACTTTATTATTATAAAGAGTTCCATTGTATAACTTATAAATGTCATATTTAGTCTTATCTAACTTAAGATAACTTTCACTTTATAATCATATAGATTTTTTAGAGTTGTATAAATTAATTTTAGTCACTTTTATTGTAATGAGGGTCAATTCTAATCATGAAAAGAGAGTAAACCTGACTGATACAATTTATCATATCTATATTCATTAATGATGACATTAATCTAAAATTTATTATATAGTTTATATTATAAAATATATATAATTTAATAAGATACATTTATTAAATTTATAGCCTCAATGTTTTATCAATATTCTTGTGTAGAAAGTACTTTAAAAATATTCTTATTTTTTCTTGTGACATACTTTTAAGAATGTAATCATGGAATATAGTCAAGAAATTGTAAGTAATGATCTTATACATTTATCTTGTCAAACACATTATTCTACAATATTTTTCAATTGTACATAAAAATTGCATGGAATAAAAAAAAATATTTTCTCTCTCTTTATAGACATTAAATCAATTATCACAGAGTTTTTTATATGTGACAAATTTAGAAAATATGGAATTAGTTTTTGAGTTATCAAAATACTACTTTTATTTTAATATAATTTATTTTGATAACTCAAAAACAAATATTATCATAACATAGAAAAACTAGATGGGTGGGAGACTAGCCCAGGACTCAGTTACTTGGTGTAGAATTATGTGTGTCAAATACTTAGGAGGAAGGTCATATAAGAAATCCCTTTACAATGACAACTTCCCTATTGGTTCAAGGATTTAGACGAACATTATTAAAACCAGGAAAACACCTAAGAGAGGGAATGAGGTGGAATATCAGTCATGGGAATCTAGTTCAGTTTTGGGATGACAAATGGATTGGAGATGGCTCTTTGAGACTCACAAAGTTTGAAGTTCCATGTGAACATGGAGGTAATGTTTTTGGTAATAAGGTTTCAAACTATATTGACAAAAGGGAGTGGAAGGCCTTCAACATGAACAATTTTAACTCGACTAAAAAAGCTATGTATACAAAACTTGTCTCCCTCCTTGTGGAAGCCCATATGGAAGTGGGTAAACCCACAATAGTGGGTTACACTTTTTTGCCAAAATTGACACTAAATTGTGAATTTTCAAGAAAATTATCACTTTTGAATGCAAATTGTCATTTAACGGTTAGGAATTTGAAGATGAAGTAAATTAGAGTATTTTAAGATTTTCTATGTAGAATCCAAATATATTTTTAGTTTTTGAATTGATTTGATTGAATTATTTTTTCTCCTACAAAAACTGGTATGTTATCAAGAACCTAATTTTTAAAAGTGACATTGTTTTTGACACACATAACTTTTTTTTCTATAATAGATATCAATGTGATTCTTTTGAATTTAGTTTCTTAACATCCATACCAAAACCATGGAGGTGATCTGATATCTTTATCCTTAGTATTTCATATTTTATCACAGTTTGAAGTTGACCTAACACAAATTTGGACATACATAGGTTTTGACACATGTAACTTATTATATATTTACCCAATTTCAAAATTTTATTTTTTGATTGAAAGAGGACTAAAATATAAAGACTGTAGTTATTTTTCAAAAAAAAAATTCTCTTAATTACTATTTTTCCATGAGTGTTCAATATATAGGTTTATTTTTTATAATGAACTTCTATTCAATTCACATGCAAAAAAGTATACCTAAAAAAATTCAAAATGTAGCAAACTCATAGTCATTAGAAAGCTTGTTCACAATATCTATATCATGAAAAATGACATGACTTTAGTGCTCCATTTGAACTTGGTAAATGAGCCTGGAATCCATGAAAACACAAGAAATCTTCTTGTACTTCGGGAGGACTTGTAATTACCTAGTTTCAATAGAAACAAAATTGTCTAGTTTTACCAAAACTTAGAACATGTGACCCATGAGGTTAACTAACTTGGCCTCATTTTTGATTGAAGCTACATTAGGTAGTTTCGATCGAAACTACCTAATATACTTTTGATCAAAACTGAGGTCACCCTTAAGGGTTTTTAAAAAAAATAAAAATTGTCATATAAATAAATGTATTTTTTTTTTCAATTATAACATTCAAATCCAATCACTTGGGAGGAAGGAAATATTTTGCAACTTGTTTGTTTTCCAATTTTGAAGAAAAATTTGTGACATGGGCAATAAAGGTAAAAGATTAAGTAAATATGCATAAAGAAGAACTCATGAACAAGAAGATGAAAATTGTTGAAAAAATTTAGTAGGATACTCTAGGAGGAAAGCTACACATGTGCAATTTTTTTTCCAATGCATATTTAGTTTATATAGTGTACAATCATATTGTAGACCTTTTGTATGTATATAGTTAGGATTAGGGTTTATCCAATCAGGAATATGGTAAATATAAACTTAGGGTTACTATTAACTTAATATTAAGGGTTTATTGAATTATGAATATTTAGGATTAGGTTAAATATTAAATTATGAATATTTAGTATTAAGGTTTATTACATTAGGGTTTTTAATTTATGAATATTTATAATTATAGTTTATTACATTATGGTTTTTAAATTATGAATATTTTTAATTAGGGTTCATTTTAATTATGATATTTTAAATTATGAATTTATTTAGGATGTATTGAACTAGGACAACCTACTCAAGTTGGAAAAGGTTCATTCCAAGTTCAGACATGTACATGTATGCGCACATCTCTCGCAAGTACAATCTCTCTCTAGATTTCTAGGTCTAGAGGCAAACTTTATATCTTTGATTTTTTAATTTAGGGACAAATCCCCTTACAAACTTTCTTGATTTTATTTTTATATTGTGCATGTGGAATAGTAGATGATGAAAATGTCGGACATGAGGAAATTGAAAATGAAGCAATGGATATCAAAGAAGGATCATCTAAAGGTTAGATAAACTTATATTTAATAGTTAATTTGTTATGAATATGTATATGTAGACCCTAAAGAGAAGTTGTATCTTAAGTCTTTATTTTAATTTTTCTCATGGTCCGAGATCAAACAAAAAATGAAAATGTTAATCTAGCTCAAAGTTTGAAGAGAAAAATTAATCATAGAAATATAGATCATTTAATTGAAATGGATGTGGAAAAATTGAGAGAATATTTTAGTCAACCTACACATACTACAAAGAGGAAATTGAATAAAAAGTCTAAAGTCTAAAGAAATAATTGCATGATTTGAGAATCTTGATACAGTGGAGAAAGATCATCTATTATCAATTTAACTTCTTAAAGATGAATTAAAAGAGTCTTTGAAACTATTGGGTATAGATACAAGTATGAAAAAGAGAAAGACTTCTAAACTAGAAAAAGTTATTGTTGAAAGTGTTAAGGAAGAATTACATTTCATTGGGAAAAAAATTAGATCTATAGATAAATCCATTACATGAAGAGTGATATTGACATTTGTTTTAAATAAGAAATTATGGAAAAAGAGAAAAATCTCTTCACTATCATCTCATCTTGGGTATAGTTGAAAGATGATATTACATTATCTAAAATGGAGAAACAATTTGGATGATAGTACACTAGAAGGAAATTGGGTGTTAATGTGTAGAGTTCCTTGATCTGATAGGATTGTGGAAATAGTTAAGAACTTAGTCATTCAATATTGGATTGATAATACTCATCCTTCACCAAATAGAAGAGATATCATCAAGAAAAGGATTGGGCCTAAGGAGTATCTTCAAAATGCAAAATATTGGATGAATGTCACACAACATGAATTGTATCTCTCATTTTGTAATTTAAATCCTAATACAAAGATTGGATAAATAATGTTTGAAAGATTGAAACCTTATTTTGTGAAGATAAATAGATCTTTTCAAACACGTTGTTGTCAATATCATGTGAAATTTGATTTGTTCCATCAAGGGTTTTGAAAGATGATATAAGGAAGTAATGGTTCTCAAAATACTTTTCATAAATGACCTAGCTAATTCACAACATCAATAATCTGTGACAAACCAAATGATCATGCAATAGGTGAAATAGATTGTATAAGAGGAACTTGTAAAACATGTGGTAACCTGACCAAATTTCCTTTGAGAGATGAAGATATTGATATGATGAGGATGGTAAAATGTAAGAGATATATGTACATAAAGTCAGACAAAAAAGTTGGAAAAGAATCAACAAGGTTGGAATATGTAGAGGATGACATATTTGCTGGAGAATTTATGTCAATTTTTTGTAAATTGATTCAACCATCTTATACATCATGCTTATTTTGATAAGTGGAAAGTAGAATAGTTTCAAACACCAAGAAAAACTTTCTCACTTGGGACAATTTTATTTGTTGTTGACTTTGCATAGAATTACTCCTTTATTCCTCAAAAATAATTTCAAGTAGAATACTACTATACAGAGTAGGTTACTATTATGGTTCAGGTGTCTTATTGACATGCACAAATTGATTTGGATGGTGTGGAAAGTATAGATCAAGCAGGAGTCATTAAAAATGAGTATCACTTTTATATTAGTGATGACAAAGAACATGAAACACATTTTATGGATCATTGTTTTAAGATATTTTTTGATTATTTGAAAAAAAAAGGCATAAAAATGGAAAAACTTTTTGTATGGTCAGATGGATGTGAAACACAATTTAAATCAGCTAGACCATTTTATGCACTATATAGATATCATCAATGCCTTAATATACGACACATTTGGAGTTTTTTTGAGAGTGGACATGGAAAGGGTGAGCATGATGCTGGAGAAGCTTGTATCAAACATGCTTTAAGAAAGTATGAAATGGACTATAAAGGATACCATATTAATAATTCTCATGATGTGGTTGAGTGGTGCAAACACATATTATGGTGCCAGAAAATATAGATAACACATCATCACAAGCGGATCAAGTCATACCATTCAGAGTGTTTGGGAGGTATTAGGTATAAATTAATTTGAATATTATAATTGAATCAAATTTATATTTAATATGTTATATGATAACTAAATTATGGTACACACATGTTTAAAACTCATTTTTGATATGTATGTATGTATGTATGGACCTTACATTCAGGTGTCTATAGAAGATGAATGCATGCGTGCAAGAGGGTAAAGAAGACATGATATTTGCATTCAATTATGAGTAATGTGTGGTCATTGTACACAAGAGAATACTCATGTTTTTGTCTTGATTGCATTGATGAAAACTATGATGGTTGCATTAATCAAGAATGTGGATATGTGGGTGAATGGACTTTGGTGCCACTAGATGTTATCGATACGAATAAGTTTGAGGATGAAAACTATGACAATATTCTATTGATTTCTAGTGATTATGACCATATTTCAAGATTGATCAGAGATGGTATGTATGTATATATAATGTATTTGTCTCATAATTTTGGTTAATTATATATATATATATATATATATATATATATATGTATATATGTATATTTATATATGTACATATATACATATATATCTATAGTATATATATGTATATATATATATATGTGTGTGTGTGTGTGTGTGTGTATAAACACATACACACATATATATGTATATATGCATACACATATACATATACATGTATATATATATATGTATATATATATATATATATATATATATGTATGCATATGTATGTATACACACACACATAGACACACACACACACACATACTCATGTACATGACACATGGAATTTATATACATATACTTTGTGTAGGCAATGTTTTTGCAGTCATGAAAGAGTCTAAAAATGTAGAAGGTGTTAGCTATTATTTATTGCGTTGCACCATACAAAGAGAGATGCTAACAAAGATTGAAATAAGTGATAGAATTATGTTTCCCATAGGTTAGTATATAGTTGAAATATGTACATGTATATTTTTTATGAATTCAAATTTATTGACTTATTTGATTGACCTGTATGTAGGTTTTGTTGTTGTACAAGGAACATATTTGAAGCAAAATAGAGTACTTAAGAATGTGATTAATTTCACTAATTATCAACCTAAAAATAAGGTATATTAGTATAGTAACCATATTGCCATTGGTCTAACTCTTCATCTAGTCAAAGGACCTAGATTACCTAAGTGGAGGCTCGATATTGATGATCACAGGAAGATGTTATCTAGCAATGAGCTGATCCACTTGATACAAGATAGAAATTACTTGTAATTTGAAACAAGTTGAATATTTTGAAATTTGGTTGAACTATTTGAGATCTAAAATTTGGTTCAACAATTTCAAATTTTGTTAAACTGATTATATATTACTTTTACTCTTTCATTTGACTTGTGAAGTTTAAATCATGATTTGTAAATAATTATAGAAATTAGGAACTTGTATGCAACTAATTAGGACATGTTCCTTGAGGGGATGAAATTAGGACTTGTAACTAATTATATATTACTTTTACTCTTTCATTTAACTTGTAAAGTTTAAATTGTGATTTGTAACTAATTATAAAATTAGGAATTTGTAGCACAACTAATTAGGATATGTCTTAAAGGGATGAAATTAGGGCTAGACTTTAATAATCTAAATATCACTTGAATTATTAAAAATTAGGAATTATGTAACTAATTAAGAATTATGTAAAGTTAATTACCTAACCCTAACCCTAACCACTTTCATATGTATACATCAATTTCATAAACTGAGATAATGCAACATTATCTAACATGTAAAAGAATATGTAATCTAACATAATCCAACATAATCTAGCATAATTTAACATAATTTCCAACATAATAGAACATTATCTCACTTAATATAACATGTGAAAGAACATAATCCTACATAATCCAACATAATCTAACATAATTTCCAATATAATAGAACATTATCCAACGTAATCTTACATGTAGAAGACCATAGTCTAACATAATCCAACATAATCTAACATAATCTAACATGTAAAAGAACATAGTCTAACATAACCTAACATAATACAACATAATAGAACATAATCCAACATAATCTAACATGTAAAAGAAATGTCTAGAGAATGTATGTATGTCTATCAATCATCAAACATGTACAATCTAGATGAAATTCTAGATCAATTAACAAATAACAAAAACATGTATAATCTGGAGGAAAGTCTAGATCAAATAAAAAATAACAAAAACATGTATAATTTGAATGAAAGTCTGGATCAAATGATCTATAAAAAAAAAAAAAAACTATAGATCATCAGGTGCAAGACTATCATCATGACATCTCCTTATAGTGTGGTCTGAAGACTGACTATTAGGATGCTCAATAGGATGTGTCGAACCCTATATATATATATATATATATATATTTCAAGAGAAAGTGAAATCAATGTACATATTTTCATATTTAATTATAACTCAAATGTGTCTAATTCAAAAAAATAAAAAATTCAGCTATCCACTACTGACATCATTGAATGAGTCTCAACGATGTACATGATCTGGCATCAAAGATGGAGTAAAAAGAGGCATTTTCCCCTACAATACATACATAAATGTGTGCAAAAAATCAAATTAAAACATGTATTTAATTACAAAGGCATACATAAATTATTAGTTGAACAAACAATTGAAATTTTAATATGAATATAAAAAAAAACTATAGATTTACTTGTGTAGATGTTGGCATCTAATAATAATCAGACTGCCTAGCATTGTTCATGTCCACCAATATATCTAGATTTTATTGGGCCTCATCTAGCTCCATCTCTACATCTATGCTAGTATGACTAGTGGCTGGTACACGTCCTAATAAAGATGAGCCCAATGGACTGACTAGATGAGATGGCATAGAAGTAGAATCATCACATGTCAATAAGTCCATCCATTCTATGGTTGACAAGCTAAAGTCAACATCATCAAGGCCCTCATCTATACTCTAATTATGCCCTACATTGACTGAAGGGTTTGTACTAGTATGTATATGTCCCTCTACAGAAAGATAGTGGTTACTAGGTGGACCATGATGTGTAATATCACCATGATCACTACCTAATTGATGAGAGGAATGTGGCTAAGGATGTGTCCTAATACCACCATGGACACAATGTCAAACATCTGATACATGGGTATGCCAAAATGCTTTGACATGAATCTATATGAATATTTAATAGATCCTTAATAAGACTAGTCATAGTATCTCATGCCAACACTCCAGTGAGACCCTCTAAGCTAGTTAGTGAGGGGATGCCTATTGCACTGTACAAGTCTCATGAAGATGAAGCACTGGATGATGATCTGGAATGCTAACAAGACATCAAATACTGGCCAATCTTGTCACTCAAAATAGATCTAATAGTTGTGGAAATCTCTCCAACTCCTTGAATCAACCCCGTAATTGGGTGCTATGCATGGCCTCATCAGATGATGAACCTAATATAGAGGAAATAGCAGGTACCCTCTCTTTGAAAATTGACCTATGTGTCAGTGGTGGATGACCCAACTACCTATCAACTAGTCTACTATGCCCCTATCCTAAATGTGATTGTAAGTCAATGTAGTTCACCACCCTACCTAAGCAAACCACAACATAAAGGTGTCATACAAAATAACTATTATTTAGATAATGACCATGAGAAAAAAGGAAGCATGGATATATAAGTGCAACCATTTGTGGATCTATACACTTAAGGGAGAATAACCTTGCCATACTTTA